>CM060678.1:199898587-200391860 GCA_030686995.1 Artemisia argyi
TTAATTACTGAAAAATACAAAAAAATTAGAAAAACCCCAGAAAAATCCAAAAATATATTAGAAAATTATTTTTAGTTATTTTAGAATTTTAGAAATTTATTTTGCATTTTTCTCACTTTATTTGCATTTTCTTTTAATTTTTAATTAGTTAAATTAGTTTTTAATACATAATAAATTAATAAAAAGTCAAAAAATTATTTTTCTTTTTCTCAAAATTTTCTTTTATCATTTTTAATTTTTAAAAATTATTTCCATGTCCGTAGGAGTAGCGTAGCTTAAAAGTCGCGTTTTATTTCGTACGTTAACGTTTATTTTCCGTTTTAGCTTACGGTTTTAATTTTGCGTTACGTTTCTAGTTGCCTTATTTGAATTACGTGTTTAATTGTTTAATTGTGCTTCATTTATTATTTCATTAGTGTAATCCCATCTAAATTGTCACAACTCGTAATTTCATGTCCTTTTTCACATGTCGAAATTTCATTTTTTTTCATCTCGGAAAGTTACTATTCACTTTTACTATTCATTTTCACTATTCATGTCCAAAATTTTTATTTCATATTCTCGAAAGTTAAACTATTTTAACGATAATCCGAGAGTTTGGCACTCGTCGGATCATTTCTGCGAAAATCACGAAGCCGTGTCCGAGATTTACATTCAGGTTTAAACGTCCTTCCGGCATCCCGATATGTCCATAAAACACTATAAACGATAGAAATATGATTTTCTCTCATTTTACGACAATTCTAAGAGTTTTGGAATTTTACGTTTTCCAGTTCAGCGTTTTACGCGAATTACGCGTTTTTGACTCGCGTTTCCAGTTTTAACAACGTTTATGCAACCCGATAGAACTTACCATTCATTTTATATTTTATTATGGAGTATTTTGACAAGTTTAGTCATTCTTTCAAGTTTCATATTTTGACGATACCCAGATTTACGTTTCGCGGTTTAAAACTTTACGGTTTGCGATTAACGGAACCAAAACCGACTCCGTGAACCAGATAACACCAAGCTTACTACATACACTTCTTTTTTTTCACATGTGCAGCCCCCCCATCCCAAGGTTACTTGAACTTGACCAATTATTTACCATAATGCCATTTATTAGATATTTACTACAAAAACACAATTAACACATTTATATTTCATTTCAAGAATCAAAGCAAGGTTTTCTCTTGTCTTCCTCCCTAAACCACGACCCAACACCAAACTCAATGATCAAGTGAGTATTTTTCAAGATTTAAAGCATCAAAGTTGTTCATTTTATCATTCTAATCAAGATTCTTGCAACATAAACACAAGTAACACAAGGTTTCTCATCATCTAATCACCTCATATTTCAAAGTGAGTTATCAAATTTATTTTCATGATTTCATCTAATTAACACTTGTATCTTATGGTTTTCATGCTTAATTTCATGCACAAACTAGCTATACCACTTTATTTTTGTAGACTTTTTGAACATACAAACCCTAGATTTTGATTTAGGTGTTCCCTTGTTAAATTAACTTGATTAGTGATGATTAGGAACCCATGGCACCCTAAGAAGGTGTATGGTAAGATTAGATTAGCTTTGTGGTGTTTGCAAGAGATTTGGTGAAGTTATAAACTAGTTTAAAGCATGGAAAATGGATTTGGAAACTATATATAAACCTACTGTCCCATTTTTGCAAACCCAGGAAATTCTGGAAATATAAAGTAAACTTTGGCAAAATTTTTAGAAAATACTTTCAAAATCGAAGCCGTGGGCGAAAGAACGGATTAAAAAGAGTTTATAACGAAGGAGATATGATTTTTGCAAGTTTAACGCCGAAAACTAATTTTCTGAAAATGCATGCTGTTGGACATTTTTCGTCGAGCAAACCGAGGGATTAGAAGTAACCTAGAGGAGCCGAGCTTTCCAAAATATATTACTACATAACTAGACGTAACCATGGATATAAAGAACAAGTAAAACGGGCTTATAACGACAAAGATATTCACGTTTCAATATCGGCAAAACCTTATAATTTTTGACAGCTTTTCATCTAGAAATAGTAATAATGCCATTAGTACGTAGTAACTCTAGATTTCTAAAAATAATACCCAAGTGCCCAATTTCATAACTAATGAAGTATTAGTGATTTCAAGTATATTTTCATTACTACAAGGCGTTATTTCAAGGATTTCTAACCGAGGATTTCAACACTAACACTTATATATACGATATATATACACTTCGACTAGTTTTATTTTCTAGTTGCCTTATTTTCCTAAGTTTTGGAAAATGTATTATTTTGATAACAACAAGTATTTTTTTTCAAGTTAAGAGTGGTATAGGAAACATGTGCATGGACATTTTCAACATCATTTCATGATCTAAAGTAGATCATTCATCATTCATATTAGGTTGCGGCAGATTGTCATTTCCTTGATTGTTCATTTCCTTACATCTCACGAGTACCATTATTTCGAGGTGAGTCATAGCCCCTACTATTTTAATTGTTTTGCAAACTCTTTGGGGGAGAATACATGCTCGTTTTACTTAAACGTATTACTCGTTTTACATGGTTGATCACCTGCATTTCTTTGGTATGTTTGATTACCTGCATTTCATTGGTATGTTTGATTACCTGTATTTCTTTGGTATGTTTGATTACCTGTACTTCATTGGTATGTTTGATTACCTGTATTTCATGGGATTTGTCATCCTTGTTTATATAACCTCATGGTCATCAATTGTTCCTATATGTTCATTGTAATATTGTGGTTTCCCCACTTGGCTGTGATGTCAAACGTAATATTGTGGTTTCCCCACTTGGCTGTGATGTCAAACGTATTGTGGTTTCCCCACTTGGCTGTGATGTCAAACGTAATATTGTGGTATTCCCCACTTGGCTGTGATGTCAAACGTAATATTGCTGTTTCCTTACTTGACTGATTTCATCATATGACCTCATTGTAATATTGTGGTTTCCCCACTTGGCTGTGATGTCAAACGTATTGTGGTTTCCCCACTTGGCTGTGATGTCAAACGTAATATTGCTGTTTCTCTACTTGACTGATTTATCATATGGCCTCATGGACTGAATTATTTATATAGCCGTTTTGCTATATTTACCTTGGAATTTGGATACAAGTATTACCTTTGTTCACGTAGACTATAACATATTTGGCAGTGGGTTGTAAACACACAGGTTACAAGTCTCTTATGGCGGGACTTGGAACTGAGTGGATTTACGATGCCTTTGCTGGGACATCTTCATTCATTTGCATTACATTCTTTTTCACAAGACTCTATGAACTCACCAACCATTGTGTTGACACTTTAGCATGTATTTTCAGGTTTTAAGCAATGGCACGCTACTGGAGGTTTTGGCAGGGCATGGCATGGTCATAGAAGACTCTGATTATTCATATGGGGACCGTTTAAACCATATTAAGGGCCTACTTCCGCACTACTTTTAACAATGTAAATTCAACATTTTTGATTAAACTATTTTATTCTAAATGTTTGAAGTGAAAACCATTTTGTACTCGTGTTGTGATACCGATTGAGTTACACCCCAGCTACATGTATGCTTCCGTTGGACCCGACTTTGGGGGTGTGACAGATTGGCATCAGAGCTTAGGCTATAGCGAACTAAGTGTTTTTAAAACCTAGACTATAGCTACTTTCAAGAAAACTTAACCCTATGACCGTCACGTGCCTGCCTGCCAAGATGATGCCTCATTTGTGGTTAGTTGCTGACATAGGTGATGAGATTTGTGTCTCATTATCTGATATATATTATATTCATTAATTATAGTTGATTACTATAATTGTCTTTCATATAAGCATGCTCATGTATCATATATGTCACCGCATTATGTCTTCCTTGCATAGTTTCATCATTTGACCTCGAGTTTGGTCACTTGCTTTTATCTTTCAGAACGTCTTGGTATTTGTAAAGGACATAGTCTTAGTATGACTGAGCTGAGTATTTCAAAATTCATGGAACTTCGGTGGAATATAGACTGGTCATCTATATTCAACCCGGGATAGTGAGATATAGGCTGACCACCTATGTCTGACTCAGAGATGAATTTTGCAACACTGAGAATAGTTATAATAAAATTTTGTCTGGAATAAATTCTCAACTCATTTTACAAATGTTTCATGCATGTGTGTGTATACTCTCGATGTCAGAACATTCATACTTTTCATCACCTCGTGAACCGCCGCTTGGAAGCACGTCAACTGGTCATTTCATTTCATGAACATTTACGTCTATGCACAATACACTTACATCACAGTATTTTCTTTTATCACAATTTCATTTTGTCGCAGTTGTCACAGTCTCTTCCCTTCTCACCATCACTATCATTTCTTTTCCCCATCCCCATATATATATAGAAGTAGCTGACACTTTATGGATTCCCATGCCACTCATCGCACACTACTTCCTATATTGATAAGTGGATATTATCAATGACCTCCCTAGGAAAGACTTTCCATACCATTTATAAGGAGGATCCCTCGGTACACTAAGACCATTCAAAACTCAACAGAAATATCAAGATATCGCAAAACTATTCGAACCACTATCATTGGCCTGGTCACAAAAATTCTATCATCTAGAAAGTATTGGCTTGACTGAATTACAAGATTCGTTTAGATACGAGTGCTCACTAAGCCACACCATATAGATAAATCCAACCTCTTAACCGAGACTATAGATTGAACATGTCCTCACCAATAGACTTTATTCAAACATGTTAGACACCTATGCATTTGTGCAGACATACCTATCTGGCTATTTTATCCTCTTAATACTTTCACTTTTAAATGGATTTTTCTCCAAACTACAGTTATACAAAACATATATCTTGTAAGAAATACTTTTCTGAGACACTTATTTTGATAAGCAAATTCCTTTTGGTTAATTCTTTACAAAACTATTGAATTGTTAGGAAATTTTAAACATCGATCTTTGGTAAACCATATTATCCACCTTATATTGAAAACTGTCCTATCTTGCATAACTATTAAATTTTGAAACGTCAAGAAAAATGCTATTTGGAAAGCCGTTTGCTTAAACTTGTAGATTTATTTATTCGGGGAAGGTTTATGAACAAAACACAATCTCAAAACAAACCTTGAAAAATCAATCACTATATTACATCACTTATACAGTTTGAGTTTTGCGAATTGACGACATAGAGCTTGGGGAAAATCGTAGTAATGGAGACTAAGCATCGTAGGTGGAGAAAGACTCGATTCATGACATCCTGCGGAGGATCACAACCTTATCCTAATCTATTATTTTCAACAACACCCCTTTGAAGGACTTAACCTTGTAAGTTTTTCACAAGATTCATGATAACCATTCCAATTATTCCTAATGGAGGAATTTAATTCACCTCAAACTCCTAGCGATTTCATTAAGATTCCTTTAGAACTACACTACCTATCATCTGCAGACCAATGGTCAGAATTAGAGAACGATTCAAACATAGGGAGATATGCTCAGAACATGAGTGATTGACTCTAGAAATGGTTGGACTAACCATTTGCCATAAATCAGATTCCTTTACAACCATAGTTACCACACGATCTTAGAGACTACACCATCTGAGGCACTCTATGGTCGAAGTGCAAACATCCATTGACGGATCGAAATTTGGAAAAGCCCAACTCACTAGTCCAGTAAGCATTCATGAAATAACCGGGAATTTCCTACTAGTCAAAAATCAGTTACAAGTTCAATAAGTGTAAACCATTACAACTTCAAGTTGGTAGCCAGATCATATTGAAAGTTCTGCCTAGGAAAGGCATGATACCATTCAGAAAAATTCAGAAATGTTAAACCCGAGATACATTGGACCATTCAATATTTCAGACAGTATGGGCCTAGTGGCCTACAGACCTGAACTCCCATTAGAGCTCAGTAGCTTACACGATAAATATCATCATCTTTTCACCAATAACACTTCAGAGACCAACACAAACTGAACTTCGGGACGAAGTTCCTTTTAGAGGGGAAGAATGTCACAACTCGTAATTTCATGTCCTTTTTCACATGTCGAAATTTCATTTTTTTTCATCTCGGAAAGTTACTATTCACTTTTACTATTCATTTTCACTATTCATGTCCAAAATTTTTATTTCATATTCTCGAAAGTTAAACTATTTTAACGATAATCCGAGAGTTTGGCACTCGTCGGATCATTTCTGCGAAAATCACGAAGCCGTGTTCGAGATTTACATTCAGGTTTAAACGTCCTTCCGGCATCCCGATATGTCCATAAAACACTATAAACGATAGAAATATGATTTTCTCTCATTTTACGACAATTCTAAGAGTTTTGGAATTTTACGTTTTCCAGTTCAGCGTTTTACGCGAATTACGCGTTTTTGACTCGCGTTTCCAGTTTTAACAACGTTTATGCAACCCGATAGAACTTACCATTCATTTTATATTTTATTATGGAGTATTTTGACAAGTTTAGTCATTCTTTCAAGTTTCATATTTTGACGATACCCAGATTTACGTTTCGCGGTTTAAAACTTTACGGTTTGCGATTAACGGAACCAAAACCGACTCCGTGAACCAGATAACACCAAGCTTACTACATACACTTCTTTTTTTTCACATGTGCAGCCCCCCATCCCAAGGTTACTTGAACTTGACCAATTATTTACCATAATGCCATTTATTAGATATTTACTACAAAAACACAATTAACACATTTATATTTCATTTCAAGAATCAAAGCAAGGTTTTCTCTTGTATTCCTCCCTAAACCACGACCCAACACCAAACTCCATGATCAAGTGAGTATTTTTCAAGATTTAAAGCATCAAAGTTGTTCATTTTATCATTCTAATCAAGATTCTTGCAACATAAACACAAGTAACACAAGGTTTCTCATCATCTAATCACCTCATATTTCAAAGTGAGTTATCAAATTTATTTTCATGATTTCATCTAATTAACACTTGTATCTTATGGTTTTCATGCTTAATTTCATGCACAAGCTAGCTATACCACTTTATTTTTGTAGACTTTTTGAACATACAAACCCTAGATTTTGATTTAGGTGTTCCCTTGTTAAATTAACTTGATTAGTGATGATTAGGAACCCATGGCACCCTAAGAAGGTGTATGGTAAGATTAGATTAGCTTTGTGGTGTTTGCAAGAGATTTGGTGAAGTTATAAACTAGTTTAAAGCATGGAAAATGGATTTGGAAACTATATATAAACCTACTGTCCCATTTTAGCAAACCCAGGAAATTCTGGAAATATAAAGTAAACTTTGGCAAAATTTTTATAAAATACTTTCAAAATCGAAGCCGTGGGCGAAAGAACGGATTAAAAAGAGTTTATAACGAAGGAGATATGATTTTTGCAAGTTTAACGCCGAAAACTAATTTTCTGAAAATGCATGCTGTTGGACATTTTTCGTCGAGCAAACCGAGGGATTAGAAGTAACCTAGAGGAGCCGAGCTTTCCAAAATATATTACTACATAACTAGACGTAACCATGGATATAAAGAACAAGTAAAACGGGCTTATAACGACAAAGATATTCACGTTTCAATATCGGCAAAACCTTATAATTTTTGACAGCTTTTCATCTAGAAATAGTAATAATGCCATTAGTACGTAGTAACTCTAGATTTCTAAAAATAATACCCAAGTGCCCAATTTCATAACTAATGAAGTATTAGTGATTTCAAGTATATTTTCATTACTACAAGGCGTTATTTCAAGGATTTCTAACCGAGGATTTCAACACTAACACTTATATATACGATATATATATACACTTCGACTAGTTTTATTTTCTAGTTGCCTTATTTTCCTAAGTTTTGGAAAATGTATTATTTTGATAACAACAAGTATTTTTTTTCAAGTTAAGAGTGGTATAGGAAACATGTGCATGGACATTTTCAACATCATTTCATGATCTAAAGTAGATCATTCATCATTCATATTAGGTTGCGGCAGATTGTCATTTCCTTGATTGTTCATTTCCTTACATCTCACGAGTACCATTATTTCGAGGTGAGTCATAGCCCCTACTATTTTAATTGTTTTGCAAACTCTTTGGGGGAGAATACATGCTCGTTTTACTTAAACGTATTACTCGTTTTACATGGTTGATCACCTGCATTTCTTTGGTATGTTTGATTACCTGCATTTCATTGGTATGTTTGATTACCTGTATTTCTTTGGTATGTTTGATTACCTGTATTTCTTTGGTATGTTTGATTACCTGTACTTCATTGGTATGTTTGATTACCTGTATTTCATGGGATTTGTCATCCTTGTTTATATAACCTCATGGTCATCAATTGTTCCTATATGTTCATTGTAATATTGTGGTTTCCCCACTTGGCTGTGATGTCAAACGTAATATTGTGGTTTCCCCACTTGGCTGTGATGTCAAACGTATTGTGGTTTCCCCACTTGGCTGTGATGTCAAACGTAATATTGTGGTATTCCCCACTTGGCTGTGATGTCAAACGTAATATTGCTGTTTCCTTACTTGACTGATTTCATCATATGACCTCATTGTAATATTGTGGTTTCCCCACTTGGCTGTGATGTCAAACGTATTGTGGTTTCCCCACTTGGCTGTGATGTCAAACGTAATATTGTTGTTTCTCTACTTGACTGATTTATCATATGGCCTCATGGACTGAATTATTTATATAGCCGTTTTGCTATATTTACCTTGGAATTTGGATACAAGTATTACCTTTGTTCACGTAGACTATAACATATTTGGCAGTGGGTTGTAAACACACAGGTTACAAGTCTCTTATGGCGGGACTTGGAACTGAGTGGATTTACGATGCCTTTGCTGGGACATCTTCATTCATTTGCATTACATTCTTTTTCACAAGACTCTATGAACTCACCAACCATTGTGTTGACACTTTAGCATGTATTTTCAGGTTTTAAGCAATGGCACGCTACTGGAGGTTTTGGCAGGGCATGGCATGGTCATAGAAGACTCTGATTATTCATATGGGGACCGTTTAAACCATATTAAGGGCCTACTTCCGCACTACTTTTAACAATGTAAATTCAACATTTTTGATTAAACTATTTTATTCTAAATGTTTGAAGTGAAAACCATTTTTGTACTCGTGTTGTGATACCGATTGAGTTACACCCCAGCTACATGTATACTTCCGTTGGACCCGACTTTGGGGGTGTGACATAAATCACTTTTTACCACTTTCACGACACGATTTCACGATTCGTTAATTCGAAGTTCCATTCAACTTTCGTTGGGAAACGACCCGGGGAAATACTTTCCTAAGCATTTCTTCGGTAAAATAAAAACTATACTACAAAACGATTACATCAAAATTTTGGCGCCGCTGCCGGGGAAGGTTGAAGTGAATTTTTGATTTTTGTTTTTCGAAATTGTGTTTTGAAAACCTTTCTTGTATATATTTTCGATAAAAACCAAAAAAATTGAAAAATCAAAAACACTTTTCGTAAAGTGTTTTCAAAAAATACCAAAAAAATAATAAAGTTATAGCCTCGACTCGACCGAAAGGAGGAGCGTTGTAAACCAAATAAGCTTACTAATCGGATTACTTTAATTCTACATCCGAGTAGTTTTGAAGGAAACGGTTACAATTAACGTAACGTAGAAAAAAAGAAAAACAAAAGAAAATAAAAGTTTTTAGAAAAACACAAAAATATTTTCCTTTTCTATTTTGATTTTCTTTTTCAAAAACCAAAAATAATCTTCTTATCTTCTTATCATTTAATTCTTCTTCTTTAACCCTCTAGACCGATAATTCTTATGGATCCGACTTGTTTTAAATGTGGTGAACCGTTCTTTGAAGGTTCATTTGTTTGGTGTATGTGCGAACAATGTGGTAATGATATTCACGATGGAGTTTGTTTGTTTTGTAATACTCCCGAGTATGTTCGAAACACAATCTTTCAAAACGTTCCCAATTACTATCCAACACCACCGCCGTCTCCATTCACTTGTTTTAATTGTGGAAATCCATCTGACGAAGGATTACCGTGTGGGCAATGTTTTTGTAATCAATGTGGATACGCTAATTGTATATGTTACGCCCCGAGTGCTGAAACGTCTTATGCTTGTGATACGAGTTTTGATAATTATCCTCAAAACGATTTCAATCTTTCTTTTCAAAACTCTTATGAGCAAGTATCGTATTACAATGGTGATTCATTTCAAAATTCGTCAAATTTTGAACATTGTGGGGGATCGTCTGAAAATTTTTATGAGCCAAATTGGTGTTACGATTCTCATGGTTTTAACCAACCCCCACAATCTCCCGATCTTACTAATAATATTTTTGAAATTAAATCCATGATCGAGAAGTTAAAAGAGATGATAATTAATCGTTATACGCATACTCCCGAGCCTCATGTGAAATCGATGGAAGAACTTCTTGTTGAAGAAAGAAAACCTCAATTTTGTGAGTGTTGTATGTACGATGATGATGATGATTCCACGATTACAATCATTCTTAATCCTCATAAAGAATCTATCTCTCCTTCCGTAGAACCCGAGGACTATCTAAAAATGGGGGATGAGCATCTAAACACTATTCCGGCAACAGAATCGGACGAATTCAATAAGTCTAGTGTTGAGAACCTCGTCCCAATCCCAAGTGAGTCCGAGGAGATTTCTAACGATAATTGTGAATTTGTTGAAAATAATTGTTTTGATGATCATGTTGATACGAATGATATACCGATTGATAATTCGATTGATCCTGATGTGATGTTCTCCGATTCTGACAATGATGATTCTATATCTTGTGGAGACATCGACTATGTGGACGAATTACCTTCTGAGCTCGTCAGCTTAGAAGAAGAGAATGATGAAGAAGTTGATACTGAAATCCAAGATGAAGCTCTTCGTGAGAAATTATCCAAGGTTTATTTTCTCATTTCTAAGATCGAGGCATTGAAAGATCCTCCGACTTCTTCTCCTATCCCCGATATGGATAATGATTTCTTACCAGAGCTTGAAATTTTTCGATTTGAAGAGACGAGTAGTGGCAGTCCCACTATTCCTGCTATCTCTTTTCCGGATTATGAGCTTTTTAATTTTGAGATCGATTCTGAGCTTATATTGAGTGCTATTTCCGATAATCCGTCACGTGACCCTCTTTTAGAGGATGTCGATCGATTTCTTGTTGCGGATGACTTGATACCACCGGGTATTGAGAATGACGAGAATGACGTTCAAAGAAATATTCTTTCCGATTTACCATCTTCTCGTCCACCCACGAAACCACCTGATATAGACGTTGAATCCGGTACGAATGAAGATATTTTTGGAGTGGTGGACGAGATTTCTGAACAAGATGTTCCTGTGCTTGATATTTTACCCACCCAACCCACCCGTGATTCTGAATTTGACTTTGCTTTTATCATCCGGGTGTTTCACCCATTCTTTTCTTATCCCCTAATTTCTTCACTTTACCACTCCACCGGGAGTGAGGATACCGTTTTTGACCCCGGCATCTCCGTTTGTGCCGGTTGTCCGTTTTATCTGCTCTCCCCAAGGACGAATTAATTCGGGGATCGAGTCAAGCTCATGTGACTCGGTAACCAAAAACAAGCGCTTCGTGGGAGGCACCCCATGCTTATCATTCATCTTCTTAATATTCTATTTTCTTTAATAACGTGACGTGAGGGGGGCGACCCTTTCCAAACTCGTGTTTTCGTGGTTGTTTATGAATGTTCAGGAATTTCCCCGAAGATTGAGGACTCTCGTGCTTGTGGTTTGTCGTTCTCTCCACTCGAGTCTCATCCTTCGCTGCTATATCGGAAATTCACCATATCCAAAATCTTATCGACTAACGTTTATCTCTTGGCATACTTAATAAACGGCCTTAGATTTTACGTAGGATTACCTTTTCCCTTAAAACATTGAGGACAATGTTTCACTTTAGTCTGGGGGGGTGAATCTTCGATTCGATTTGACCTGTCACCTTCATCTGAGCTGTTAACTTGCGCAACTCCGTTTTCCACCAAAAATTTAAAATTTTTGTTACCTTTTTATTGCAAAAAAAAAAAAAAAAAAAAAAAAAAAAAAAAAAAAAAAAAAAAAAATTGATATATGGTTTGACACCTTGTCTTGACTTTCCTACCGGCGAGAGTAGAAATAAATATTCCGACTTGACCGGGCGTGTTGAGCCCTAGCTCGTCTCCCTTAACCAATATAATCAAAAGATTATCGGCTAAGCATCCGCGGATCTCATTACTTGGGATTTTAAATTTGCGGAGATCGAGAAATGATAGAGTTTATTTAGAAGTTTCGTGCTAAACGTGGAGTTGTTGGTTCTCTTTAGAGCCCACGAAAGGTATTTGTGGCCTCCTTGTTCCCACAAAATTGCTTCACCAATAAAAATAGATCTCTAGAATTAATTAAGTGAATACGATTTGGGCAATACTTAGTTTTTTCTCGTTCCTAAGAAAATTTCTGCATATGAGGATTTGGTACACATAGAGGTACTGCCAGTGTTACGGTGAAATAGACTATCACATCTTGCCGGTTCGCAGCCGATGTTGTGATCTTCATAAAGACCGTAGGACTCGGGGTTTGGCAAATAATGATGAATAATGCGTAATAATAATAATAATCCAATGCTGATAAAAGTTTTCTACATCTTGCCGGTTCGCAGCCGATGTTGTAGACTTCAAAAAGGCAGAGGAAAATTCCAAGGTCATAATAAGACTATTACATCTTGCCGGCTCACAACCGATGTTGTAATTGTTATAAAAGGCCAAGGACCTAATACGTTAATGTGCTTGATAATGTTGAAAAATGCCAAGCTTCGACTCCGGGGAGGTCCTAATAAAAGCTTCCGTTTCTGGACTCGTAGATGAGTTGTCTCGGTCGAAAATAATAGGGATACTCCTCACAAATCATGTTAAATCAGAGACCTCCATGTGGACCCGATTTTTGTATGCAGGGATTTTTGAGGGAAAGTTTGAAAACTACTTAGCGTTCAAATTTTGTGCTCTTATCGGACTAATAAATATCAAAACGAGAAAATATAAAGAAATTCATTTCTCAACAAAATAAAATCTTGAGATACAAATAATTAGGAAATGGGAACAAGAGGTAATTACACAAGTAACTTCTGTGGGTAGTGTTAGCACCTAACTTCTGGATAAACAATGATTTCGATTTTACGCTTAGTTTAGGAGCTTGTGAAAAATCAGGGATGACGATTTTTATCCATATGGTCTCTTCTCTATGAGAAGTGTTTCTACTCATAGACCCTGAAAATTATCTCGAGATATGAATTGATAATGAAAGTCAAGCAAACCGTCAAATATATAAAAGAAAAATACAAAAATAGTAGCTGTAGTTGTTAATTATGAAAATCGGAAAACGGAGCGTTTTTGGGAATAAATGATTTTGATATCTCTTTTGAATATCATTGCTACTTTACAACGTCAGTAAAGAGAGGTTTTGAAAATTATTTATCTCTTAAGCGTGAGGTGATGACATTGCGTGAGGACACGACAATACCTTAGTCTGGGGGATTTTGATGTGTGCTTATTCGCACATCCTTTTTAGACCTTAAATCAGACCAAATACACCAAATACTAACCTAAAATGCCAAGAGAATGTATGTTTTTGTATTTGTGTATGTGCAGGTACGGATATGTGAAAAATGAACGAAAACAAGCCAAAACCGACAAAAACGAGCACGAGAATGGAAAAAGGTCAAAAGCCGAAGCCGGGGAAACTTAATGATCAAAGGAAGCTTAAAAAGTCATAAGAAGTCACCAGAGATTCATCATGTTGCATAAATGGTCCTTGGACAAAGTTTTGAAGAAATGACAAATTTAGTCCTCCAAGTTTCACATGTTGGCAAAAATAGTCCCTTGAAGAAATTTTGGAGAAAAGTCAACATGCATCCTCCATGATTCAAAAAGAGACAAGAAATACCCTTATAAGAAAGCTTGAATAATTTACAGATTTGGTCCTTGGAATTTTGGAAATTACAACATTGGTCCTTGCTTAAAAGTTACTACTCCTAAAACTATCTAAACACACGGATCCAATAATATTTTTAAAACTTGATCCAGTCCAAAACATCCTAGCCCAAAAACATACACAGCCCACCTCCCTAATATTTTACCCGATCCAATTATACCCCGGTCAAACCATCCACCCGGTCAACTCACCCTATAATAAAACACCCAACATCCCATTTTACCCGCCCCCCAATTTTTACACAAACCCAGCAAAATACTGTTACACGAACCCTAAAATTACCCTCCCTCAAATTAACCTCGTACACATTAATTACCCAAAAAATAAGGCTTCTAGGAGGGCCAGTGATGTCAAGGGAATGTTTTGAGGACGCGTGGACCAATCAGAGTACGCCTAGGAGGTGTCACTTCCACCAATCAATCCAACGGTGTAGAAACGAGCGTGGGAAGGAAGCTGATATCAAGGGCCAAGATGAGAGGGTCTAGAGGGTTCCAAAACCCTAGCATCCTCCTCAAAGGCTATATATACCTTCCCTCAACTCACGGATTAAGTGTTAGATTCTTAGGTTTAGAGTAGGAGTAGGATTAGGTTTTAATATAGTTTTATTATCCAGTTTATTGTAATTTCTAAATTTCAAATTGTACTCAATATTTTCAGTTTCAATATAATGCAAATTTTCAATTTACTTTCTAGTTTTCTGTTGCTTTGAATATGATTTCAGTTTACTTTTAATGATTTTATAAGCTTATTTTAGCCAAATCAATCATCCTGTAGTGAGTTTGTTCTGTTTTTACTCAATATTGTTCAAAGGAGAGTTGGTCAATAAAAATCAATGGTATATTATGATTATGATTCTGGCTATCCCTGGGTTAACTTCATAATTTCTGATGTTATTGGTGGTAACGGAGCCTAATAAAGTTAGGCCTGAGATCAAATGATCCCCTGTTCAGCTGGGGAATAAGTGTAAGTGCCATCATCCTTTTTAGCTTATTGTTTAATTTTGCTCATCCACTGTTTAGAATTATTGCTTTTCTGTGCTTAGTTAAGGTTATTGGATTATATTCATATTCTGTTGCTACTGTTTGATTGAAATCATTATCTGCTAGTTTTGTATAACATTGCATCAGTAGTATAAATAGTAGTATAGCCTTGTTAATTTCTTGATTTAGCTTTGTCTGAGTAATGGTATAATTTTGATATTGCATTTGCTTATAGTGTTTAATCATTTGTTGTGTCACTTTTAGTTATGTCATATAGCTTGGATCTGTTTCATTGCTGATTGTGATTGTGGAATTGTGTGATTGAGTATCTGAGTATTAGTTGCATCTGAGTTCTGAGTTTATGAGAGAGTTTGTGTTTGAAACCTGCAATTCTGAATTGATTATGGATTGTTGAGTAGTATAAATACTGAATTGGTGGTTTGGATTAGTGTGCACACTTAACTGTCTCATATAGTTTCTAAACTGCCATATAAGGGGGTGTTTGGTTTAATATGTTCCTTGGTGTCTTTGTTGTTTTCTTGTTGTTTCAACTGCATACCCAGCTTGCATTAGGATCAGATGAGTTAGTTTTAGCATAATAGGAGCAGGTTTAGTAGAAAAAGTCAAAGATTACTCACGATCTCAATTGTAAATGCATAAGTAATATTACGAACCTGTGATTTTGCATACTTGTAGTTTTAGGTTACATTTAAGTAAATTAAGGGTAATAATATCATAACATAGCATGTAGGATCAGATTTAGTCAGTAAGAATTCATAGTAGTCAACTTTAGTTTTAAATAAAAAAAAATCAAACCAATTTTCTTATCAGTTTTTTGGTCACTTATTTGATATCAAACCTAAGGTTCATTTGATATTGAAATTGCTTCTAGTTTGTTTCTTTTAATAGTTTGGCAGTATAAGAAACAGATTCAAAAAGAAATTTGTGGTTGGGATATCTTTTGCTTGTCGAAACAGTGACTTGAAGTGAGCTATTTGAACCTGACCATCCCCTGCTACTCAGCTTTTGAGCAAAGTTCTTAACCACTTCTAGGTCAGCTATTTGGATCTAGTATCTGTTTTCATGGTGTTTTTGCAATCTCAGTTAGTTGGACAAGCTTTTGCCCCCATTTGCTTTTACCCCACAGCTTATTTGCTCAGCTTATTAATCCCATCTAGTTGGTAGGTTTGAGCTAGTTTCTGTCATATAGAATAGGGCTGCAATTGTTATCCAGTGGTTCAAATCTGAGTTTGATTGTTCATCTGTGTTACTTTAAGCTTATAGTTGCTATTTCATTTGACTTTTGCTTATTTGCTTAATCTGTTTGCTTATTGGCTTATATCATAAAGTGCTTATTTGACTGATTTGATGCCATAGCTGTGTTTCTGAGTGCTATTTGACCTTAATTCTGTTCCTTTGAACTTATTTTGGTCTAATATCCATCTGTTTTAAGTTGGTCAAACCCTGGTCAAAGTTAGCTTATTAATAAGCACTTATTTTAGCTGTTTTTAAGCCATTCAGCAGTTCCACAGCTTATTTTTCACTTTTTATATTTTTCCTAGCTTTAAAATATTATTTTAGATTTTCTCTGAAATTTTCATATTTTTCTGAGTTAATTTGCTATTTTTCTTATTTAATTTTCATTTTTAATTATTTTTATCACTTTTTAATTACTGAAAAATACAAAAAAATTAGAAAAACCCCAGAAAAATCCAAAAATATATTAGAAAATTATTTTTAGTTATTTTAGAATTTTAGAAATTTATTTTGCATTTTTCTCACTTTATTTGCATTTTCTTTTAATTTTTAATTAGTTAAATTAGTTTTTAATACATAATAAATTAATAAAAAGTCAAAAAAATATTTTTCTTTTTCTCAAAATTTTCTTTTATCATTTTTAATTTTTGAAAATTATTTCCAAGTCCGTAGGAGTAGCGTAGCTTAAAAGTCGCGTTTTATTTCGTACGTTAACGTTTATTTTCCGTTTTAGCTTACGGTTTTAATTTTGCGTTACGTTTCTAGTTGCCTTATTTGAATTACGTGTTTAATTGTGCTTCATTTATTATTTCATTAGTGTAATCCCATCTAAATCACTTTTTACCACTTTCACGACACGTTTTCACGATTCGTTAATTCGAAGTTCCATTCAACTTTCGTTGGGAAACGACCCGGGGAAATACTTTCCTAAGCATTTCTTCGGTAAAATAAAAACTATACTACAAAACGATTACATCAAAGACCTCTAAAGGTTTGGGGTTGATGAGCATCTACGGAAATTTGCTTAAACAGTGGCATACTCTGATTGAACGATAACATTTCATTACTAAGCTAAGCCACAAGTTTTATATAATACAATCATTATACATTTGTGAGAAAGTTGGATGAATGAAGCATGTCTTTGTATAATTGATTCCTCTTTGTGTTATAAACTTTTGTTCGTAGGTACATGAACATATCAATGGATACACTCATGTACACACCCGTAAAGTTACGATGAAGATGGAAAAGTATGCTAAAATTTGGAATATTTCAGCCACTAGGTTATTGGTTTAACCGTTGGGTTAACCCAAGTTTTCTTTTATGTAAATTGCAATATTTCAGCCACCATACATTTATAAAATCTTTAATATTTAATATCAAACATGCATAAAACTTAAAAAAATACAATACCAAATAAATAATAGGTTTATAAAACATATATTATATAATATTAAACACATATAATTCAATGAGAATGCAAGTTTTAAACCTAAAAATAATATTATCCATCACCACAATCAATCCAAACTTATCTATATATTTCAGGGAAAATTATCAAAATAAATCAGTCGCCCTACAACTTATCAATTTTCAGACCTAAAATTTTAAAAGTCCAAAATAGGCCGAGCGACTGGGCCACTTGTACAACGCAACCACAAGCCAACAAGTGTCCAATTATTGTAGGTGGATTAATATTTATCCGATTGATTAATGACACGTGTCAAATGTAGCATGAGCTGCCTAAAATATGAGTCGCCCTTTGTATACTTTGGACTTATATAAAGTGATAAGTCGTAGGCCGACTGGTCTATTTTGGTAATTTTTCTATATTTTATTACATAAGATTAAAAGAAAAATATCGAATACGGCTAACTTTGGTGAACCGTGTTAACTTAGGTCACATGAAACTCAACGGGTAAACGATTTTGAAGCCTTGAAGAATCGGTTCATTTTGACCCGTTTTTCAGCCAAAAGCTATTCAACCAGTTCAATCGAACCGGGTTTCAAAACAGTGCCTTAAACATCAAAGTAGCAAAATGCATGTTTTAATAGTAGATAGTAGTAGATACTAACACTTTTATCAAATTAAAGGTACCAAAATGTAACATTATTCTTTTATATAACCTCGTATCATCTTCAAGTTTCATTCTTAAAAAAAACACACACACAAAATTTTCACATACAAAACTTCAACTTTATAAAATGGGTTCATCATCATCAAAAACACTTTCATTCAGAATCATGTTAACATCCCTCATAGTTTTATCAACTGCAACACTCTTAAACCTCTTCATCCCATCAATCTTAGCCTTTGCAGTTAACGACATACCAGTTCTCTACTCCACCATCCTCTCATGGCTCCGTCCACCTTATCTTTACGTCATCATCAACACCATCATCATCACCATCGCTGCCACCTCACGCTTCCATTATACCAACCACAAGGTTCATGAGTCTCAGCCGTTGGATCATCTCCCACCTGTAACTGTCCCACCCGTGATTGTTTACGAGGCTGTGAATACGGTGCCGGAAGTGCTTCCGGTGGTGTATGAGCTAGAACATGATGAACCGGTGGTGGTTGATGATAAAGAGGTGGTTGTTGTGAATGAAGCTGAAGATAAATATGAAGTAACGAGGTCCACGTGGCAATCGCCGGTGGAGAAGGTTCAAACGGAGTATGTTTTTCCGGTGAGGGAGAAGCCGTTAGCTAGTTCTAGATTTGCCGGTCAACGTAAGTTGACCGCCAAGTTTAATCCTGAAGGTAACTTTTTATATATATTTTGAATAACTTTTAAGTTTAATCTGTCAGTCTTAAAAACTATTGATAATCCGCAAGGTAAACTTTTATATTTCGTTCAAAAAAAAAATGTAACTTTTATATATGTTGAGTAACTTTTAAGCTTAATCTCTCAGTCTTAAAACTATTGTTAATTCTCGAGGTAACTTATATATATGTTGAGCAACTTTTATATTTAAAAAAAAAAAAAAAAAATGTAATTTATATATGTGTTGAGTAATTTTTAAGCTTAATCTCTCTGTCTTAAAACTATTGTTAATCCTGAAGGTAACTTTTATATAAGTTGAGTAACTTTTAAGTTTAATCTTTTCATCTTAAAACTATTGTTAATCTCTCAATCTTAAAACTATTGTTAATTCTGAAGGTAACTTTTATATATGTTGAGTAATTTTTAAAGTTTAATCCCTCCATCTTAAAACTATGAGTAAAGATCATTTGAGGACCAAACTTTTTTTACATACCAAGGGACTAATCTCCACCCTCCATCTTTATTTGATCTAATGGATGAGATTAATCCCAACAATTTAAAAAACTCACTTTCATCATTTTTTTTCAAATATTAATATCTTTCAAACCGTTAATCGTTAAGCGAAAAAAAATATACCGTTACGACGAGCATTTAATTATCTTTCTATAGATAGGCTAATTGATATATTTTCGACAAAAATTTTTTTTTTCGTTTTTTTCACGTTTTTTTTCGTGGCCGAAAAAATCATATATGATATTACATATAATATCATATATGATATTACTGATATGTAATATCATATATGATATTATATGTAAAATCATATATGATATTGCATATCATATATGATATGCAATATCATATATGATATTACATATAATATCATATATGATATCATATATGATATTATATGTAATATCATATATGATATTGCATATCATATATGATATGCAATATCATATATGATTTTTTTTTCGGCTAGGAAAAAAAAACGTGAAAAAAACGATTTTTTTTTTTTTCGAAAGTATATCAAAGTGCCCGTCTATAGAAAGATAATTAAATGCCCGTCGCGATGGTGTAATTATTTTCGCTTAACGATTAACGGTTTAAGAGATATTTAAATTATAAAAAATGGGTGAAATAATAAAATCCTTTTAATCTCAACCATTGATTTCCTTTTTAGATGGATGGTGGGGATGAGTCCCTTGGTATGTGAGTAATGTTTGGTTTGTAATATAACTCGACTCTAAAACTATTGTTAATATCTCCGTCTTAAAACTATTGTTAATCCTGATGGTAACTTTTATATATATTGAGTAACTTTTAAGTTTTACCCCCTCTTTCCAAAAACAAAACAAAAAGTAGTATTTTCATTACAAAAGCATCTATTTTTAGAAAGGAAAAAAAAATCTTAATGCTTTATTTTTTTATCAATCGTATGTGACTATCAAGTTTAGGAGTGAAAAATTATTTTAAGGCATGATAAATATAACATGGACAATAATGTTAGGATCGAGGGAGTGATTTTCTATAACTGTGTGAATTTTAACACTAGATACCGAATATTTATTCTTAGACGGTAAAAGTAATATTGTTAACTAATTAATGTTTCAACAGGTGTGAGATCATTAAGAGTATCAAAGCCAAAGAAGCACGAGACATTAGAGAGCACATGGAAGACCATAACTGACGGCCGTCATATACCGTTAAATCGACACTTAAAAAAGTCGGACACATTAGAGAACCACAACCAACATGAGCCGAAGTTAGATTATAATGCAATGACGAAATTAGAAACATTTAATGACCGTACAGATCATGTGCTAACAAGCGGAAAGTTGAGGAAAGAAGGATCGCCGAGTCAGGATGAGTTGAATAGACGAGTTGAAGCTTTTATTAAGAAGTTTAATTATGAGATGAGGTTACAAAGACAAGAGTCATTACAACGGTATATGGATATGATGAATAGAAGTGCGGAATAGAGAAGTTTGGCGCCTAGAGCGAGGCGTGTGAGCCAGAAAATATTGCTGGTTTATTAACGTTGTGCAAAAGTAGAGGCCGTAACAACAAAGTTAAAAACGAAAAAGAAAATTCTTGATAGTTGATTAAATTTTTGGTGATAAAACCCAAATCATATATTTTTTGTGGATTTGATGGGTTGTCATTTTCTAGTTCAGATGGAACTATATGTTCAATTTTTCTTGTATATAGTTTGGAAGGTTGTGAATATCTTTATTTGAAAAGTGTATTTGATTCAGAATTAAAAAGTGTGAGTATGATTGATGCTATGTTATTCTATAAGAAATGATAATTGTATATTTGTTGGATTAGGATCTATGTTATTCTATAACTCTATAAGAGTATAAGTAGTTTTGAGCAAGGACGGAACCAGAAGACAAAGTTACCGGGTGCATTTATGAAAAATCAAAAAAGGCTACATGCACAATTTTTTGGGATCGGGTGCATTTATAAAAAAATAGAGGTTTTATAACAAAATTAACTCTACGAGACAAAAATTCATGGGTGTCCCAGGACACCCCTGGTTCTGTCCGTTGTTTTGAGAAGTGCATGAGTTGTGTTAGGAGTTTGGGATGCTTCTCACCCGTCTTTTTAGGTTTTGTGAACCCATCCCTCCAACTCCTAGAGGTCGTCGCCTAGATTATCCTCTCATCCCTCACACCTTTGTGCCATTAAGTGATGAGCGAGTCTACAAAGCCAAAGGTAAACGTCCTCACCCTCCAACCTCATCATCATCATCCTCCATAAGTGAGACGACAATCTACCAAACTCTAGGCTCACACCTCTTGAGTACCTCTCACAACTTCCAGCAATACCGAATGAGTCGGAGGAATACAAACAAACCAAAGGCATGTGGAAATGCTTTGGGAGATACCTTGGGAAGATCCACAAGAAGGTGAACAAGAAATGAGCATGAAAAGAGGGTGTTTGGCACAAGAATGCATTTAAACAATTTGGTCATCAAAACAATGTTATGTTATGATTTTATGATGTCTTAGGATGATATTATGTGTGAACTAACAAAATCTGCAGGGGATAAGAATTTGGTATTATGCTAATTTCACTTTTCGGCCAAAATGTTGAGTGCTAGAATCGCTCTCTCAAACTATATAGGTAAGCATGTTTCTACCTGCAATTTTTGTTTCTTTCATCTACAAAAAATTGATTGCTTAAGTTTTAAGAAAAATTTTGGATTTCGGAAAACTCACGTGCTCGTAAAATGCATTATGTCTCGATTCTGAGGCTCCGCGGATACGGCGGAACCCACTTTTTGGTTCCGTCCGTTATCCAACTTCGTTCCTCCAAGTTTCCTGCTGACGGATACGGCGGAACCCAAAATTGGGATCCGTCCGTGTTGTCGCTGGGTTCCGCCATACTTCAGCAAATTTTGATTCTCGAATTTTTTGAATTTTTCTAGCAATCCTTAGGATCTAAACTTGATTCCTACATGCTAGTTAGTATTTATCAGTAATTCTAGAGCTATCTAATCACACATTAACCAATAGCATCATCATTCCCGCCAAAAAATTTAAATTTGTCTTAACTAACCCAAGGAACCTTTCTGATACAAGCAAGGAACCATTCCTTTGGTTCCTCCAAATCCGTGGAACAACCTGACAACCTGTATCCACCATGATCACATAGCATTTACTTCCCCCACTTAGTCTTTCACTCCATCCAACTCTATTGGATTGACTTCCAGTGATGTGACAACTTCTTGGAACTCCTTCTTATGATTAGAAACCTCCAACATTGTATGGATCAACATCAAATCCAAACACCAATTTCCATATCTTGCTCCTTCTATAAATTGATCAACAATGCACATATCCAATTCACACCATCACCTTCACTTCTCTTAGTCTTATACTTCTAATCCTACCAAAGTCTTGAAATGACAAAATCCACCACCTCATCCAAATCATCAAGACCAATTAGGAGAACCGCTAGAATAAGCGTCAAACCATGTTGTTTCAACAAAACCATCCAAGTTAGCTCATCCTCATCAAGTGATTCATCTCTCAATATTTCATCACCCATCAATGATACCAACTTTCTAAACCTTGCTACTCCTACACCATCTCCAAATCCTTGCATTGCTAACATCATCAACACTCCTCCACCAACCAAAACTCCAAGTGATCCAACACCACCTTCGGCACCAAGTTAACCTTCAAAAACTCCATCACCTCAATCACCAAAAATGACACCTATGGAACTCTTCAAGACACCACCAACATCACCACATCCATTTATGGAAACTTTGGATGACCTTCCACCAAGATCATCAAATCCACCACCATTGCCACTTTTTGATACTATGAAACAAATGGAAACTCAACAGCAACCTAGGTCTCAACCAAGTAACCCATTGGAGGAAAAACCTCATCAACCATCGCTAATAGAGCGTTTGGCTTACAAGCATGCTAGACCTTCCATCTTTCCACAAGATCAAGATCATCCTAATCAACAACCATTGTTGTTTCATCCAATTTACAATGACATCCACGGTCCTCTTTATGGAGAACCAAGCTTTCATCATCATGATCAACAACAATAACCACCTCATGACTTTTCCAACCGGTTTGAATCCATATTTCATACTTATGAGGAAATTGAAGCTTCCTTGTGGACCAAATCTCCAAACTCTCATGAAGAACTCAACACTCGCTTGGAAAGCCTCTATGCTTTCAAGCACATGATTGATTCTCATCTCACCCAAGCCATGGATTTCCAAACCGCAATGTACTCATCTATTGTAGGAAACCGACACACCTCTCAACCATCCACCTTTGCTCCCGCAACAACAAATGTTTCAACCAACACCAATGATCCACCAACCCCAAACCAAGTTCCACAACCACCACCTCCTCACCATGGTTGCACAATGTGCGAAAGAACCGCTCACCTAAGTGAGGGGTGCAACATCTTGGTACATCAACTCCAAGATGAAATGAGGTTTATCCATAACCACATCTTTGAGCGTCTTAATGCCATCTCTCACTTGCCTCAAGTATAGAGCGCTCTTAGGATCAAATAATGGTAGAATCTCACTTAGGACCCTTTTTATTTGTAGGTGTAGTTTTTATTTCACCTTGTTTGTTTGTTCTTTAAATAGTAGACTTTTTTTTCAAGTCTTTAGGTTTGACTATTTATAGTCAAAATTTAAATTTTACTGGAAATGAAATAGTTCTACTTATATATATTGTGTTGGTCATTCTCTTTTGGTTGTTTGTTACAAAATAGTTGTTGTGTGATGAATGCTTATACTTGGTATTATGCTCTCATCCTTATCTCTACAACAAACTAACCTTTTTTTGTAGGACCAAAATTCATGTATCCTCTCTTGGCACTCCATTTAGGGGGAGTATTGTCCAAGGGAGAGCATTTGGCTTGACACATTTTCGCTTCGCTACTCTTCTTTTTGTTTCGACAAAAAGGGGGAGATAGGATATATTTTACCAAATCAACTTTTAACACATCATCTAAAATGATATACTCAAAAGTTGAAATAATCATATAAAATGTAAGTTTTCAAAAGGCTCAAAATCTATAATTATCTATTTGCGTAAAAATAAAATCTATGTTTTGTCGTCAACAAAAAGGGGGAGATTGTTAATACAAATATCGCCTAAAAACGTTATATATATATTTTACGATCTTTCTTAGTTTTGTTAACTACAAAAAGATAAAGTTTATTTTTGGCAAATCATAAATATAGTTTAAAAGTCTTTTACTTAACTTCACTCAAACTACATTTACATGTTTTCACAAAGTAATTTCTAAGTAAGTATACCTTAGTTTAAGTACATGCAACACCCTAACCCGACAAGGGTAAAAATGTCACAAATTATGGTGTTACATCAGAACAAACAGACAGATCAAAAGCAGAAAACTTACTTCAAATAGCTAAAGTCAAATTCTTCACTCAGTTCTACACTCAAGCCCAGAAAGTTATCCCAAAAGCTATCTTTAATACTTGCCGCGGTGAAAAGAAATGCGGCTGAGCTACAAAAGCTCAGTGAACGGATATAACAAAAGTAAACTGAAATAAATGCTGAAGTACAGAAGATATAATTTGGGAAAACATATTTAGGTATAATAGATAGTACGGAAATATAATGTGTAGGTTAAGTAAGGAATCTATACAGTCACCTGTATAAACAGAATCAGAATATACAATGAGCTCAGAAACATATCATAATCATATCATAATCACATAAGTTGTACAAGGAGTAGCTAGCTCCATTGCACCGGAAGTGAAAGGGGTACATTGCACGTACAACCAGTCACTAAACAGAATCATATCATATCATAACAGAAAACAGATCTCGGATGCATCCATACGCCCCTGAAAATTAGTGCACATTCATATATACCGGAAGGGACGTGGCAGAACATCACTCTACTGCCCTAGAGTCATGCCATAGGTGCATCTATGACACGGACATGGAACCCCCATGCCTAGTGAAGCTCATGTAACAAAAGGTTCATAATAAAGGTTCAAATTATAGTTGTCAAATCAGAAGGTTCAAACAGAAAGGTTTATCATAGCAAAAGTTCAAATCAAAGGTTCATATCACAAAGGAAACCTTAAGAGTAAGGTCAGAATATCCGTACCTCAAAAGCAAAGTTGACAGAAGTAGAAAGATCAAATAACGGAATAGAATTCTCCTTCAGAAATCTACACATGACGTATTATTTATTAATATCTTATTCAATTATTTACTTATTCATATTCCGTATTAAGTCTTCTTCACATTTTAATAACTTCAATTTTAGCAGATTTCCAAATTAGTCCCTTCACTTTCACCTAACCCTAACCCTAAATTACCCATCATTACTAGCATTAATTATAACCTTGAAAACAATTTATTACACCAGACCTTTGATCCAAAACCCTAACCCTAACCCTAATTGATTTCTTTTTATTCTATTTTATCTTTCTTAATTAAACCGATTACAAATTAATTCCCACAAGTTAATCTAGGCTATGAAAATTACAAAACACATTTTTCTAAGGTTATGTGACTATTAAAAGACCAGAATAAATTATATACAAAGCTCACAAAAATCACACAGCTGCTTGCATAAATATAATTCAATTTTAGGGTTTTTAGGTTATATAAATTCGTAGAATTATATTAACATGCATGGTTCGTTTCTATTATTTTATACTGATAATATACGATATATAGGGTGCTAGAAAAATACCAGAAAGATTATAGAACTTGTGGTTGAAACAAAACGATTTTCTTCTTCTTGCTAGCACAAAACCGACACAATTAACACTCCTAGCTCACACGATTGAACCCACAGCCTTGGCATTATTTTTCTCACCTTATTATGCTTAGAACACTTCCAGTAAAAATATTTAGAAGCCACCATAATTTTTATGTCGAGAGTTTAGGGTTTTCTTGAGAGTGTCGACTTTTAAAAAGTTGATTTAAGGGTTTATAATAAATAAAACGTGTAGAGTTTATTTTATACAGAATATAATACTTATCTTGGCTATCTTGGCCTTCAAGTTTAAGTGATAAGGTAAAAATACAAGTTTCCTAATTATATTTGTATTTTAACTCTTTAAATTAACTATAATTATATATATACATATATATATTCGACTTTTAAATAAATTTTTATGTAAGAAATATATTTTTAATTTTATAAAATGACAAATTTTATTCATTCATAATTTGATCATATATTGCTAATTTCCAGATTTCTATGGTTTTTCTTCGTATTAAATAAGTGTTATTACAAAATTTAAAACATAAGGGCATTTTGGTCATTTTACATGTTATAGAATTTGAAGAATTACAATTTCTTCCCCTCTAAAAAGAAATTCCCGTCCTCGGAAATTGAATAAGCAGAGCATACGGAAACGGATCAGATTACAGAAATTGCCAGAACGGAACAAACACAGAATCTTTCAATTACACAAATAGTCTCAATTCGGAAAATCTTTCCACCGATTTCTTTCTTATCAGAATTTATAACCTCATATCTTATTCAGAGCAGATCAAAAATCGATTCAACGATTACTTACACGTAGCAGATAACTAAAGTACTTCTCACAAGTACTAGCAGAAAACAGACTTAGTACGGTAATTCGAACGATAGAAAACTGTATAATGAATTCTGAAATTCTTAACGAATGATCAATGATCAACAAACATATGAAGATGATTCAAATGTATTCAAATATCGAACGATGAAGGCAAAACTTACACATGGTAGAATGAATCCTAAAAGTCTCACTAATTACGGATAATCTAACTGACAGAAATCTAATGCTTCTCAGACACTTCCCGAAATATCCTATGCTCACAATGAGGGTACGTCATATGATGGAAATATTATCATGTTGGCCAGGCATTATAATATTTGCATTATATAAATATACTTTTATGGCGACCATACTTTATCTCAAGTCATGAATAAAACAACCTAATTAACCTAACAATTCTTCTCTTCTTCCCAAAATTCAGCAGAATCAATTATCATCAATAAGGTTGAACGAAAAATAAAACGTATCAGGAAATATCCTAAATCTAACAGATCTATCTTATTAGAGCACCAATACTTCCAAATTCACCAAAATGTTCATAATCATAAACTTAGCGAACTTATGTAGAATTGTCATAATACCAAACTTCTAAAGGAGAACTTAATAGCCTAAAGATTCAATCACACCATTGTCAATCCTCCTTATTATCATGTGATGTCCTAATCATTATTAACGGAAAGAACTTAAGGAAATCAACCTATACCCGGATTATTGTCAGAATTATAACCTTCTAAAAGAAAACCTTAGTAAACATAGTTTCATTATCATAATGGTGTGGACCATTTCCTATACTCGTGATTAATAACCTCCAGATCTCTCATAAAAATATAAAAGATTTATGTAAAATCAAATAGTGTCTAAGTAAACTTAATATGCCAATCATAAGCAGAAGAATTCATAGAATATATCAAACACTTAGGGTTGTAATAATCTTCCAAATGGTCAAACTGATTATCAGAGATTGAAATCAGAATCAGAAAATGAAACTTAAATGGTGTGAAACTTAATCATTAATTTTCAAGACATTCTAAACTTACTTGTTTAATGAACTTTAAGTTGTACATAACTTTATAATCTCGGAAAGAAAGATCTTATCTTAACTAAAGGCAGAGATACGAATCAGAGTGATGCGGAAATGATGCTACTTAAATCAATATCCTAATCTACCCAATCCTCACCGATTATAACTTAAGGTTCATATAGGGAAATCCTAAAGTAAATCCTCAAAGATAGTTTCATAATCCCTATGGTGCAAAACTTTAGGGCCTAATACTCACAGGTCATAGCCTAAGCTCTACAGGTTATGAATCCGCCGATCCAACGTGTCTCTGATACCATAATTGTAACACCCCAACCCGACAAGGGTAAAAATGTCACAAATTATGGTGTTACATCAGAACAAACAGACAGATCAAAAGCAGAAAACTTACTTCAAATAGCTAAAGTCTAATTCTTCACTCAGTTCTACACTCAAGCCCAGAAAGTTATCCCAAAAGCTATCTTGAATACCTGCCGCGGTGAAAAGAAATGCGGCTAAGCTACAAAAGCTCAGTGAACGGATATAACAAAAGTAAACTGAAATAAATGCTGAAGTACAGAAGATATAATTTGGGAAAACATATTTAGGTATAATAGATAGTACGGAAATATAATGTGTAGGTTAAGTAAGGAATCTATACAGTCACCTGTATAAACAGAATCAGAATATATCATGAGCTCAGAAACATATCATAATCAAATCATAATCACATAAGTTGTACAAGGAGTAGCTAGCTCCATTGCACCGGAAGTGAAAGGGGTACATTGCACGTACAACCAGTCACTAAATAGAATCATATCATATCATAACAGAAAACAGACCTAGGATGCATCCATACGCCCCTGAAAATTAGTGCACATTCATATATAACGGAAGGGACGTGGCAAAACATCACTCTACTGCCCTAGAGTCATGCCATAGGTGCATCTATGACACGGACATGGAACCCCCATGCCTAGTGAAGCTCATGTAACAAAAGGTTCATAATAAAGGTTCAAATTATAATTGTCAAATCAGAAGGTTCAAACAGAAAGGTTTATCATAGCAAAAGTTCAAATCAAAAAGTTCATATCAAAGGTTCATATCAGAGGTTCATATCACAAAGGAAACCTTAAGAGTAAGGTCAGAATATCCGTACCTCAAAAGCAAAGCTGACAGAAGTAAAAAGATCAAATAACGGAATAGAATTCTCCTTCAGAAATCTACACATGATGTATTATTTATTAATATCTTATTCAATTATTTACTTATTCATATTCCGTATTAAGTCTTCTTCACATTTTAATAACTTCCATTTTAGCAGATTACCAAATTAGTCCCTTCACTTTCACCTTTTATGAATTAATCCTTATATTTTAGTAATTTTCACTTTACACCCTTTAAGTTACGAAATTACAATTTAAACTCCTTAATTATGTAATTTACCAAATAAACCTTTTAAATATTAAAATAGCACATTGTACCCTTCTACTAATTATTATACGATTTACCCTTAATTATTAAAGTATACAAAATAAATCCTCAAGTTTCGTAACTTACAAAACACACCCTTTATTTTAAAAACACAATCGGTTTATATAATAAACCACCAAACCCTAACCCTAAATTACCCATCATTACTAGCATTAATTATAATCTTGAAAACAATTTATTACACCAGACCTGTGATCCAAAACCCTAACCCTAACCCTAATTGATTTATTTTTATTCTATTTTATCTTTCTTAATTAAACCGATTACAAATTAATTCCCACAAGTTAATCTAGGCTATGAAAATTATAAAACATATTTTTCTGAGGTTATGTGACTATTAAAAGACTAGAATAAATTATATACAAAGCTCACAAAAATCGCACAGCTGCTTGCATAAATATAATTCAATTTTAGGGTTTTTAGGTTATATAAATTCGTAGAATTATATTAACATGCATGGTTCGTTTCTATTATTTTATACTGATAATATACGATATATAGGGTGCTATAAAAATACTAGAAAGATTATAGAACTTGTGGTTGAAGCAAAACGATTTTCTTCTTCTTGCTAGCACAAAACCGACACAATTAACACTCCTAGCTCACACGATTGAACCCACAGCCTTGGCATTATTTTTCTCACCTTATTATGCTTAGAACACTTCCAGTAAAAATATTTAGAAGCCACCATAATTTTTATGTCGAGAGTTTAGGGTTTTCTTGAGAGTGTCGACTTTTAAAAAGTTGATTTAAGGGTTTATAATAAATAAAACGTGTAGAGTTTATTTTATAGAGAATATAATACTTATCTTGACTATCTTGGCCTGCAAGTTTAAGGGTGTGTTTGGAAAAAATTGCTGGTGCTGGTGCTGGTGCTGGAGCTGGTGCTGGTGTTGGTGCTGGTGCTGGTGCTGAAAAAGATTAAAAATGCAGCTTTTTTTTTGTAGTACTGTTTGACAAACTAGCTGTAATTATAGATTAAAAGTGTAAAATGACGTAATTGGACATACAAATAACAAAACCAATATGAACAAGAATAGTAAATAAAATTATTGTTATAAATCATAAAATATGTAGCATTGCATGAAAATCCATGTAAAAATACAAACAATGTTAAAATGATGTTAAATTATCATCCATGATGTGCTTTCCATATTAAAGTAGCAATATCGTTACGTATCTGCTTCATCTGGTTAGATGCTCCTTCAGAATTGTTTTCATTGTTCGTCTCATGATTATGAACATCGTGAAGTTCGTCTCGTGGTATATAATCCGGATTTTCCTCCATCACCGTAAACATCATGTCTTCTTGTTAGTTGTTACGGATGTAGTTATGTAAAGCAAATGTAGCAATAATAACATCAATCTGAGTTTGTACGCTAAACTTAGGCATTCCACCAAGTATTTTCCATCGTTTCTTTAAGACTCCAAATGATCTTTCAATATAACTCCATAAAGATGAATGATTGCGGTTGAAAGCTTCTTACTTGTTGTTTGGTGGCTCATATTCAAACTGAGATTGATGGTATCTTGTCTTTGAATATGGAACAAGATATCCGTTTCTATCGGGATATCCTTTGTCTACTAAATAATATTTACCTGGTAAAATAGTTAGGAAACAAAATAAGTGAATTGTGATTCTACAAGTAATATAGCAATAATTAGTTTACCTCTAGGTGGTTTTGGAAAGTTCATTGATGGTGTGTTGATAGCGTGAAGAAAAACCCGTGTATCATGTGCTGATCCTTCCCATCCCACAGATATAAAAGTAAAACACATATCAAAATCGCAAGTTGCCATTACGTTGAAAGTAGGTACTCCTTTTCTACCTATATAGGGTACTTGTTGATTCTCTGGGATACATGCTCCTATGTGTGTACCATCTATACATCCAATACAATCCTAAATACAAATGAAATAGTCTAAGTCTTAATAAAGGTGTGATATGTTAAAATTATATTGAAAAACATACAATTCTGTACCTTAAAATATGGCATGTATCTTTGATCATTCATAATTTGCGATGGTATGAACTGAAATGACGGATCTTTAGGCCTTATTATGTCATGTGCTAGCCCTTGGAAACCATTGTCTCTACCGGTTATTGTCTCTAGAACTTCATGAAATACTCTACTAATTGTCTCACCTGAGCGTTGAACATCCCTATTTGAAACACCTACTGCAAGGATATAGATAAATACCCCCAATTTTTCAACAACTGACATTTTATCACTGGACTTGAGTCCATATTTTGACTCTAGTTCTCCACATAGATTAATGAATACGGTTGGATGCATTCTAAATGCATTAACACATCGAATAGGATTACCAGTCAAAACCTCATTCATCCAAACTTCACCTGTTTGAGGCGATGTCATACATGGTTGCTTATACATATATTTATAATAGTATGCGGCAGCTAGAGAAGTTGTAGAATACGAAGAAAATAGCAACTGTACAAGATGTATTTTCTTTCTTCTCTTTCTTCTTTCAATATCCATAGTAAACCTATCCAAAATTAGAAAGCATAAATATATATGTAACATATGAATGCGTTGTAGAGACTAAGAAAACAATATAATAGAAAAACTTCAACTAACATTCAATTATTCAAATTATAAAAATGTCAAACTTAAAATGCAATAAATATCCAAATAACAAATGCGAAAATGAAATAAAGTAAAAATGTCAAACTTAAAATGCAACTTTATTTTCCTAATTTTTGTTGGTATTGTAGCCAAGCTACCCTACCAGCATCAGCTGGAAAATTCAAAAAGAACTCTCTTTTCACCGGATCCTCAAGCACGGTCATTCCAAAGCACCACAAGTCACCATATTCTGGCAGTAGTTTTTGCTCGACCATGCGGTTCATCACAGTTATTACCGAATCAACATTCGTTTTACTCACTGCATTAGTAGTATCTAATTCTATCAACTGTAGAGCACGCTCTTGGGTAGCATTTTGTTCACTCATTAGTTTTTTGAACAATGTAGTACCAGCTGACTCTCTCCCACTACGCTTCATTCGAGCAGGTTTGGTACTAGTTTTAGCACTCTTTTTTGCTAGTTTAGATCCCCCCAATTTGGTTCGATGTCGAGACATTTTCACTTCCAACCTCGTCAATGAAACTTGAAAAAAAGGTTTCATTCTCCGCATCTAGATCCTCTAAGTCATTCTCCGCCTCTAGATCCTCATCCTCATCATCAAGATTGACATGATACGAGTCATTAGAAGTACTTGGATTAACTGACTGTGCAACAAAAGTACCTGGATTAATTGAGGGTGCCACAACTTCTACCCCTGTAGCAACCTTATCCCCAAATAATTGGTACCAGCACTCTTGTAGTTCTAAAGAAGGTTGTTTCTTTCGGAGTCTTTTAAATTTGTCGTTTTCCTACACAATGGATAGTTAACTAATTAGATTTCTTAATAATACAATATTTTTAAAAATAAGGTAAGAATAATATAGCGTGTTAAACAAATTTACCTTCATTTTTTTCTCCCACCATTCATCCGAACAATTCAAGGTCCCCGTACTAGCATCCCAGCCTAAACCAGTTGCCCCATTTTTCAATGAAGTCCAAAGGTTGTAGTCTTTCCGCTGATCATCGTACTTATTCTTAAGAACCCTAAAGCTATATACCTTTGTGTTCGAAATTTTCTCGAAGTCCGATTGAATTTCATTCCAATTGAATTGTGAGTTTCGCCCATGATTCATGAGATACTTGTTTAGTATCCCACACAAGATTAGAATCGTTTGATCGGTCCACTTATATATTTCCTTTTTCTTCGGATCATCATTTTTTTGTGCACCAACATTTTCTTTAGTAACGTCATTACTAGAGGCCATCTAACAACATGAGAGATATGAAAACAATGAAATACAATTTCCATCCCGTTGGTGATCAGTTAAATTGTTATTAATCTTTAGCAATGAGAGAAATATTGCTATCAAAAGTGTACATGATGTCTATTTGACTATTTTCATAACAACAGTTAACAAACCAACCTCAAACCAATATGCCATATGTATATATACACTTTGCATATGTACGTATTGCATGTACATAATGATAATATGATATGTTTGACCAGGTTTTCCCTCTTCGACCAATATACCATGAATACTACTGTGTGTGCCTATAATGTGTAGTTCATGATCTAGGAAGCAAATGATATATAAAATGACAAAGAACAAAACTTGCAGAGCTATAGACTCTTTAAATTAACAACTCATGTGGGCATATTCCTTACATGTATCCTACAGGTCAAAGTAGAATACCAAACAAATGAGAAAATTAATTATTATATGATCTCTAGGGATGAGCATTTTGATTGATTTTATTTTATTTTTTATTTTTTTTTTAAACAAAAAAGGGAAGTACCGGATAGGTACCGATTTCCCGGTACCGAGTACCGAAATCCCATACAATACGGTACCGGTACTTCTTTTCATGCTCGAGAAAATAACGGTACCACCAATTCGATACGGTACCGGTACCCTTTTCATGTTTGTATTTTTCACTCATCATGTGAGTCTATACTAGTCTGATCTATCATTTTTTTATATTGATTTTTCCTATTTTAGGGTGTATTTGAAGATAAACCAATGTTGAATTTGATACATTATGTCAATAACTAAGGTTGAATCTGGGGTAATGTGCTTGCTTAATCCGTCTATGTTATCCAACAGTGTGTACGATATGTATCAATCATACAAGTTTATTATCACGAGAAAGACTACAAAGTGTTTAACTCCACACATAAAATAAACTTGATACTAGGTTCTATAATACCCATAACATGCAAAATTAGTCAAAAAATGCACCTTCAAGTTAACCGTCAACATCAGTACTCATCAAAGTGCTAATATCCTAGCCATATGCCACATGATTCGTTTTTGACAGCATATTAAGCCAGAAATTAAAAAATGTATAGCACATACTGATAAGTTTAATATTATATCCAAGACAAACTAACTTAGGAAACTGTGTTTCAATGTTTTCAAAAATCATTCAAATGCTTCTTTAACAAAAGAACGACATAGAGCGGCACACCTTTGATCCATAGATCCTTAGATCAAATTCAAACTTTAATAAATAATAATACAAGATGATTGACAGCACATGTATAGTTCCATGCAGACTTGAAGATTCCAATTGAACAGTACCATGCAATACAAAAAACTACAAATATCCACAAACACATGCCACTGAAAAAGTTCTAAAGATTTCGATCAAATAAAAAAGTTTTAAAGATTACCGGATACACGTTACGAAGACTAGTTATGGAGCACCACCCAATTGCCTCCAACACCTTGATTGATGTCGTCTGTTTTGTAACTGTGAACCCTAGTAGGGTTTTATTATGATTGGGTTTTTTGGAAGGTTAATAAGGTAATTATACAAAAAATAATCTCCAGCCTTTTGTGAGAAGTTGGTTGGATCAACTTATAATTTTAGAGATTATTTTTTCTATAATCTTTCTTAATTTTGGTAGCCAAACGATACTACTTTTTAGACAATAGATTATTTTGTGAAAAAAAAAAGCTGTAGCCCCCATAATCTCCCAATAATCTGTGTTACCAAACATAGCGTAAGTGATAAGGTAAAAATACAAGTTTCCTAATTATATTTGTATTTTAACTCTTTAAATTAACTATAATTATATATATACATATATATTCGACTTTTAAATAAATTTTTATGTAAGAAATATATTTTTAATTTTATAAAATGACAAATTTTATTTATTCATAATTTGATCATATATTGCTAATTTCCAGATTTCTATGGTTTTTCTTCGTATTAAATAAGTGTTATTACAAAATTTAAAACATAAGGGCATTTTGGTCATTTTACATGTTTTAGAATTTGAGGTATTACAACTTCTTCCCCTCTAAAAAGAAATTTTCGTCCTCGGAAATTGAATAAGCAGAGCAGACGAAAACGGATCAGATTACAGAAATTTCCAGAACGGAACAAACACAGAATCTTTCAATTACACAAATAGTCTCAATTCGGAAAATCTTTCCACCGATTTCTTTCTTATCAGAATTTATAACCTCATATCTTATTCAGAGCAGATCAAAAATTGATTCAACGATTACTTACACGTAGCAGATAACTAAAGTACTTCTCACAAGTACTAGCAGAAAACAGACTTAGTACGGTAATTCGAACGATAGAAAACTGTATAATGAATTCTGAAATTCTTAACGAATGATCAATGATCAACAAACATATGAAGATGATTCAAATGTATTCAAATATCGAACGATGAAGGCAGAACTTACACATGGTAGAATGAATCCTAAAAGTCTCACTAATCGCGGATAATCTAACTGACAGAAATCTAATGCTTCTCAGACACTTCCCGAAATATCCTATGCTCACAATGAGGGTACGTCATATGAAGGAAATATTATCACGTTTGCCAGGCGTTATAATATTTGCATTATATAAATATACCTTTATGGCGACCATACTTTATCTCAAGTCATGAATAAAACAACCTAATTAACCTAACAATTATTCTCTTCTTCCCAAAATTTAGCAGAATCAATTATCATCAATAAGGTTGAACAAAAAATAAAACATATCAGAAAATATCCTAAATCTAACAAATCTATCTTATTAGAGCACCAATACTTCCAAATTCACCAAAATGTTCATAATCATAAACTTAGCGAACATATGTAGAATTGTCATAATACCAAACTTCTAAAGGAGAACTTAATAGCCTAAAGATTCAATCACACCATTGTCAATCTTCCTTATTATCATGTGATGTCCTAATCATTATTAATGAAAAGAACTTAAGGAAATCAACCTATACCCAGATTATTGTCAGAATTATAACCTTCCAAAAGAAAACCTTAGTAAACATAGTTTCATTATCATAATGGTGTGGACCATTTCCTATACTCGTGATTAATAACCTCCAGATCTCTCATAAAAATATAAAAGATTTATGTAAAATCAAATAGTGTCTAAGTAAACTTAATATGCCAATCATAAGCAGAAGAATTCATAGAATATATCAAACACTTAGGGTTATAATAATCTTCCAAATGGTCAAACTGATTATCAGAGATTGAAATCAGAATCAGAAAATTAAACTTAAATGGTGTGAAACTTAATCATTAATTTTCAAGACATTCTAAACTTACTTGTTTAATGAACTTTAAGTTGTACATAACTTTCTAATCTCGGAAAGAATGATCTTATCTTAACTAAAGGCAGAGATACGAATCAGAGTGATGCGGAAATGATGCTACTTAAATCAATATCCTAATCTACCCAATCCTCATCGGTTATAACTTAAGGTTCATATAGGGAAATCATAAAGTAAATCCTCAAAGATTGTTTCATAATCCCTATGGTGCAAAACTTTAAGGCCTAATACTCACAGGTCATAGCCTAAGCTCTACAGGTTATGAATCCGCCGATCCAACCTGTATCTGACACCATAATTGTAACACCCCAACCCGACAAGGGTAAAAATGTCACAAATTATGGTGTTACATCAGAACAAACAGACAGATCAAAAGCAGAAAACTTACTTCAAATAGCTAAAGTCAAATTCTTCACTCAGTTCTACACTCAAGCCCAGAAAGTTATCCCAAAAGCTATCTTGAGTACCTGTCGCGGTGAAAAAAAAATGCGGCTGAGCTACAAAAGCTCAGTGAACGGATATAACAAAAGTAAACTGAAATAATTGCTGAATTACAGAAGATATAATTTGAGAAAACATATTTAGGTATAATAGATAGTACAGAAATATAATGTGTAGGTTAAGTAAGGAATCTATACAGTCACCTGTATAAACAGAATCAGAATATACCATGAGCTCAGAAACATATCATAATCATATCATAATCACATAAGTTGTACAAGGAGTAGCTAGCTCCATTGCACCGGAAGTGAAAGGGGTACATTGCACGTACAACCAGTCACTAAACAGAATCATATCATATCATAACAGAAAACAGATCTAGGATGCATCCATACGCCCCTGAAAATTAGTGCACATTCATATATAACGGAAGGGACGTGGCAGAACATCACTCTACTGCCCTAGAGTCATGCCATAGGTGCATCTATGACACGGACATGGAACCCCATGCCTAGTGAAGATCATGTAACAAAAGGTTCATAATAAAGGTTCAAATTATAGTTTTCAAATCAGAAGGTTCAAACAGAAAGGTTTATCATAGCAAAAGTTCAAATCAAAAAGTTCATATCAAAGGTTCATATCAGAGGTTCATATCACAAAGGAAACATTAAGAGTAAGGTCAGAATATCCGTACCTCAAAAGCAAAGCTGACAGAAGTAGAATATTCTATTTCTATATGCATGTTCGGCGCGTTCTTTTCGAAATTTGGATTTTTACTAGAAAAGAAATGGAAAATTCCATAGTAAAGCACTATAGCCCACTCAAAATTAATTAAATGTTAGAATATTAAATTAAACAACGAGGAAATGGTGTGGACGCTAGTGGCTGGGGCCATGTAAGCCATACAGGGCAAGCCAAGTATGGCATGGCAAATAAGATGCAAACGGTTGACCAACTTCAAAGCCATCACTTGTTTAATTCATCCAACGGCCTCTTTCATTTGTTCTTCTTTCTACTCAAACTTTGCATTTCTCTGCCCTCAAGCTATGCGTATAAGCTATAACACCCCCTTCCTTTAAAACACATAAATTATTCTTATATACAAGTTTCCATGCCATTAGTTTAAATCTTATAGGAAACAAATAATTGTATGAAAAGCACATAAAAGATCAATAAAAAGAATAACCTTAAACGATGACTGATGTATAGTCTCCTCCGATACCTTGGAGGAGATAATCATAATTAGTAACTCATGATTCGATCTAAGGTAAACTAAAATAAGACCATTGTATGTTAGAATAGTCCTCCGGAGTAGCTGGGGTGACAAAGGTCACCTCAGGTCCAGAGGCAATAACGATGTAGCAAGGTCTTCATCAGAACCAGTACAATAGTAGTTGACATACGTTGTATGATGAAGTATGAATAGATTATAGCTTGGTCCACAGCTAGTATTTAGACCATGGCGACTGATGAGTGTGTAAATACTCATCATTTTTACCGTATTTTAACTGCCAAAACACGAGAAAACACTCAAGAATGCATCAAAATAATGAAAATATCCCAAAGATAGTGTTTTATATATTTGAGATGCAAAATGATTGAAAACAAACGAAAAACGAATAAAGTTTGCATAATTGGCAGTTTCAGTCCCCCAACTTTTAAAATTTGTCAAAACTAGTCCCTGAGCTTTTATTTTGAAAGAAAATTCAAACCAAGTTCTTAGAAACCAAAAAAAAAAAATACCAAATAATGATCTTTGGGTGAAAATCTTTCAAAATGTACAAGTTTGCAATTTTGGTCCTCGGGAATCACATTTTTGAAGAAATCTGATTTTATAAGCCTTTTGGAATTATAACTTATCAAGATTGGTCCTTTGGAGAAGCTTGTAATGTTGGCAGAAAAGGTCCCTTCAATTCAGTGAATTACAACATTGGTCCTTGTGTACTTATTGCTACAAATTAAACGGACCCTTGAAAGTTAATACCCAACATCACCACATCCAATCCACTACTACCTTAATACTCCATTACCCAAGCCCAATGAACCCTCAAGCCCTCACCAAATAATACACCTAGCCCAAAAATCCCACCAAAGCCCAAACCCTTATACGTTTTAATAAAACGTTTTCCCAAATCCTTGACCAGTCAAACAAACAACTCTTTTCACCCTTCTTCCCCAACCTCCACGTTCTACCCAACAGATAATCCCCCACCTCCACCCTTTTCCAGTTACACGCCAAACCCTCACATGATACCACCCTATCACGGGTATCCACTCCAGGTCATCCTCCACTCACACCTTCTCCAAGACATCATAAACCGTACCTACCCACATCAATTTGGCGCTTAAATAGAGTTTAATGGCTGTGATGAATCTACAAGCAAACCAAGGGCTGGGATTGACTCAGAGAGAAGTACAAGACAAGAAGTGATCAAGAAACCCTAGTGTTCGAATATAAATAGAGATGATGTATGCCATTGAAGGCAGTTAGGGTTTTAAGCATTTTTCTAAATGTTAGTTTTAATCTTGATGTACTTTTCTTAATGAAAATTTTAATTTAAAGCATTCTAGTTTTTTTTTTTTCTAAATTTCTTCCTTATTTACAGCTTTCTAATCTAATATATATTTTTTTTTACTAAGCTTATTACCCTGCTCAGTACTTGTTTGTGTTTATGCTTGTTTATTATTGTTTATTTAGTGCATTTGTTACCTTATCTGCTTATTGGGTATATTGGAGTTAGTTTGATAGTTTTGGAGTCTCACTGTTACAATTTGTTACTTGCTTATTTAAACTGCTTATGTCAGCTGTAATCTTTTATTTTCTGTCATTTGTAGTGTTCACTTATTTAGCTTGTTCAAAGTCTTGGCATAAGGAAGTTATTTCTCACATGAAAAATCAAAACAGACCAGTTAAGGGGTGTTTGGCATTAGCTTAGTTTTTGGTTTTATTACTTTTCATCCTTTAGATCAAGTTGCCTCAGCTTAACTTATGTTGTTTAGGTAGATTTAAGGTTAATTTTAGCATCTTCTAACAGTTGTATAACTTATGTGATGATTGACTTAGTTTCTTGCCGTGAGATTTACTTAAGCTGCCTACATTTGCATTCTTAGTATTTAGGAGTTTTAGTGGTAGATTTTGCTTAGGTTAGGTCCTATGTGGGATAGCTAGTTTGTTCAAACTATAGCATCTTAGTTTGTAGTTAAAACCAACCACTTTTATCCATTTGTACCCATGCTGCATCAGCAGCTATTTAGTCCGAATTAGGTAGGTTAGAGTTAGGATTTAGATTAGAATTTGGTGTTACAAATTGTTAGTAGTATAGGGTTCAAGATTATTAGCTTATTTTTCATGTTGGAAGTCTTTTGTAAGCAAAAACCTAACCTGCAAATCAGCCCCCTAGGCCTCCCACTTCTCCCCTGACCCAGCAGACGTGGGAGTGGTCAGTTTTCAATTGGTTATATCGTGGTCAATTTTGGGTCTATGGTTTTGATCATTGTTGTTTTAGATAGCCACTTAGGTAGTCTTGCCAGTTTTACTTTGCTTCTCCATTATAGTGCTTATTGCCTTAGCTTATTTTGCCCTCAACGTCACCCTTTTGCCGCTGTGCTGCTGAAATTCAGCAGCTTATTAGCGTGTTTGATCCTTGCTATTTGTTTGAACCTTGTTCTTGTTGTTATACCTTTTTCTTGCTAACTGTTGGGCTTTTAAGATCAAACAAGGATTATTAAAGTTTTTCAATAAAAGGACATTCACAGAACTTGCTTAAGTTAGTTGTTCGAATCAGTTTCAAAAAGGAAAAGTAAAAAATAAAGAAAATTGCAAAAATAAAATGTTTTATAAAAAGGGGTGAGACTAGGTTCGAACCTGGGTCTCACTGTCCACAGACACCCAACACACAAACACCACTCCCATCTGTGCTAGCTTTACTTTTGATTTAATCTCCTTTTATCTTATATTTAAATTAGGATTGTCTTTTGTTTATTACTAAGTCAGCTTTTATGTTTGCTTATTAACAGCTTATTTGTACTGCTTCTTTCATGCTCTTATTTTTCTTAGGTTTAGTTTAGGCGTATTTAGTTTTCAAAAAAAAAATTCAGAGTTTGTAGAAGTAGTTTAGTATTTTTAAATATTTAATTTAGTTTATGTAGTAATTAAATCATTATAAAAAAAATAAAAAGCAAAAAAATATTTTTCTTTTTCCAAAAATTTTCTTTCATCATTAGAATCGTAAAAAAAAAAAAAAAAAAAACATTTTTACACCCGTAGGCCTAGCGTAGCTTTGATTTCACTTTTTAATTCGCACACTCGCGTTTTTCTTTAATTAAATTTCGCGTTTTTAAAATTTGATTACGTTTAGGGCTCTCTAGTTTTCCTATTATCATTCCCGTAGGATTTTAAGTAGATTTTAAGTTTTAATTTTCATTCATTATTTGAATTCATGCTTTAGTTTCGTATATTTTATCTTTCGTACGTTATTTGCAATTTGTCGTAATTCCACTATACCAAATAATCTCTCAACCATTCTTACAAGCATTTTAATCACGAATCTCACACGATATTGTCCATTCACACCTCGTTGGGACACGACCCGGGTAATCACTTACCCGGTATCACATATATATATTGTATTCACGAGTTTTTACAAGTCTTCCTTTTCCTAAAGGTTGATTGGTAAATTTCACTCACGTCTACCTTGTATATTTTTTATACGCACTCAAAAACGCAATATCAAAATGGCGCCGCTGCCGGGGAGGTTGTGTTGCGACAATATCGTTACGATTTTAACGATTAGTGACTTGTAGAACCTTCGTCAAGAAGTTATCGTTTTCAAAAAAAAAAAAAAAAAAAAAAAAAAAAAAAAAAAAAAAAAAAACTTATAAAACACAAAAAATATTTTCCTTTTCTTTTGTATATATATTTATCAAAAATCCCAAAAATATTCTCCTTTACCCTCTCACATCTTTGATTCTTTATCCCTTACCCTAAAAAACCATTTGATTCTTTCTATGTCTCATCCACACCTTCTTGATTGTCAATGGTGTGGTGGTCCTTATAATGGTGGTAATTGTCCCAGTTGTGGCATGGTAGAGTCAGGAAACGGGTCTGTCTATAACCAGAATCCATACTCCTACCATGACACGACAGATTCATTCCATCAGCTACCACACCATGAGACTCAGCAGTTTTACTGTTGTGAGTACTGTGGTGGTTCACACTATAGTTCTGATTGTCAATCGGGAAACACGCTTGTCTATGAGCAGTTTCCTGATAACAATTATGACTATAGCACATACGATTCACAGCCACATCAGTTCAACTGTTGTGAGTACTATGGAGGTCCTCACTTTAGCTCGGATTGTCAAACAGGGAACCCATTTCCTTGTAACAATTACGACTATTCGTTTCAAGACCCACCTTCACAGTACCAAATGATCCAAGCAACTCCTCAATACCCGCAAGACCTTTGTCTAGAGGTTCTTGAGAAATTGAAAGACCTTAAGGAGGAGTTAGCTAATATTTCACTTCGCCATGCTCCAAGTTCTTCTTGTGCATATTGTGGGGGTCCTCATGATGATAATCAATGTCAACCTTCCGATTTTGACACATCCATGCCCCCACAATTTCCACTCATTCCAAATTCTCGTGGGAAAACTATGGCAGAATTACTTGCTGAAGAACGAGATTCTGGAAAAAGCATGGAAGAATTACTGGCTGAGCAACGAGCAGCTAAAATACGTGCCAATCTTCGCATTGCTGCTCTATTTGATGACGATGATGACAGTGATGATGATGAAGATAACGTTGTTATTATTCAAAATGATTCATCGACTACATCTGTTGAAATCCCGCCAATCCAAAAATCGCAGGGAGAAAAGACTATGATGGAATTACTAGTAGACGAACAAATGGAATTTATAAAAACCATGTGTGCTAGTACTTCTCAACTCCCTCAGTCTGCTGATATCACACCCGAAGTTCACACTCACTCTCTGAGCATGGGGGATGAGCATCTTAGCACTACTCCTGAAAAGGAATCAGACGAATTCATAAAGTCTAGTGCTGAGATCCTTGTCCCAATCCCAGGAGAGTCACAGGGAACTTTGGATCATGTGTGTGATTTACCTTCCTCTCTTGAGTGTTCAAACGATCATTTTGAGACTTTCTCAGATTTTAATGATGATTGTACATCTCATGGAGACATCGAGTATGTTGAGGCATCAGTTCCACATTCTGATGCTGATCATCTTCTTGAGGAGTTCGCCGATGAACTCACTCACATCAATCCACTTTCATCGGAAAGTGATGATGGTCTCCTCGATTTCGAAGCCGATCTGGGAGAGATTGAAAGTCTCCTGTATCATGATCAGCCACTCACTTCTTATCCCAACAGTCCAATAGAAAATGTTAATCACCTTGTTCCTGAAGCTTTCACCAACCCTCTATTTGAATTCGAATCTGAATTCACTGTGATTTCTGACAATCCAATTTTTGATGAGGAGAGTGATGAGTCTGTAATGGAACAAGAGTTCACAGATTTACATCATGTGAATGATTCTCTTTCTGAGGAGTTCTCCGGTGAACTCACTCATATCATATCTCCGTCGGAGTATGATAACTTCTATTTCGATCAAGACATACCCGGGATATGTCTTGATCATGTGAGCTTAAATGATGAAATTCATAATATACCAATCATGGATTCTCCCGTGGGTGATGACGAGTTAATCATGATTTTCATCATGAGTTTCTTTCTTTTCTTCACCTATCCCGTGACGTCCTCTCTTCTTCACTCCTTCGGGACTGAAGACACTATTTTTGACCCCGGCATTTCCATTTACCATTTTCTTGAGCCGGATACTTATCTCATCGGTGTGGAACTTTCACGTGCTTCAAATGTTTGTCCAAATATCTTGAATGAAAGTCCGATGGAGATTGCTTCTTCCACATCATGCTTCCCCAAGGATAAATGAATTCGGGGTCGAGTCAAGCTAGCGACTCGGTAAACAAAAACAGTAGCATGTTTATAGGGTTTTCACCCTAAGTGTGGGGGAGTTACCCCTACTGTGGTTACTTATAAAGTGAAAATACAAAATGGTGTTTCCACATTTAGCTTGTAATGTTGCCCTTTTACGTTCAAAGAGTCGGCATAATAGCCGGGACCTTGATTATTGAGGACAATATTCAATTCTAAGTATGGGGGGGGGGGGGGGGGGGAAATTCTAGCGAATTTTATCACATTTTACCATCTAGTACCCCCGTTTTTGGCCAAAAATTTTAAAAAAAATTTCACTCAAGTTTTAAAATTTTTGTGGTTATCAGTCCGCCATGTCTAACCAACAAAAGGATTGGCTAATCCAGGAGCAAACGGCTCTTGGTAAAGATATATCAAATCCGTTTATGGCTTGCAATTTGCCAAAAATTGTATGGTTCCTCAACTCCCCATATCCTCAAAAGCAAATGAGTTGGCTAGCCCACAAGATTATGGCTTGTGGTAAAGGCCGTGGAAAATCCATAATTGGTAATCAGCTCACCAAGATGTTGACTATTCCATCAAGAGCTGGCTAGTCCAGAAGCAAACGGCTTTTGGTAAAGACTAATCAAATCCGTTGACAGCTGGTGGTTTGCTCAAAATCACACGGTTATCAGGTGTGCCACAGTTCTTACACCTGGCTACTCCAGAAGTGATGGCTTTTGGTAAAGAGATTTTCAAATCCATCAAGTTTTTCACAAAAGATTGCTAGGGACTAGCAATACTCAAGTGTGGGGGATTGATGAGTGTGTAAATACTCATCATTTTTACCGTATTTTAACTGCCAAAACACGAGAAAACACTCAAGAATGCATCAAAATAATGAAAATATCCCAAAGATAGTGTTTTATATATTTGAGATGCAAAATGATTGAAAACAAACGAAAAACGAATAAAGTTTGCATAATTGGCAGTTTCAGTCCACCAACTTTTAAAATTTGTCAAAACTAGTCCCTGAGCTTTTATTTTGAAAGAAAATTCAAACCAAGTTCTTAGAAACCAAAAAAAAAAAATACCAAATAATGATCTTTGGGTGAAAATCTTTCAAAATGTACAAGTTTGCAATTTTGGTCCTCGGGAATCACATTTTTGAAGAAATCTGATTTTATAAGCCTTTTGGAATTATAACTTATCAAGATTGGTCCTTTGGAGAAGCTTGTAATGTTGGCAGAAAAGGTCCCTTCAATTCAGTGAATTACAACATTGGTCCTTGTGTACTTATTGCTACAAATTAAACGGACCCTTGAAAGTTAATACCCAACATCACCACATCCAATCCACTACTACCTTAATACTCCATTACCCAAGCCCAATGAACCCTCAAGCCCTCACCAAATAATACACCTAGCCCAAAAATCCCACCAAAGCCCAAACCCTTATACGTTTTAATAAAACGTTTTCCCAAATCCTTGACCAGTCAAACAAACAACTCTTTTCACCCTTCTTCCCCAACCTCCACGTTCTACCCAACAGATAATCCCCCACCTCCACCCTTTTCCAGTTACACGCCAAACCCTCACATGATACCACCCTATCACGGGTATCCACTCCAGGTCATCCTCCACTCACACCTTCTCCAAGACATCATAAACCGTACCTACCCACATCAATTTGGCGCTTAAATAGAGTTTAATGGCTGTGATGAATCTACAAGCAAACCAAGGGCTGGGATTGACTCAGAGAGAAGTACAAGACAAGAAGTGATCAAGAAACCCTAGTGTTCGAATATAAATAGAGATGATGTATGCCATTGAAGGCAGTTAGGGTTTTAAGCATTTTTCTAAATGTTAGTTTTAATCTTGATGTACTTTTCTTAATGAAAATTTTAATTTAAAGCATTCTAGTTTTTTTTTCTAAATTTCTTCCTTATTTACAGCTTTCTAATCTAATAATTTTTTTTTTTTTACTAAGCTTATTACCCTGCTCAGTACTTGTTTGTGTTTATGCTTGTTTATTATTGTTTATTTAGTGCATTTGTTACCTTATCTGCTTATTGGGTATATGGGAGTTAGTTTGATAGTTTTGGAGTCTCACTGTTACAATTTGTTACTTGCTTATTTAAACTGCTTATGTCAGCTGTAATCTTTTATTTTCTGTCATTTGTAGTGTTCACTTATTTAGCTTGTTCAAAGTCTTGGCATAAGGAAGTTATTTCTCACATGAAAAATCGAAACAGACCAGTTAAGGGGTGTTTGGCATTAGCTTAGTTTTTGGTTTTATTACTTTTCATCCTTTAGATCAAGTTGCCTCAGCTTAACTTATGTTGTTTAGGTAGATTTAAGGTTAATTTTAGCATCTTCTAACAGTTGTATAACTTATGTGATGATTGACTTAGTTTCTTGCCGTGAGATTTACTTAAGCTGCCTACATTTGCATTCTTAGTATTTAGGAGTTTTAGTGGTAGATTTTGCTTAGGTTAGGTCCTATGTGGGATAGCTAGTTTGTTCAAACTATAGCATCTTAGTTTGTAGTTAAAACCACCCACTTTTATCCATTTGTACCCATGCTGCATCAGCAGCTATTTAGTCCGAATTAGGTAGGTTAGAGTTAGGATTTAGATTAGAATTTGGTGTTACAAATTGTTAGTAGTATAGGGTTCAAGATTATTAGCTTATTTTTCATGTTGGAAGTCTTTTGTAAGCAAAAACCTAACCTGCAAATCAGCCCCCTAGGCCTCCCACTTCTCCCCTGACCCAGCAGACGTGGGAGTGGTCAGTTTTCAATTGGTTATATCGTGGTCAATTTTGGGTCTATGGTTTTGATCATTGTTGTTTTAGATAGCCACTTAGGTAGTCTTGCCAGTTTTACTTTGCTTCTCCATTATAGTGCTTATTGCCTTAGCTTATTTTGCCCTCAACGTCACCCTTTTGCCGCTGTGCTGCTGAAATTCAGCAGCTTATTAGCGTGTTTGATCCTTGCTATTTGTTTGAACCTTGTTCTTGTTGTTATACCTTTTTCTTGCTAACTGTTGGGCTTTTAAGATCAAACCAAGATTATTAAAGTTTTTCATTAAAAGGACATTCACAGAACTTGCTTAAGTTAGTTGTTCGAATCAGTTTCAAAAAGGAAAAGTAAAAAATAAAGAAAATTGCAAAAATAAAATGTTTTATAAAAAGGGGTGAGACTAGGTTCGAACCTGGGTCTCACTGTCCACAGACACCCAACACACAAACACCACTCCCATCTGTGCTAGCTTTACTTTTGATTTAATCTCCTTTTATCTTATATTTAAATTAGGATTGTCTTTTGTTTATTACTATGTCAGCTTTTATGTTTGCTTATTAACAGCTTATTTGTACTGCTTCTTTCATGCTCTTATTTTTCTTAGGTTTAGTTTAGGCGTATTTAGTTTTCAAAAAAAAATTCAGAGTTTGTAGAAGTAGTTTAGTATTTTTAAATATTTAATTTAGTTTATGTAGTAATTAAATCATTATAAAAAAAATAAAAAGCAAAAAAATATTTTTCTTTTTCCAAAAATTTTCTTTCATCATTAGAATCGTAAAAAAAAATCATTTTTACACCCGTAGGCCTAGCGTAGCTTTGATTTCACTTTTTAATTCGCACACTCGCGTTTTTCTTTAATTAAATTTCGCGTTTTTAAAATTTGATTACGTTTAGGGCTCTCTAGTTTTCCTATTATCATTCCCGTAGGATTTTAAGTAGATTTTAAGTTTTAATTTTCATTCATTATTTGAATTCATGCTTTAGTTTCGTTTATTTTATCTTCCGTACGTTATTTGCAATTTGTCGTAATTCCACTATACCAAATAATCTCTCAACCATTCTTACAAGCATTTTAATCACGAATCTCACACGATATTGTCCATTCACACCTCGTTGGGACACGACCCGGGTAATCACTTACCCGGTATCACATATATATATTGTATTCACGAGTTTTTACAAGTCTTCCTTTTCCTAAAGGTTGATTGGTAAATTTCACTCACGTCTACCTTGTATATTTTTTATACGCACTCAAAAACGCAATATCAAAATGGCGCCGCTGCCGGGGAGGTTGTGTTGCGACAATATCGTTACGATTTTAACGATTAGTGACTTGTAGAACCTTCGTCAAGAAGTTATCGTTTTCAAAAAAAAAAAAAAAAAAAAAAAAAAAAAAAAAAAAAAAAAACACTTATAAAACACAAAAAATACTTTCCTTTTCTTTTGTATATATATTTATCAAAAATCCCAAAAATATTCTCCTTTACCCTCTCACATCTTTGATTCTTTATCCCTTACCCTCAAAAACCATTTGATTCTTTCTATGTCTCATCCACACCTTCTTGATTGTCAATGGTGTGGTGGTCCTTATAATGGTGGTAATTGTCCCAGTTGTGGCATGGTAGAGTCAGGAAACGGGTCTGTCTATAACCAGAATCCATACTCCTACCATGACACGACAGATTCATTCCATCAGCTACCACACCATGAGACTCAGCAGTTTTACTGTTGTGAGTACTGTGGTGGTTCACACTATAGTTCTGATTGTCAATCGGGAAACACGCTTGTCTATGAGCAGTTTCCTGATAACAATTATGACTATAGCACATACGATTCACAACCACATCAGTTCAACTGTTGTGAGTACTATGGAGGTCCTCACTTTAGCTCGGATTGTCAAACAGGGAACCCATTTCCTTGTAACAATTACGACTATTCGTTTCAAGACCCACCTTCACAGTACCAAATGATCCAAGCAACTCCTCAATACCCGCAAGACCTTTGTCTAGAGGTTCTTGAGAAATTGAAAGACCTTAAGGAGGAGTTAGCTAATATTTCACTTCGCCATGCTCCAAGTTCTTCTTGTGCATATTGTGGGGGTCCTCATGATGATAATCAATGTCAACCTTCCGATTTTGACACATCCATGCCCCCACAATTTCCACTCATTCCAAATTCTCGTGGGAAAACTATGGCAAAATTACTTGCTGAAGAACGAGATTCTGGAAAAAGCATGGAAGAATTACTGGCTGAGCAACGAGCAGCTAAAATACGTGCCAATCTTCGCATTGCTGCTCTATTTGATGACGATGATGACAGTGATGATGATGAAGATAACGTTGTTATTATTCAAAATGATTCATCGACTACATCTGTTGAAATCCCGCCAATCCAAAAATCGCAGGGAGAAAAGACTATGATGGAATTACTAGTAGACGAACAAATGGAATTTATAAAAACCATGTGTGCTAGTACTTCTCAACTCCCTCAGTCTGCTGATATCACACCCGAAGTTCACACTCACTCTCTGAGCATGGGGGATGAGCATCTTAGCACTACTCCTGAAAAGGAATCAGACGAATTCATAAAGTCTAGTGCTGAGATCCTTGTCCCAATCCCAGGAGAGTCACAGGGAACTTTGGATCATGTGTGTGATTTACCTTCCTCTCTTGAGTGTTCAAACGATCATTTTGAGACTTTCTCAGATTTTAATGATGATTGTACATCTCATGGAGACATCGAGTATGTTGAGGCATCAGTTCCACATTCTGATGCTGATCATCTTCTTGAGGAGTTCGCCGATGAACTCACTCACATCAATCCACTTTCATCGGAAAGTGATGATGGTCTCCTCGATTTCGAAGCCGATCTGGGAGAGATTGAAAGTCTCCTGTATCATGATCAGCCACTCACTTCTTATCCCAACAGTCCAATAGAAAATGTTAATCACCTTGTTCCTGAAGCTTTCACCAACCCTCTATTTGAATTCGAATCTGAATTCACTGTGATTTCTGACAATCCAATTTTTGATGAGGAGAGTGATGAGTCTGTAATGGAACAAGAGTTCACAGATTTACATCATGTGAATGATTCTCTTTCTGAGGAGTTCTCCGGTGAACTCACTCATATCATATCTCCGTCGGAGTATGATAACTTCTATTTCGATCAAGACATACCCGGGATATGTCTTGATCATGTGAGCTTAAATGATGAAATTCATAATATACCAATCATGGATTCTCCCGTGGGTGATGACGAGTTAATCATGATTTTCATCATGAGTTTCTTTCTTTTCTTCACCTATCCCGTGACGTCCTCTCTTCTTCACTCCTTCGGGACTGAAGACACTATTTTTGACCCCGGCATTTCCATTTACCATTTTCTTGAGCCGGATACTTATCTCATCGGTGTGGAACTTTCACGTGCTTCAAATGTTTGTCCAAACATCTTGAATGAAAGTCCGATGGAGATTGCTTCTTCCACATCATGCTTCCCCAAGGATAAATGAATTCGGGGTCGAGTCAAGCTAGCGACTCGGTAAACAAAAACAGTAGCATGTTTATAGGGTTTTCACCCTAAGTGTGGGGGAGTTACCCCTACTGTGGTTACTTATAAAGTGAAAATACAAAATGGTGTTTCCACATTTAGCTTGTAATGTTGCCCTTTTACGTTCAAAGAGTCGGCATAATAGCCGGGACCTTGATTATTGAGGACAATATTCAATTCTAAGTGTGGGGGGGGGGGGGGGGGGAATTCTAGCGAATTTTATCACATTTTACCATCTAGTACCCCCGTTTTTGGCCAAAAATTTAAAAAAAAATTTCACTCAAGTTTTAAAATTTTTGTGGTTATCAGTCCGCCATGTCTAACCAACAAAAGGATTGGCTAATCCAGGAGCAAACGGCTCTTGGTAAAGATATATCAAATCCGTTTATGGCTTGCAATTTGCCAAAAATTGTATGGTTCCTCAACTCCCCATATCCTCAAAAGCAAATGAGTTGGCTAGCCCACAAGATTATGGCTTGTGGTAAAGGCCGTGGAAAATCCATAATTGGTAATCAGCTCACCAAGATGTTGACTATTCCATCAAGAGCTGGCTAGTCCAGAAGCAAACGGCTTTTGGTAAAGACTAATCAAATCCGTTGACAGCTGGTGGTTTGCTCAAAATCACACGGTTATCAGGTGTGCCACAGTTCTTACACCTGGCTACTCCAGAAGTGATGGCTTTTGGTAAAGAGATTTTCAAATCCATCAAGTTTTTCACAAAAGATTGCTAGGGACTAGCAATACTCAAGTGTGGGGGATTGATGAGTGTGTAAATACTCATCATTTTTACCGTATTTTAACTGCCAAAACACGAGAAAACACTCAAGAATGCATCAAAATAATGAAAATATCCCAAAGATCGTGTTTTATATATTTGAGATGCAAAATGATTGAAAACAAACGAAAAACGAATAAAGTTTGCATAATTGGCAGTTTCAGTCCCCCAACTTTTAAAATTTGTCAAAACTAGTCCCTGAGCTTTTATTTTGAAAGAAAATTCAAACCAAGTTCTTAGAAACCAAAAAAAAAAAAAAAAATACCAAATAATGATCTTTGGGTGAAAATCTTTCAAAATGTACAAGTTTGCAATTTTGGTCCTCGGGAATCACATTTTTGAAGAAATCTGATTTTATAAGCCTTTTGGAATTATAACTTATCAAGATTGGTCCTTTGGAGAAGCTTGTAATGTTGGCAGAAAAGGTCCCTTCAATTCAGTGAATTACAACATTGGTCCTTGTGTACTTATTGCTACAAATTAAACGGACCCTTGAAAGTTAATACCCAACATCACCACATCCAATCCACTACTACCTTAATACTCCATTACCCAAGCCCAATGAACCCTCAAGCCCTCACCAAATAATACACCTAGCCCAAAAATCCCACCAAAGCCCAAACCCTTATACATTTTAATAAAACGTTTTCCCAAATCCTTGACCAGTCAAACAAACAACTCTTTTCACCCTTCTTCCCCAACCTCCACGTTCTACCCAACAGATAATCCCCCACCTCCACCCTTTTCCAGTTACACGCCAAACCCTCACATGATACCACCCTATCACGGGTATCCACTCCAGGTCATCCTCCACTCACACCTTCTCCAAGACATCATAAACCGTACCTACCCACATCAATTTGGCGCTTAAATAGAGTTTAATGGCTGTGATGAATCTACAAGCAAACCAAGGGCTGGGATTGACTCAGAGAGAAGTACAAGACAAGAAGTGATCAAGAAACCCTAGTGTTCGAATATAAATAGAGATGATGTATGCCATTGAAGGCAGTTAGGGTTTTAAGCATTTTTCTAAATGTTAGTTTTAATCTTGATGTACTTTTCTTAATGAAAATTTTAATTTAAAGCATTCTAGTTTTTTTTCTAAATTTCTTCCTTATTTACAGCTTTCTAATCTAATAATTTTTTTTTTTTTTTACTAAGCTTATTACCCTGCTCAGTACTTGTTTGTGTTTATGCTTGTTTATTATTGTTTATTTAGTGCATTTGTTACCTTATCTGCTTATTGGGTATATTGGAGTTAGTTTGATAGTTTTGGAGTCTCACTGTTACAATTTGTTACTTGCTTATTTAAACTGCTTATGTCAGCTGTAATCTTTTATTTTCTGTCATTTGTAGTGTTCACTTATTTAGCTTGTTCAAAGTCTTGGCATAAGGAAGTTATTTCTCACATGAAAAATCAAAACAGACCAGTTAAGGGGTGTTTGGCATTAGCTTAGTTTTTGGTTTTATTACTTTTCATCCTTTAGATCAAGTTGCCTCAGCTTAACTTATGTTGTTTAGGTAGATTTAAGGTTAATTTTAGCATCTTCTAACAGTTGTATAACTTATGTGATGATTGACTTAGTTTCTTGCCGTGAGATTTACTTAAGCTGCCTACATTTGCATTCTTAGTATTTAGGAGTTTTAGTGGTAGATTTTGCTTAGGTTAGGTCCTATGTGGGATAGCTAGTTTGTTCAAACTATAGCATCTTAGTTTGTAGTTAAAACCACCCACTTTTATCCATTTGTACCCATGCTGCATCAGCAGCTATTTAGTCCGAATTAGGTAGGTTAGAGTTAGGATTTAGATTAGAATTTGGTGTTACAAATTGTTAGTAGTATAGGGTTCAAGATTATTAGCTTATTTTTCATGTTGGAAGTCTTTTGTAAGCAAAAACCTAACCTGCAAATCAGCCCCCTAGGCCTCCCACTTCTCCCTTGACCCAGCAGACGTGGGAGTGGTCAGTTTTCAATTGGTTATATCGTGGTCAATTTTGGGTCTATGGTTTTGATCATTGTTGTTTTAGATAGCCACTTAGGTAGTCTTGCCAGTTTTACTTTGCTTCTCCATTATAGTGCTTATTGCCTTAGCTTATTTTGCCCTCAACGTCACCCTTTTGCCGCTGTGCTGCTGAAATTCAGCAGCTTATTAGCGTGTTTGATCCTTGCTATTTGTTTGAACCTTGTTCTTGTTGTTATACCTTTTTCTTGCTAACTGTTGGGCTTTTAAGATCAAACCAAGATTATTAAAGTTTTTCATTAAAAGGACATTCACAGAACTTGCTTAAGTTAGTTGTTCGAATCAGTTTCAAAAAGGAAAAGTAAAAAATAAAGAAAATTGCAAAAATAAAATGTTTTATAAAAAGGGGTGAGACTAGGTTCGAACCTGGGTCTCACTGTCCACAGACACCCAACACACAAACACCACTCCCATCTGTGCTAGCTTTACTTTTGATTTAATCTCCTTTTATCTTATATTTAAATTAGGATTGTCTTTTGTTTATTACTAAGTCAGCTTTTATGTTTGCTTATTAACAGCTTATTTGTACTGCTTCTTTCATGCTCTTATTTTTCTTAGGTTTAGTTTAGGCGTATTTAGTTTTCAAAAAAAAATTCAGAGTTTGTAGAAGTAGTTTAGTATTTTTAAATATTTAATTTAGTTTATGTAGTAATTAAATCATTATAAAAAAAATAAAAAGCAAAAAAATATTTTTCTTTTTCCAAAAATTTTCTTTCATCATTAGAATCGTAAAAAAAAAAAAAAAAAATCATTTTTACACCCGTAGGCCTAGCGTAGCTTTGATTTCACTTTTTAATTCGCACACTCGCGTTTTTCTTTAATTAAATTTCGCGTTTTTAAAATTTGATTACGTTTAGGGCTCTCTAGTTTTCCTATTATCATTCCCGTAGGATTTTAAGTAGATTTTAAGTTTTAATTTTCATTCATTATTTGAATTCATGCTTTAGTTTCGTTTATTTTATCTTTCGTACGTTATTTGCAATTTGTCGTAATTCCACTATACCAAATAATCTCTCAACCATTCTTACAAGCATTTTAATCACGAATCTCACACGATATTGTCCATTCACACCTCGTTGGGACACGACCCGGGTAATCACTTACCCGGTATCACATATATATATTGTATTCACGAGTTTTTACAAGTCTTCCTTTTCCTAAAGGTTGATTGGTAAATTTCACTCACGTCTACCTTGTATATTTTTGATACGCACTCAAAAACGCAATATCAGCGACAATTTAAACCCCAAAAGCCATGCCTGAGGCTCATTAGCGATTTGTGCGCTGCTTCTAGAATACAACCTCGTCACCATAATAGTTGTGTCGTGGAGTCAAGACGAGGTAGTATAAATGGAGTCATCCACATAGGTGAACAAGACATTCACACACACTCCGTTACTCACTTCCTACTCTATACTCTATCTATTATTAGAGATGAAAGAGCTTCTGAAAGACCTCTAAAGGATTGGGGTTGATGAGCATCTACGGAAATTTGCTTAAACAGTGGCATGCTCTGATTGAACGATAACATTTCATTACTAAGCTAAGCCACAAGTTTTATATAATACAATCATTATACATTTGTGAGAAAGTTGGATGAATGAAGCATGTCTTTGTATAATTGATTCCACTTTGTGTTATAAACTTTTGTTCATAGGTACATGAACATATCAATGGATATACTCATATACACACCCGTAAAGTTACGATGAAGATGGAAAAGTAGCTAAAATTTGGAATATTTCAGCCACTAGGTTATTGGTTTAACCGTTGGGTTAACACAAGTTTTCATTTATGTAAATTGCAATATTTCAGCCACCATACATTTATAAAACTTTTAATATTTAATATCAAACATGCATAAAATCTAAAAAAAAAAATACAATACCAATTAAATAGTAGGTTTATAAAACATATATTATATAATATTAAACACATATAATTCAATGAGAATGCAAGTATTAAACCTAAAAATAATTTTATCCATCACCACAATCAATCTAAACTTATCTATATATTTCAGGGAAAATTATCAAAATAAATCAGTCGCCCTACAACTTATCAATTTTCAGACCTAAAATTTTAAAAGTCCAAAATAGACCGGACAACTGGGCCACTTGTACAACGCAACCACAAGCCAACAAGTGTCCAATTATTGTAGGTGGATTAATATTTATCCGATTGATTAATGACACGTGTCAAATGTAGCATGAGCTGCCTAAAAAATGAGTCGCCGTTTGTATACTTTGGACTTCTAAAAAGTGAAAAGTCGTAGGCCGACTGGTCTATTTTGGTAATTTTCCTATATTTTATTACATAAGATTAAAAGAAAAATATCGAGTACGGCTAACTTTGGTGAACCGTGTTAACTTAGGTCACATGAAACTCAACGGGTAAACGATTTTGAAGCCTTGAAGAATCGGTTCATTTTGACCCGTTTTTCAGCCAAAAGCGATTCAACCAGTTCAATCGAACCGGGTTTCAAAACAGTGCCTTAAACATCAAAGTAGCAAAATGCATGTTTACTAGTAGATACTAACACTTTTATCAAATAAAAGGTACCAAAATGTAACATTATTCTTTTATATAAGGCTGCATGCAGAAGGAGTAAGGGATCGACTCCCACGATCGATCCTCAATCGATCTTCTTGATGTGGAGAGTCGGTCGAGCAACAAAAAAGGAACCAACCGGTCGTGCCTCCGATCGAATGTCTTTCTATATTTGTTGGATTCAAACAAAAAAAAAAACTAGTAGCCGTTACATTCAAAAAAAAAATAAAAAAATTTAAATTTAACACATTATAAATACCACATTAACACAACATATTTTACACACTTAAATTCACAAAATCTCACACATATTGCAATTCAAAATGGCGTGTAATAAACTGCCTCATACCGTCGAAGAATTTCAAAATTGGGTCAAAAACCAAGCTGAGAAAGACGACACGGCTCGTCAAGAAGCTATTTCCGAAGTTATTAGCAGGTTTGAGCTGGCAAAGGCCCTCAAACAACGAATGAGAACACGCTACACAGATTGCGATCACATTTCTGACGACAGAAAATATTTGATCGACCAGTTTTTATACGATGAATTTCGTAAAGATCATGCCGTTGTTGAGGCATTACGTGGCTGTGTCAGTCAGATACATGCCCAAAAAACAAACAAGATTCGTTGGAGCTTTGAAGAAAATGTGGAAGCTGCTATGGTTGAACAACAACAACAACAACAACAACAATTTGTGCAAGGTGCATCAAGTTCATCTACACAAAGAGTTGTTGAGCAACAACAACAGCTGCCTCGTCTGGATAATTTTCAGGTAAGTTTTGAGGAAAATGTGGCAGCAGATGATGATGGCTGGAACTCTGAGAAGGAGCGGGAACTGAGCAGGTTGGAAGCTCAGTTAGAAGAAGAGAGGTTGGCGAGCTTTGATCCTTACGACGACGGTTACCGCTCCGACAACTCTCAGACTTGGGATCACCCGGACTACAACTGAAGCTAGGATTATAATTGAAGTTTATGTAATGTTTAAGTTTATGTTTTCAATCTATGTACTGTTTTATTTTTATTAATGAAATTAATGTTTTAATTATTAAGTTTGTAAAAAAAAAAAAAAAAAAAAAAAAAAAAAAAAAAAAAAAAAAAAAACTGAACTAGGTCGCCCTTACTGGGGCACTGAATCGCCTGCAGGTCGCTGGAGAGAGAAAGCTGACGTGGCAGGGAAAAGTAAGGGGATTGAATCCCCTTACTGTGGGTAGCCTAACCTCGTATCATCTTCAAGTTTCATTCTTAAAAAAAACGCACATACAACATTTTCACATACAAAACTTCAACTTTATAAAATGGGTTCATCATCATCAAAAACACTTTCATTCAGAATCATGCTATCATCCCTCATAGTTTTATCAACTGCAACACTGTTAAACCTCTTCATCCCATCAATCTTAGCCTTTGCAGTTAACGACATACCAGTTCTCTACTCCACCATCCTCTCATGGCTCCGTCCACCTTATCTTTACGTCATCATCAACACCATCATCATCACCATCGCTGCCACCTCACGCTTCCATTATAGCAACCACCACAAGGGTCAGCCTCAGCTGTTGGATCATCTCCCGCCTGTAACTGTCCCACCCGTGATTGTTTACGAGGCTGTGAATACGGTGCCGGAAGTGCTTCCGGTAGTGTATGAGCTTGAACATCCGGTTATTGATGATGAACAGGTGGTGGTTGATGATAAAGAGGTGGTTGTTGTGAATGAAGCTGAAGATAAATATGAAATAACGAGGTCCACGTGGCAATCACCGGTGGAGAAGGTTCAAACGGAGTATGTTTTTCCGGTGTGGGAGAATCCGTTAGCTAGTTCTAGATTTGCCGGTCAACGTAAGTTGACCGCTAAGTTTAATCCTGAAGGTAACTTTTTTATTTATATATATTTTGAGTAACTTTTAAGTTTAATTATCGGTCTTAAAATTATTGTTAATCCTGAAGGTAACTTTTTATATATATATTGAGTAACTTTTAAGTTTAATCTTTTTGTCTTAAAACTATTGTTAATCCTTAAGGTAACTTTTATAGTTTTATATATGTTGAGTAACTTTTAAATTTAATCTTTTCGTTTTAAAACAATTGTTAATCCTGAAGGCAAGGGCGGACCTAAGTAGGGGCAGGGAGGGTCCCGGCCCCTCAAAATTTGAGACATCTAGTGTAAATGTTATAGGTTTTAGGGGTAATTTAGGAGGGGGGGGGGGAACTCTATCTGCTTTAATTTTTTTTAGCAATCGTATGTGATTATCACTTCTAGTAGTAAACAATTATTTTAAGGTAAGATAAATATAACATGGACAATAATGTTATGAGCGAGGGAGTGATTTTCTAAAATTGTGTGAATTTTAACAGTGGATACCGAAATTCTTAGACGGGAAAAGTACTAATATTCGTAACTAATTAATGTTTCAACAGGTGTGAGATCATTAAGAGTATCAAAGCCAAAGAAGCACGAGACATTAGAGAGCACATGGAAGACCATAACTGACGGCGGTCATATACTGTTAAATCGACACTTAAAAAATGAATTTTGTAACACTGAGAATTTTGTAACTAACGGCCGTCATATACCGTTAATTCAACCCGGGATAGTGGGACATAGGCAGACTACCTATATCCGACTCAGAAATGAATTTTGTAACACTGAGAATGGTTATAATAAAATTTTGTCTGGATTGAATCCTCTACTCAATTTCCAAACGTTTCATTTATGTGTGTGTATCCCCTCGTTGTCAGAACGCTTATACTTTTCATCACCTCGTGAACCGCCGTCTGGAAGCACGTCAACTGGTCATTCCATCTCATGAATCTTCACCTTTATAACACTTCGGAGACCAATGTTAACTGAACTTCTAGACGAAGTTCCCTTAAGGGGTAGAGACTGTCACAACTCGTAAATTCTGGTCTTTTCCCGAACTTTCACATTTACTATTCATCGGTTACTATTCATCGATCACTATTCATCATTTTACTATTCATCTTTTTCGGAGTCAGTTTGTGATTCTGAGAAGCGTTCAAAATTTTTACTATTCATAAAACACTATTCATCCCCGGAGAAAATTTGTCATTCATGCGTGAGTTGCATCCTTTCTGTATACGTACGGTTATCTACCTAATAAACGTTATCCTATAAACTATTACTATGAATAATTGATCCGACAATCCCAACTATGGTCCTAACACATTTTTATACTCATAATAATAATATAAAAATTATATTATTAATTTACCCGGTGTTTTCAAATCAACTGTTACGTTTTCCGGTCGAAGCTTATAACTCCGTCGGTTTGCGATATTTCAACCCGATCATTATTTTAACTTCCGATTCTCATCAGGAATATTATTTTACAATTTTTACAACTTCATTATATTTTATTTTATCTCGTTACAATTTATTTTTAGTTAACTCGGTACCCGGTATGACCTAAAACTAATAATATCTACCTAAACTACATCAAAAGTCCAAGAAATTCTTACACTCTCATCCTTTCCTTACAAAAACCCACCCTCCCCACCTTGATTTAGGGATCTTGTCTCCAAAATATCTACACCAAGAATTATAACCTTAGTATCTCATTTCACATTTCTTTTAACCAACATAAACTAGCAAAAAAAATTCTCTCATCTTTTTCTTCTCTCTAAAATTTCGGCCAACAACAAATATCAAGGAAGAAACCATAAAATTTTGAAGATCAACTCATAATCAAGTCTCATTTATACTCCTTGCTTGGATTTTGAAATAAAAATCCCAAGGTTTCTTACATAATCATCTCCATAAGCTCACTAATCTTTCTAAGTAAGTTGTCAAACTTTTTTTCATAATTTCTTCATTTTATTTTTATGATCATATGATTTCCATTCAAGATCTACATGCATATGTTAGTTATACCACTTATTTATATATATATCTAACTTTTGATCCCTAGAAATAGATTATAGTTAGATCCTTGTTAGATCCACTTGATTTATGATGTTTAGGAACCCATGACACCCTAAGAAGGTGTATGGTAAGATTAGACTAGATTTGTGGTGATTGAAAGTGGTTTGGTTGAAGTTGGAACTAGATTGGAACACTAGAAATGACTTTTGAAACAATATATATACCTACTGTCCATATTTTTAAAATGTGGGAAAATCAGTAGATGATGGGTAATTTTTGACCAAAGATTTAGAAAATACTTTCAAAAACGAAGCCGTGGGCGAAAGAACGGATTAAAACGAGTTAATAACGAAGGAGATATGATTTTCCGAAGTTAACGACGAAAACTATTTTTCTGAAAATCCTTTGTTGATGAACAGTTGTCACGACTGTTTCGAGGCGTAAAACTAAATCTAGCCATCCCGACTTATCAAAAATATGTTAGTATTTTGTCCCACGATTCCGGGGATATAAAGAACGAGGAAAATGGACTTAAAACGACAAAGTTATACATGTTTTAAAATCGTCAAAACTATATATATATTTAGTCACTAATAGAAATAATATAACTACGTACTAAATGCTAGATTTCTTATTCAAGAGTTATATTCGTAACTAACGAAGTACGTACGACCCAAGGCTTATTTATACGACTAATTGACGTTATTTTAAGGCTTTTAAAACGAGGAATATAACGCTAACATTTTATATACGATATATTACAACAAGTTTCTATAAGTCTAGTTGGACTTATTCTTCCTAAGTATGGAAAATATTTTATTTTGACAATAACAATTATTTCCAAGTTACGAGTGGTATAGGTATCATGTGCATGCATATTCTCTACATCATTTCGTGATCTAAGTAGATCACTATCATTCATATTAGGTTGCGGTTAGAGATCGAACCTCATTTCTGTGTATCCACTTTTGTCATCATTGCTATCGCTTCGAGGTGAGTCATAGCCCCTACTCTTTTAAATTTTTTTGTTAACTTTTTTGGGGGAGAATACATGCTCGTTTTTACATGAATTACTACTTGACTCTTTGAACATTGTTTTGAACCTTGGACTATTATGAACTCATTTGACCTTATAACTTGTTTTGAACTATTGAACTTGACTTGACTTTTGAACTTGACTTAAACTTTTGACCCTAAAGTACCGTACGTACTATAACCTAAAGTCTCCCATGTTCGGAGCAGTGCAAAGTCTCCCCTGTCTACGGAGCAGCATTATCAAGTCTCCCATGTTCGGAGCAACATAAAAATCTCCCCTGTCTACGGAGTAACTTTGACTTATTACTATATAATAGTTTGTGAAAGATGTACCGTACGTGCATCAGTAATTGTTAGTCTCCTGCTGGTTTGCCGTTCGCACTCCAGTTTATACGTACCGTTCGTGCGGCCTCCTTGTCTGAGGCAGTAGATAGTATGGATAGCGCTGTTAGAGGTCGGCCAACCTCTCGTTCCCCTGTCTACGGAACGCATATTATTTATTTTAGGAGCCTTGCCACATTCTTTATTATATACTATGTGCCCATATTGTGAACTATATTGACCACGTGTACTTGACTACTAAACATGCAACTATTTGGCAGCGGGTTGTAAACACACAGGTTACAAGTCTCTTATGGCGGGATTTGCAACTGAGTGGATTTACGATACATTTGCTGTGTGATCATTTTTCTATAGACTTTATTTGTTAAACAAACTCTATGAACTCACCAACCTCGTGTTGACACTTTAGCATGTATTTTCAGGTTTTAACCAATGGCACGCTACTGGAGGTTTTGGCAGGGCATGGCATGGTCATAGAAGACTCTGATTATTTATATGGGGACCGTTTTAAACTATTTTAAGGGCCTACTTCCGCACTACTCTTAACAATGTAAATTCAACATTTTTGATTAAACGATTTTATTCTAAATAATTAAAGTGAAAACCATTTTTATACTTGTGTTGTGATACCAATTGAGTTACACCCCAGCTACATGTATGCTTCCGCTGGACCCGATTTTGGGGGTGTGACAGACATACCTCTCAACCATCCACCTTTGCTCCCACAACAACAAATGTTTCAAACAACACTAATGATCCACCAACCCCAAACTAAGTTCCACAACCACCACCTCCTCGCCATGATTGCACCATGTGCGAAAGAACCGCTCACCTAAGTGAGGGGTGCAACATCTTGGTACATCAACTCCAAGATGAAATGAGGTTTATCTTTAACCACATCTTGGAGCGTCTTAACTCCATCTCTCACTTGCCTCAAGCATAGAGCACTCTTAGGATCAAATAATGGTAGAATCTCACTTATGAACCTTTTTATTTGTAGGTGTAGTTTTTATTTCACCTTGTTTGTTTGTTCTTTAAATAGTAGACTTTTTTTTTTCAAGTCTTTAGGTTTGACTATTTATAGTCAAAATTTAAATTTTACTTGAAATAAAATAGTTCTACTTATATATATTGTGTTGGTCATTCTCTTTTTTGGTTGTTTGTTACTAAATAGTTGTTGTGGGATGAATGCTTATACTTGGTATTATGCTCTCATCCTTATCTCTACAACAAACTAACCTTTTCTTGTAGGACCAAAATCCATGTATCCTCTCTTGGCACTCTATTTAGGGGGAGTATTGTCCAAAAAGGGGGAGATAGGATATATTTTACCAAATCAACTTTTAACACATCATCTAAAATGACATACTCAAAAGTTGAAATAATCGTATAAAATGTAAGTTTTCAAAAGGCTCAAAATCTATAATTATCTATTTGCGTAAAAATAAAATCTATGTTTTGTTGTCAACAAAAAGGGGGAGATTGTTAATACAAATATCGCCTAAAAATGTTATTTATATTTTATGATCTTTCTTAGTTTTGTTAACTACAAAAAGATAAAGTTTATTTTTGGCAAATCATAAATATAGTTTAAAAGTCTTTTACTTAACTTCACTCAAACTACATTTGCATGTTTTCACAAAGTAATTTCTAAGTAAGTATACCTTAGTTTAAGTACATGTATTGAAAATGTCTATTATGTATATTTAGCAAGTTTACTAATTAGTTTGTCATATTAGGATATAAGCAAGCAAACTCTTTCTAGTAAAACATTCACTTGCTAAACATCTCAAACAAATACGTTTTGATTCTATACATAAACTATTTTCACAAGTATACTTTCTTTTTTAGGAATATCTAAAATTACAAATAATATGCTAGTGACATCATTCCTTGCATCACACATGTCCCTTCAAGGAAACATGTGTGTAAGTGTGTAAGAAACATGTTTTATTATCTATTGATTTACACACAAGATCTCAAAGTTGACTTTGGGAAGATCTTGAGAATATTGTGTTAGATTGTGTAATATCTTATGCAGGATTCTGTCAGACATACTGGCGGAACCCTCGGGCATAACGGACGAAACCAAAGGATGGGTTCCGCTGTTTTCGTGGGTTGGTCTGTTTGAAGGCCTATAAATAGCAACTCACTTCTTGAGTTTTTCTTATCACTCTCTATCATATTTCACTGCATATACTTCAGTTCTAACTCAGTAAACTTTCATATATGTGAATCTTTCTTTGTAGCAAGAAGATCACGAGCATACAAGCTTCAACACAATGTTTCAAGACTTGTCTAGCATAGCATTAGTGTAAACTATTGAAGTTTATACTACATTGTATTATATCCATTTGTAGTGATCGGTTAGTATTTTAGTCCTCAAAATACTTAGAGTATCGGGAGTTGTTGTACCCTTGTAAAAGAACTATCGGGAGTTGTTGTACCCATGTAAAAGAACTATCGGGAGTGGTTGTACCCTTGTGAAAGAACTCGACATCTAGCTTAGTGTTGAAAATAGTGTGTAAGCGACGTGTAAGGCTTTCTCCGCCGGATAAAGGAGCTTGTTGACTAGTGCAAGAAAACTCTCGAGTTGGATACTCAGGGCGTGGAGTAGGGCAAGGAAAAAGAGTCCTTGTAGCCGAACCACGATAAACAATCGTGTTATGGTTTGATCGTTTCTTACTTTTATTCTTGCATATTATCTATTGTTTGATACGTCTTAATTGGTAATTACACGTAAAGGTATTAGAAGAAAATCAAGTTTAAAACCGGTAAACTATTCAACCCCCCTTCTAGTTTTCCACACATTATTTATTGGTTGTTTTGGTGGATGGTTTGCATTCTTTTCGGTTGTAAATGTGGAATGGTTGGTATTCATCTTCCTAGTGACATTCAATTGGATATATAGGCTTCACGTTCTTGTTTCTTTGCCAGTGGTAGGTTTTGTTGAGTGGTTGATTGAGATAAATATTAACCGATCTTGAATGCTCATGAAGCCACCACATACACCAACACCACTAAGCACACCCAAAACTACCAAGCACACCACAAACTACCAGCCAGGGCGTGGCGGCAATTAGGGTAATGGTGGCGGCAGTGATGGGGAATGGGTTAATGGTGGGTGGTAGCAAGGGAGTCCTATGGTAGAGAGAGTGAGAGAATAGGAGACCGAATCAAGTGTGTTTTTTCTAATTTATAGATTTCAGTTTTTTTTTTTTTTTTTTTTTTTTTTTTTTTTTTTTTTTTTTTTTTGTCGTAATTTCAGTATGGTTCGTATTCTATTAGGTTGTAATTGGCTGTAACTCCAAGAACCCTTTTGTGTTCCGTAACTCTATCATTATGGACATTCAATACACATATTTATGAAAATTTGTATTTATTGGTGTGCAATGTATCGGTTGTACTATACTTTCCTTATTGCACAAATCCTTTCTCACCTTAAATCATTAATGAAAAATTGTATTTATTGGTGTGCAATATCTAGGTTGTACCGTACTTTTTTTTTGCACAAACCCTCTTGCACATTAAATTAAGAGGTTCAACTATTAGGTATAATAGATATTAGAATATGGTAGTTTGTAGCCCAAGGTGGTGGCCGGAATCTGGGTTTGAAGATGTAGAAGATAGTGATTAAGAATACTATGAGTATTTTTGTCAAATCATTTATAAAGTTACTCATAGTACAAAATTTGAGCTTAAGTATAACATGTTGATATTTTATGTGTGTGTTTGTTTTAAGAGAAAGTATAAATGTTTGGTTAATGTATATTTAAATGGACATGGTTAGTACTTAAATATATGTTAGTCATTTTTAGACTTTGCCTAAAATAAAATATCGATTAATTTTTATTTACATGTCTAAAAAAGATCGATTTTTTTTTTTTTTTTTTTTTAATTTTTTGGTAATTGAATTATTTTTATAAAATTGAGTTTCCTTTATAGACTCAACTTCTAGTGTAAACTAGTAAAAAACGATAATCTGGACGTATTTTTACACGCGCAATGAATGTTCAGTCATATCTATGTTTGAAGATATTTATAACTTTTGAATAAAGTTGACGAGTCTAGAATGATTATGTTTGTGATAAGTGTAATTACAGGTAAACACGAGAAACAAACTTGTATTGCAAATGGAAAAACTAGTCCATGGTAAACAAAGATAAGTATATGAACGAGCAATAGTTATTGTAGCAATAGTGCTCGATCACCTTAACCATCTTTAAGTATTGTAACATGCGCAACGATGATGTTCACACAACCCCAGACCTGTTTTACAAATTTTTTTACAATCATCGTCTATGTTACAATAACCAGGAATCTCATGTTTGCTTGCGATGTTGTTGTTGTTGTTATATAGCTCTTGTTGGGTCATGTGTGATCTTTTCTCACCGTATACACATGACTTTTGCAACCCTGCAACACATATTTCGTTAGCATTAAAACGACAAGCGAACATTATTTTTAGAGTAGTGATTGGGAAACCTAACTTATATGTCTAAAGATTTGCCTAACCCCGCGTGGCATCATCATGATGGCTGCAGTCATGGGACCCACGTTTTCACAAACCATCAGAATCATGGCACACATGTTTATACTGATGACAAAGAATACCAAAATATGAAAAGCAATATACCTGATACAAAAATCAACAATGTAACAAAAAACACAATCTTTGATGCTTGTTCCATGTTTAAACAAATTATATTACAACACAAATGTAGTATTATGTGTATCAAGATCAAATGGCTATGAAGACATATAAAGAGCTTTTTTGTAGTAGTAATACCCAACATCTATTAGCCAACTATAAATGCTCATAAAGTTTTGGATAAGGATGTCGTGTTTTTGTAATTGTACATTGTCATTATTGCAAAACATTTATCGTATTACCTCTCATGTGCAAATGAACATGAGCGGATCCTTATCCTTAAAGTTTTTTGTAACTTCAAATGTACATTTACGTTAAAACTTTTTTTTCCACATTTAACGATAGAATTATATTAAGAAGAAAGCTACTAGCAAGACATTAGAAGCTAAAGAGTACATTTACAGTTTAGAAATAAATAAAGCTACATTATCTAGATTCCTCAAAAGACTTTAACTGCGAGGACTGCAAAAAAAATGAAAAAACGAGTACTGCAAAAAGGATGAAAAAACTCTTGCTAGTTATAGAGAACCGAGACAAAAGAAAAAGCCCCACCCACGGAGGCCGAGCCACCAGTTTTCACTCCGGGATGCTTTGTAACATGGAATGGTTTGATGATCAGTTGAATAAAATACCCAATAGGCATTTGCACAAGAACTAGTTGTTTTAGAAGGAAGGATTGATTCAAAGGAATAAGTGAAGACGATTTTGTTGCTAGCAGCAAGTCAGCAAGAGTTGAAGGAAAAAGAAATGAAACGAGTTTGTGTAACTTTATATATATCTTACTTACAAGATCGAAGCTAACTAGGAATGAAAACGAATTTGTGTGACTATGTATCTTATTTACATAAACAAGTGTTTCAATAATCCATTAATAATTATTTACTCTTCTATTTTTTAGATCTTTTATAAAAATCCACTTATAATTTATTTATTCTTAATGGATAAAGAAATTCACTACTTTGTTTATAATTAGTACATTTTTAAGAAGCATTAAATAGTGTTAAAAAGTTATTGCCACTAGGCACTCTTCTTCTCGTAAAAAATTTGGTCCTCCAACACTTACAATACTATCATATACAAACGCTCCGTCGCAACGCATGGGTTGAAATCCTCGTTGCTTTCTATTCAACTTATGATCAATTATAATATGTAATCACATAAAATTATTCTAGATATAAGTAAACATAGGCTAAGCCTACTAATAAACAATAAAGCGCATAAGGCATGCACTAATAACGTCTAACAATAATGTCCCAAGTCAAGATTCATAGTAGAATTTGTTTGTCGTTGTTTTATATTTTCGTGGCAACCATTAATTTAGAACGACACCAAATTCTCATCGGATTGAGATAATGAGATTATTTCAAGTTCGTATAAACATGATTAGTTATGTTTCTTCATTAGTGGAACAGTGAGCCTACTAAAGTACCTAATTTTTTTTATCGTAAAAGAACATTACAAGTTATGTTTATCCGAACTTGAAAGAATCTCAATTCCGTCTCATGATCACATATATGGTTTAAAATCTTAAAATTTTCATTCTATATTATTTTATTTATTGAAAGTTTATGCCTTCGTGCCGACATTACTTTTTCGGTGCCAAAAGGAGCACACACATTATCCTTCATTTCCACGCTTACGCCCACTTGCTTAAGTGGAAAATTAACAACGTTCTAAATACTTCATTAAGTGGTTTTTGTAACATCATTTCTTTTCATTTTTACTTACGGTAAATAATACTAAAACCGATTTGATAACAATTTAAAGAGGCTTAGGGCGGATGAATATAAGTGTAAGCCAAAGTCCAAAGTCCCCTGAATGTATCGCATGATACGTTTGAGAGCAGCAAAGTGAGGCTCCCGTGGATCGTGCATATAAAGACAGATCTGCTGAACTGCATGAGATATATCTGGTCGAGTAAAAGTGAGGTACTGAAGCCCACCTGCAAGACTACGATATAAAGTAGGATCCTGTACTGGAACCCCCTCGGGACCAAGTTTAGACTCTGTATCAACTGGAGTTCGAGATGGGTTGCAATTAGTCATGTGAGCACGCTCAAGAAGCTGAGTAGCATACTGTCGTTGAGATAAAAACATCCCTGTAGAGTGTCGAACAGCAGATATACCAAGGAAGTAGTTAAGTGGCCCAAGATCAGTCATGTCAAACTCACTGTGCAAAGATGCAATGATCTGCTGTAGGACAACTGTGGAAGAAGCTGTAAGTATAATGTCATCCACATATATAAGTAGGTAAGCAACCTCAGAACCCTGCCTATAAATAAATAGAGACGATCTGTGATAAAATCCGACTCGTGTGGCATAACCTGCAAATCTCTGAAACCAAGCACGAGGGGCTTGTTTCAGACCATATAGAGATTTCTGCAAAAGACAAACATGGTGAGGATACCGAGAATCAACAAAACCGGGAGGCTGATGCATGTATACCGTCTCAGATAAATCCCCGTTAAGGAAAGCATTCTTAACATCAAGTTGGTGAACTGGCCAATTGCGGGATATTGCAAGGCTAAGTACCGTGCGAATGGTAGCCGGTTTTACGACTGGGCTAAATGTCTCATCAACATCAACACCAAGTTGATGGCTACTACCATTGGCAACCAGGCGAGCCTTATAGCGGCTCAAAGTACCGTCAGCCAGAAACTTGTGTTTAAATAACCACATAGAGCGAACCAGATTGACACCTAAGGGCCTCGGAACAAGAATCCAAGTGCCATTTTTAACTAACGCATTAAACTCATCATACATAGCATTACGCCACTGGGGGACTTTTAAAGCATGGGAAGGGGATTTAGGAATTGGAGAAATAGAGAAAGTGTGAAGGGAGAGGCGGTCAATAGGTTTGACAATGCCCGATTTTGACCGTGTGACCATATGGTGAGATCGTTATGGTTCAATAGGAGGCCCGTTATCTGTTAGGGTAGGTTCAGTGATAGGTTGGGAAGTAGAAGGGTCGTTGTGGTGTGGGCTGTGTTGGTTTAGTGGTGATTGAAGGGGGATAGGTGATGGGCTTCTAGTATGGACGGATGGAGAGTTAGTATTAGGGCTATGGCAATTGGGTTGAGGGTTATCCATGTGGGTAGTGTTTATGTTGGACTGGTGTTGAGTGGGGTCGAAAATTAGGGAGTTAAGGAGGGGGGATGGTGTGTCCTCGAGAAAGGTATATGATGGTGGAGAGGAGGGTGTCATAGAGCGGTAAGGGAATTGTGTTTCGTCAATGGTGACGTGTCGAGAGAGGATGATTTTGTTGGTTTCGAGGTTTAGGCAACGAAAACCACGATGGTATGCTGGATAGCCCAAGAAAATACAAGGGGTGGCGCGGGGTGCGAGTTTGAGGTGATTGTAGGTGAGGGTAGCAGAGACACCCAAATATGCGTAGGCGTGTGTAGTCGGGTGCTTTGTTAAAAAGGCGAGTGAAGGGGATTTCATTTTTGATTGCTGTAGAAGGTAGAAGGTTTAGGAGGTATGCTGCCATATGTAGGGCTTCGACCCAAAATGTGGGTGGTAGGTGTGCTTGGAAGAGGAGGGTACGTATAACATTGTTTATGGTTCGTATCATGCGTTCGGCTTTGCCATTTTGTTGGGAGGTTTTAGGGCAAGAGAATCGAAATTGGATTCCATGATTGGCAAATAGGGTATGTAGTTGATTGTTATCGAACTCACCATCATGGTCACATTGGAAACTTTTAATTTAGCACTTGAATTGATTTTTAACATAGTTACGAAAATGTAAAAATTTATCGAGCATGTCAGATTTATTACGTAGGGGGTAAATCCATAGATAATGAGAAAAGTGATCAAGAAATAGTACATAATATTTGAAACCACTTGAGCTAACAATAGGAGATGTCCACAAATCAGAGTGGATAACATCAAAACAATGTTCGACAATAGAATCTGAAGTATGAAAAGGAATCTTCACATGTTTGCCAAGTTGGCAGGCATGACAAACATGTGGAGACTTTTCTTTATTACACGAAATAAATTGACGAGACACAAGAGAACGTAGCACTTCATCGCCGGGATGACCAAGGCGTTGGTGCCATGTGGAAGAACTGGTGGACACAAAAGCACTAGGGATAGAAGGCTTGGTGACTGGATAGAGATCACCCGAGCTGTCACATCAAAGGAGGATATGGCGAGTCAAGAAATCCTTCACAGAAAAACCAAAAGCATCAAATTCAATAGTGCAATTATTATCCCTAGTGAACTGTCGGACATAAATTAGATTTTTAACTATATTGGGTGTAACAAGTACATTATGAAGATGAAGGGGACGATGAGGTGATGGAATAATGCTATATCCAGTGTTGGTAACGGGAATTGTATTACCGTCACCAACGTGTACTGATGGGAATAAGCGTGTATTAAAAATGGTACTCAAATTATTTGTACTAGAATTTAAATGAGAAGAGGCACCTGTATCCATATTCCATGTCGGGTCTTGAAGTGTCATGGTACTAAATGCCGTAGGGAGAGTAGTAGCCTGAGATTGGTACGGTGATGGGGCTGGGCCGAGTATACCAGGTTGCAGCTGTGGTATTGGGGTAGCAAAGTGGGCCTGCAGGTGTGGTGATTGGGCTGTGGTGGAGGGCTGTTGGAAGTAAGGGTGTTGGGCTGGGCGTTGTTTGGCCGCGGGTTGGGAGGGAAGTTGGGCCAGGCGAGAGGAATACAAGCCTGGTGGAGCCCAGATGTGGGTGTTACTGTGAAACTGAGCCAAGCCAGAAGTACGACTAGGTTGGTGATTTCCAACAGGTTTGGTGTTAAGTCCCGCACGGTTCCTATGATCGTGTATGAATTTGCAACGATCCCCAAACTTACAATTACCCTTGTTAAAATGGTTGCATAATTGAGGTAGGTCATGGGATTTATTTTGAGAATTGGATGAGGTGTTTCTGGTATGTGGTTTTGTGGCTAATAGGGCTGTTGGGGATGAACTTGACCCTTCCAAAAAATTACCACCATCTTGTGCCTCTTTCAGTGTAGATTCCTCAAGTAGTAACATGGTTCGTATGGTTTCAAACGAAGGTAAAGGTTGTTGGTGGCGTATGATTTTAACAACAGTGTTAAACCGCGAATCAAGGCCATTTACAGCATATATGACAAGGTTCTTTTCACTTACCACGGTGCCAAGGTTCTTAAGCCGATCTGCCATGGATTTAATCTTTGTGCAATAGGCGTTGATGGAGAGATTCCCGATCTTGATGGAGCGTAATTCGTTGTCAAGGTTGATCGCCCGAGCATCTTTGTTATCGTGAAAGAGTTTTTCAATATGGTCCCATAAGTCTTTAGCAGTCCCCGGGGTAGAGACTACTTCTTCTTGAAGAGAATCAGATAGAGAGCCAAAGATCCACATTTTTATTAGGTCGTCAAGTTTTGACCATTCTGGATAGCTAGTAGATGTTGCTTTTTCGATGTGTGATTTGAGCCCTAGACTCCCAAGATGAATTTTAAAGAAGGAGCTCCAAGAGATGAAGTTGTGTTTTTCCAGGTCCAATGTTACAGGTACTTTGCTAGAGATGCTAAAAGGGATAAGTGTCACACCCCCAAAATCGGGTCCAGCGGAAGCATACGTATAGCTGGGGTGTAACTCAATTGGTATTACAACACAAGTACAAAAATGGTTTTCACTTTAATCATTTAGAATAAAATCGTTTAGCCAAAAATATTGAATTTACATTGTTAAAAGTAGTGCGGAAGTAGGCCCTTAAAATATAGTTTAAAACGGTCCCCATATAAATAATCAGAGTCTTCTATGACCACGCCATGCCCTGCCAAAACCTCCAGTAGCGTGCCATTGATTAGAAACCTGAAGATACATGCTAAAGTGTCAACACGAGGTTGGTAAGTTCATAGAGTTTGTTTAACAAATAAAGTTTATAGAAAAAAATGATCACACAGCAAAGGCATCGTAAATCCACTCAGTTACAAGTCCCGCCATAAGAGACTTGTAACCTGTGTGTTCACAACCCACTGCTAACATATATATAGTAAGATTAAAACATGTATAAGTTCATCACAACAGTTAAGCAATTAGTCGTGAGTCTACACTTCATCTCCGAAGACCTCACGGTTGTACATTTCCATGGTTGTGCCCAGCAACTTAATCTGGGGCCATTGGAAGAATGTATGTTTCCATGGGTGTGCCCAGCAACTTAATCTGGGGCCATTGGAAGTATGCAAGAATACACCATCACAGTTTAGTATAACACAGTTAAGTATAGCACAATCACGTATGTATGAAAACAAGTATAAAACAATCAAGTATAAATGTTTCAAGTATCAAGAAAGTATGTTTTGAGTATTTGTACAAATAAGTAAGTAGTTGAGCATGTATCTCCCCCAAAGAGTTAAAACAAGTATAAAGAGTAAAAGTGGGGCTATGACTCACCTGGTGCGAATAGCTACGATGACAAAGTTGAATACACAGAAACGAGGTTCGATCTCTAACCGCAACCTAATATGAATGATAGTGATCTACTTAGATCATGAAGTGATGTAGAGAATATGCATGCACATGATACCTATACCACTCGTGACTTGGAAATACTCGTTATTGTCATAGTAAAATAGTTTCCATACTTAGGAAAATAATTCCAAATGTAAAAGTATATAACTTGTCGTATTATCTCGTATAAAAATGTTAGTGTTATAATCCTCGTATCGACAACCTTAAAATAACGTCGTTAAGTCGTATAAATATTCTTTCGGGTCATACGTATTTTATTTGTTAAAAATATAGTCCTTAGTAACATTTCTAGAAAACACGCCATTTAGTACGTAAGTTATTATTTGGATAAAAGCTGTCAAAAAAAAAATATAGATTTTGCCGTTATTGAAACGTGAATATCTTTGTCGTTATTAGTCCGTTTTACTCGTTCTTTACATCCACGGAATCGTGGGACAACATACTAACATGTTTTTGACAATTTATGACGGCTAGATCAAGTTTTATGCTCAAATTTGCCCGTGAGTACTGTTCATCAGCAAGCATTTCCGGAAAATATAGTTTTCGTCGTTAAATTCGTTTTTAGCGTATCTCCTTCGTTATTAACTCGTTTTTATCCCCGTTTTCGGCCATAGTTCCGTATCGGAAAGTATTTTCTAAATATTTGGTCAAAAGCTACACCCTTGCCCCTGATCTTTCCACGTTTGCCAAAAAGGGACAGCAACATTTTGAAAGTGTCAAAAATAGATTTTCCTAGTTTCTAACTTGTTCAAAACCACTTCAATCACCACAAAACTAGTCTAATCTTACCATACACCTTCTTAGGGTGTCATGGGTTCCTAAACATCATAAACCAAGTGGATCTAACAAGGATCTAACTATAATCCAATTCTAGAGTTCAAAAGTTATATATATATATATATATATATATATATATATATATATATATATATATATATATATATATATATATATATATATATATATATAATGAGTGGTATAACTAACATATGCATGTAGATCTTGAATAAACAACATGAAACTAGAAAAATGAAAGTATGGAAAGATCAACAAGTGATCTTGAAGCTTACTTGATGATTGGATGAGTTTTGAAGATGATTATGTAAAGAACCTAGGGTTTTATCACAAAACCCTAACAAGGAATACATATGAGACCTAAATAACACTTGATCTTCAAAAATCCATGGTTTCTTCTTGGTTGTTCATCCTTGGCCGATCCACACAAGAGGAGAGAAAGAAAGAAAGATATTTTTGTGGTAACTTTGTGAAATGAGATGAAAATGTGAAGTATATGATATGTATAATAATAAAATGGGACAAGATCCACAAAATGGGGAAAGGTACATGGGGGGGGGGGGCGGCATTTGTTGAAAAAAAGGAAGAAAAAGATGAGTTGTGTAAGAATTTGTGGTATTAGGTGATGATTTGTGTATTTATTTGTAGTTTTAAGGTGTACCGGGTACCGAATTAACTAAAAATAAATTGTAACGAGATAAAATGAAGTTATAAAAATTGTAAAATAATATTCCTGATGAGAATCGGAAGTTAAAATAATGATCGGGTTGAAATATCGCAAACCGACGGAGTTATAAGCTTCGACCGGAAAACGTAACAGTTGATTTGAAAACACCGGGTAAATTAATAATATAATTTTTATATTATTATTATGAGTATAAAAATGTGTTAGGACCATAGTTGGGATTGTCGGATCAATTATTCAAAATAATAGCTTATAAGATAACGTTTATTAGGTAAATAACCGTACGTATATAGAAATGATGCGTCTCACGCATAAATGACGAATTTTCTCCGGAGGTGAATAGTGTTTTATGAATAGTAAAATTTTTGAACGCTTCTCAGAATCACAAACTGACTCTGAAAAAGATGAATAATAAAATGATGAATAGTGATCGATGAATAGTAACCGATGAATAGTAAATGTGAAAGTTCAGGAAAAGACCAGAATTTACAAGTTGTGACAGTCTCTATCCCTTAAGGGAACTTCGTCCCGAAGTTCAGTTAACGTTGGTCTCTGAAGTGTTATAAAGGTGAAGATTCATGAGATGAAATGACAAGTTGACGTGCTTCCAGGCGGCGGTTCACGAGGTGATGAAAAGTATAAGCGTTCTGAAAATGAGGGTATACACACAAGAATGAAACATTTGGAAACTGAGTAGAAGATTCAATCCAGATAGAATTTTATTATAACCATTCTCAGTGTTGCAAAATTCATTTCTGAGTCGGATATAGGTAGTCAGCCTATGTCCCACTATCCCGGGTTGAATATAGGTGACTAGTCTATATTCCACCGAGGTTCCATGAATTTTGAAATACTCAGCTCAGTTATACTAAGACTATGTCTTTCACAATACCAAGACGTTCAGAAAGACTAAGGCAGGTGACCAAACTCGAAGTCAAATGATGAAACTATGCAAGGAAAAACATAACGCGGTGACACATATGGTACGTGAACATGTTTATATGAGAGACAATGATAGTAATCAACTAGAATAAGTGAGTATAATATACCAGATAATGAGACACAAATCTCATCACCTAAGTCAGCAACAAACCACAAGTGAGGCATCATCTTGGCAGGCAGGCACGTGAAGGTCATAGGGTTAAGTTTTCATAAAAGTAGCTATAGTCTAGGTTTTAAAAACACTTAGTTCGCTATAGCTAAAGCTCTGATACCAATCTGTCACACCCCCAAAATCGGGTCCAGCGGAAGCATACGTATAGCTGGGGTGTAACTCAATTGGTATTACAACACAAGTACAAAAATGGTTTTCACTTTAATCATTTAGAATAAAATCGTTTAGCCAAAAATATTGAATTTACATTGTTAAAAGTAGTGCGGAAGTAGGCCCTTAAAATATAGTTTAAAACGGTCCCCATATAAATAATCAGAGTCTTCTATGACCACGCCATGCCCTGCCAAAACCTCCAGTAGCGTGCCATTGATTAGAAACCTGAAGATACATGCTAAAGTGTCAACACGAGGTTGGTGAGTTCATAGAGTTTGTTTAACAAATAAAGTTTATAGAAAAAAATGATCACACAGCAAAGGCATCGTAAATCCACTCAGTTACAAGTCCCGCCATAAGAGACTTGTAACCTGTGTGTTCACAACCCACTGCTAACATATATATAGTAAGATTAAAACATGTATAAGTTCATCACAACAGTTAAGCAATTAGTCATGAGTCTACACTTCATCTCCGAAGACCTCACGGTTGTACATTTCCATGGTTGTGCCCAGCAACTTAATCTGGGGCCATTGGAAGAATGTATGTTTCCATGGGTGTGCCCAGCAACTTAATCTGGGGCCATTGGAAGTATGCAAGAATACACCATCACAGTTTAGTATAACACAGTTAAGTATAGCACAATCACGTATGTATGAAAACAAGTATAAAACAATCAAGTATAAATGTTTCAAGTATCAATAAAGTATGTTTTGAGTATTTGTACAAATAAGTAAGTAGTTGAGCATGTATCTCCCCCAAAGAGTTAAAACAAGTATAAAGAGTAAAAGTGGGGCTATGACTCACCTGGTGCGAATAGCTACGATGACAAAGTTGAATACACAGAAACGAGGTTCGATCTCTAACCGCAACCTAATATGAATGATAGTGATCTACTTAGATCATGAAGTGATGAAGAGAATATGCATGCACATGATACCTATATCACTCGTGACTTGGAAATACTCGTTATTGTCATAGTAAAATAGTTTCCATACTTAGGAAAATAATTCCAAATGTAAAAGTATATAACTTGTCGTATTATCTCGTATAAAAATGTTAGTGTTATAATCCTCGTATCGACAACCTTAAAATAACGTCGTTAAGTCGTATAAATATTCTTTCGGGTCATACGTATTTTATTTGTTAAAAATATAGTCCTTAGTAACATTTCTAGAAAACACGCCATTTAGTACGTAAGTTATTATTTGGATAAAAGCTGTCAAAAAAAATATAGATTTTGCCGTTATTGAAACGTGAATATCTTTGTCGTTATTAGTCCGTTTTACTCGTTCTTTACATCCACGGAATCGTGGGACAACATACTAACATGTTTTTGACAATTTATGACGGCTAGATCAAGTTTTATGCTCAAATTTGCCCGTGAGTACTGTTCATCAGCAAGCATTTCCGGAAAATATAGTTTTCGTCGTTAAATTCGTTTTTAGCGTATCTCCTTCGTTATTAACTCGTTTTTATCCCCGTTTTCGGCCATAGTTCCGTATCGGAAAGTATTTTCTAAATCTTTGGTCAAAAGCTACACCCTTGCCCCTGATCTTTCCACGTTTGCCAAAAAGGGACAGCAACATTTTGAAAGTGTCAAAAATAGATTTTCCTAGTTTCTAACTTGTTCAAAACCACTTCAATCACCACAAAACTAGTCTAATCTTACCATACACCTTCTTAGGGTGTCATGGGTTCCTAAACATCATAAACCAAGTGGATCTAACAAGGATCTAACTATAATCCAATTCTAGAGTTCAAAAGTTATATATATATATATATATATATATATATATATATATAAATGAGTGGTATAACTAACATATGCATGTAGATCTTGAATAAACAACATGAAACTAGAAAAATGAAAGTATGGAAAGATCAACAAGTGATCTTGAAGCTTACTTGATGATTGGATGAGTTTTGAAGATGATTATGTAAAGAACCTAGGGTTTTATCACAAAACCCTAACAAGGAATACATATGAGACCTAAATAACACTTGATCTTCAAAAATCCATGGTTTCTTCTTGGTTGTTCATCCTTGGCCGATCCACACAAGAGGAGAGAAAGAAAGAAAGATATTTTTGTGGTAACTTTGTGAAATGAGATGAAAATGTGAAGTATATGATATGTATAATAATAAAATGGGACAAGATCCACAAAATGGGGAAAGGTACATGGGGGGGGGGGGGGGGGGGGCGGCATTTGTTGAAAAAAAGGAAGAAAAAGATGAGTTGTGTAAGAATTTGTGGTATTAGGTGATGATTTGTGTATTTATTTGTAGTTTTAAGGTGTACCGGGTACCGAATTAACTAAAAATAAATTGTAACGAGATAAAATGAAGTTATAAAAATTGTAAAATAATATTCCTGATGAGAATCGGAAGTTAAAATAATGATCGGGTTGAAATATCGCAAACCGACGGAGTTATAAGCTTCGACCGGAAAACGTAACAGTTGATTTGAAAACACCGGGTAAATTAATAATATAATTTTTATATTATTATTATGAGTATAAAAATGTGTTAGGACCATAGTTGGGATTGTCGGATCAATTATTCAAAATAATAGCTTATAAGATAACGTTTATTAGGTAAATAACCGTACGTATATAGAAATGATGCGTCTCACGCATAAATGACGAATTTTCTCCGGAGGTGAATAGTGTTTTATGAACGCGTTTGTTGGAGAAAAAGAAGGAGAGATATTAACTAGCTCGATACCATATTGAAGGTAATTGATTTTCGTGATTTGCATTATCACAAACAAACGAATATAAAGATTACAGGATAATTCTAGACTACTCATGTGGGCTAGGCCTATATAAAATACAAATGGGCTCAATACAATACATGTAACTATAATCATCTAATATAGGGTGCGTTTAATTGGAGAAAAAATTCTCTTGTTTTCTATCTTTAATTTTGTAAAAATTTGTAAGAGAAATTTATCTTCACAAAACAATTGAAAATATAAAAAACGCGTTTAGTTTATGTTTGTATTTTTTATTTTGAAAAAGGGGTGAGAGGCTGTGGGTTACAAAGTAAAACAAGGAAAACAACTCAAATTTGTTTTGTAATTTTATTTTTTAACTTAGAAAATAGAGGATTTTGTATTTTGCAAAACATTTTGTTAAAAACACTTATTTGAACGCGATATTTGTTTTTCTTGTTTTTCACAAAATATTTTTATAAAAAACAAAGTTGTTTTCACACAACTAAACGCACCCTCAGGAATCCATAAATTACTGTTTCAAATAGATTTGATCAATTTTAACGAGTTTCGATGAACGAAAATAGGTGTCTTGTCGTATATTAGAGCATCTGCAATGGTTCCAACATTTAAAAGACTTGGAGCATTTATGTCATTAAATGGTAAAGGTAAAAGACTTGAGCATTTATGGCATCTACAAAGCGTTTCATTCAAACCGTTTGGCAAACTAAAAGTCTTTGTTTCAAGTCTTTCATGCAATGATAAAAAAGCTTTTGAAAAGCTTTTTCAAATAGTGAAAAGCTTTACCATTTGTAACCATTGCAGATGCTCTTAGATGCAATGGATATGACCTTTCATATATCATAGACAAATTAAATCATACACATTATAGCTTGAGAAAATTACGGTAGATGTCTTATCTGCACGGTAGATGTTTTTCTATATATATCAGTTTTTGTTTTATGGTTAGACCCACTTTTCTTAGTTCCCTATGTAACTAGGTGGACCAATGGGTTCATGTCAAAGATGTTTGCCTAAAATATTGGTTCAACGAAAAAGAGTGCACATATTATTGGCAGCCACTATATTTTGTTTGACGATATTATACTTTATGTATTATTTTTTTAAACTTTGATACTTTTGGTTCACACACTAAGATTTTGTGTAACATGTTTCATTTATGTGGATCAAATTCTTTTGAGATTTTATTAGGTGATACGTTGTTCATAAAGTTGGTGTAAGAGTTAAAGTTTGAGATATGAACTATAAACTTAATATGCTTTTGAAATTTGTGAAGTACGCACTTATAAGGATTTTCGTACGATTTCTTGAAGATAATAGCTATTTTTAACCTATCAATTGGTTATGGAATTTGTCAATTTGGTACAGTATTACAAAAGTATCAATGAATTAACCCTCTAAAATAATTAACTTGTATTGCGTGAGAAGCTCTTCAACTAATAGTTGTATGTTCAAGTTCTACTAAAATTTGTGAGATAAATTTCTAATCTATATATATATTGTGAGTTAGTTGTTTGCCGTTCAAAAAATATTTTTTATCAGGTTTTTAAAAGACAACATTTGCAAATACTTTTACACTTGTATATGTGTTATTATCACAATTGGAAAAATGAAATTTGTTTGTATTTTCATACATGAATGAACCGACCACCACAAGAAAAGAGTTTTTTTGGGTGGATGGATCAGTGCATGTTACTAGGACTCTAGGAGACAAATAAAAGGGCCCAGGCCAGATTTTAAGATCCATCATATACATAATCTTGAAGCTTCTCTTTCAGTGGTCCATTTTGTCACCCATTCCTGGGGTAACCTTGTCACCATGTTACTTACTCCTTAATTAACCCCCTAATTATCTTATCACTTAAAAAAAAAAAAACATACTCATTTTCTTATTGTAGAATATCCAATATGTTTATTAATGCCCTACTTGTGAATGAAGTAAAGGGGCATAAGCAACAAACATTAATTTATATACGTTGTTTATCCTGTTGCAGTAAGATTGAGTATTGTTTTTGTCGATATTGTTGTGATGTTGTCTTATTCCAATAACATAATGAAATGTTTCGATGTGGATAATAGTTGGTTTAGGTTGTTAAATAATGAAATATATTGATTTTTTTTTTTAAATGCAACAATTTATTCAATACCAAAAAACCAAAGAACAAAATAAAGGCATCTCGCCTCCTTAACAAGAAAATTAAAGAGGCCGAGACCCAAAAGACCAAAACAAAACCTGCACCCAAGTGTACAAGTATACAAACCAAACATACCCATAAGAACCAAAACCAATGGTTCCTATGACCTCACAACTGTTAACTGACCATCCTAACGAAGGACATGACCCACCACAAAATGACAATCAATTGAACAATGGAGCATGCCATCCAGTAGGACATCAAGTGACCAAACAAACACTAAAACTATGACAGTTACCAGCTTGTCCCAAACATGACTTGCAGCAGACACATTTGTACACACTAAAAACAAAATACCATATTACAGACACATTTTGCAGACACAAAAACATACCATCCCAAACTGGACTTGCAGCAGAACTTGAACCCGAACAGAAGCACATACATCAGTTACTGTACTCGACATTTAATAGGATCCCAAAGCCATTGTTGCCAATCTATCTCTTTATACTTCTTGGATCTTCTCACAATCCACTCGTAGCTTTTAAGTTGAATGTCTTGAACCACTTTATTAGTACTTGAAACTTTATTACCAAACACCCGAGAATTTCTTTCTTTCCAAATGAAATAACCGGTTGTCCAAATAACCGCTTGCCACACACGAGCGATGTAGATGGGAACATTAACGTTTCCATTGGACAAAAAAAATTCATCAATCGAAAAAGCATTAACACTCCCCACCTTCCACCAATTAAAAATCTTTTCCCACACACTCATAGCTAAATCACAAGTGATCAAGCTATGCGCACACGTTTCCACACTATTTTTGCAACTTGGGCAAAGAATCGAGTCTAAATCAATACCTCTTCTATCTAACTCCTCGCGAACCGGAAGCCTTGCTTTTAATGCTCTCCACACGAAAATGTTAATCTTTTTTGGTACTAACTTGTTCCATTGCGTTTCATGACCTCCAAATTCCACTTGTAAAATTTTCTCCTCGATCATGCTTGCTAATGCTTTGACCGTGAACTTGCTGTCTTCAACAATCGACCATCTCTACCTATCCCTACAATTATTAGAAACAACAACATCTTGCAAAATGCCTAATAATTCTTCAAAATCTTTGTGACCTCTACCCCTAATACTCCTCACCCAATCCCACTCCCAAAACCACACACCATTTACCCATTTCCCTTTATCCATCACACTACCTTCCTTACTCCTATCTAAATGAAATAACCTAGAAAATCTATCACAAAGTCTCCCATTACCCACCCATCTATCTAGCCAAAATCTAATATCACTACCATCTCCCAACATACCTATACAAGAGGACATAAACTCAATCCCCAGACCCTCAATCTCCTCTCCTATCCGCACAATACTACGCCAAACACCCCCATAATTCCCGACCCCCTCTCCCCCCTCAACCCTATTACCTCCTAACCCGCCACTATCCCCATGAATGCTTTTTGCCACCCTAACCCATAGACTTCCACCCTCATTTTTAAACCTCCACCACCATTTTCCAAGTAAAGCTAAATTTTTACCCCGAAGTGACCCGACATTCAGCCCACCCACCCCATATGATGCTAGTAACATATCCCATTTGACCCAAGAAAGTTTTTTCCCCTCCCCCACCCCACCCCAAAATAAGTTTTTTCTAATACACTCAAGTTGTTTTATCACACTCACAGGCACACGGAACATCGAAAAATAATACAATGGCAAGCTACCAAGAACCAATTTAACCAATGTTAGGCGACCCCCGAACGACATCGTTTTAGCTTTCCAATCGGCCAACCTATTCTTGAATTTCTCCACCACGGGTTTCCATGCATTTATACGTCTCATATTCTCACCAATCGGTAGTCCCAAGTAAGTAAATGGAAATTCCCCGATACTACACCCCATCCAACTCGCCATATCCGACATCTCCAAGTCATTGACACCTATACCGTATAATTTACTTTTATTATAATTAACTCTTAACCCAGACACTTCTTCAAAACACTTAAGTATACACATAAGGGATTTGGCATTCTCCTTGTTCCATTCGCTAAAGAATATTGTATCATCCGCATATTGCAAATGAGACACCATAACGTTATTCCGACCCACTTTAACCCCCCCTAAAAATACTCTTTTCCACCGCTTCGTTGACAATCGCATTTAAGCCTTCCACCGCCAATATGAATAAGAAAGGCGACAATGGATCCACCGCCAAGGAAATATATTGATATGTGAATGTCCTTGTGTTGATTGAGATAGTAAGATCATATTTCTTGATATTGCAAAAGTGACAAATACTAATTGAATGATGATGCATAAGTGATTTTGCTTTATCTTTTGAAAACTAGTTTTGTGCCTAACAAAGTATTTAAAACTAAATATTCGACAACCGTATACTTATAATATCTATAAAATGAGTTAAGCTATTTGAAAATTAGCAAAAAAACACCTCAATAATTATAATTAACATTTTGCTAATCAGGATTTTAGTTGACATTTTTGCTGGTGATCTGTCATTAAGGACCAAAGAGTGAGCAGGTGACATACAAATGGAAGTTTGCTATTCGATACCAATTATGAGTTTGAGGGTTTCTTTTTGCGCGACAAGAAAAGAATATTAACCTCTTTTTTTTTTAGTATTTTAAAGATCGAATGTGTACCTTACCCATTAGTTAATATAAATATTTGTCATTGTCTAAGCCAAGTTCAGCCTTATGTGGTATCTTTAAGTTACTTTAAAATTATTATAAAGGAGTGATCATTCCTTTTCTAGGAAGAATAACTACATTAGCGACCTAAAAATTACTTTTAAATAGCATTAGAAACTTAAGGACGTGTAAGATTTTGTGCTTTGTCAAACTTATAAGATTCTACTACAGAAAAATTTGTAAGATATTTGTATCATGAATAGTATTTTATTAGTGATAGTAGGATAGATGAAAGTGAAAGATTAAACAAAATTAATCAGATACTATTACCAAGTTAAGATTATAAAATAAAACATTTAATCAGTACCATATACATAAGAAAATATACAAACCACCATCAAGTTCGCCTAATCGTTGAGCGTTATGACATTCTCACAAAAATTTCCAAGTTCGTACTACATTACATAAACATTTTGTAAGTGGCCATTAAAACGATCTTAAATGGTCACAATGACACAATTTTTGCCGCATACAACTGAGTTAAGACTCGTATTCGGGTAACCTCAATATGAAAAACCCCGTTCTTTTGATAATACGGAGCGGTTCAAAACTATAATGCTTTGTATTAATCAAGTACATATACGCCCAATAATCCATAAAGACATGCAAATAAGGTAAAAATAACTTTGTATTACTTTGTTTAATTCTTTTTTTCTTTTTTTGTAGTACTTAAAACTTTAACCTATAACTTTTTGTTAAAATCATGCATAGCTTTTTTTGTTCACGCGGTATGACATGCTACAGTTCAAAGTAGGACAACTTCATGATAGGTATATTAGTAAACACTTTGCTATTTTTAGCAATACTGAAATACAGTACTATTAATTCATTTCATTTAATAATTTGGTTGAGAGGTCGGTAGTAAACTCGTAGCAACATCACATTTACTAGTGTAGTTGTTGATACTCATTGTAAAGTCGGTCATCGAAATGAATAGCTTAATTTAGATACTTTTATTCGTAAGAATTGTACCTTTTGTGAAGTTACAAAGTAACTTCGTTATTAGAAGTGGATGTTGATTTATGGTTATTTAGAAAGATAAATTACCACTGCATAAACCATTGTTTAAACAAAAGATATACGTTTTTTTTTTTTTTTTTTGTAGAAAGACAAAAATGCCACTTTAATGGTTAAAAAGAAGTAGTTTTCTTATTTTAACACATAAAAGTTGTTCAAAACTTCAAATTACTGGACTTAATATCCTTGCAAAGCAAGAAGTATGTCAAGATCATTAATTCCGTATGTTAACACACAACTAGCTGTATTGATTAGTGATTGATCCAAAGAAAGTACAGTATATATGTTAGGTACCAACATGCCATTTTCCGTGTTTATCATTAACTTTTTTTCTTTCAGTTTTGCATATTATTTTGTTACCAACTTATATAGGCTATGTTTGGCACACAAGATTGTTGAGAGATTGTGCTTATTTTTTCAAAAATAAGCTACTTAAAAAATAATCTTTGTTTGGCAGACATAACTTATAAGAGATTCTAAAAAAAATAATCTTCCATAATCTTTTAAAACCAAAGGTTACTTCATATAGCTTATAAAAATAATCTCTTTTTATAATCTCCAGCACCAGCACCAGTTCCAGCAACAACACCAGTTCCAGCAACAGTTACTTTCGCCAAACATACCCATAGTCTACGAGTGCATGCATGAATGTTAATAATTTTATAAACTAGCTATATGCTATTGATGAGTTATGATAAAATAAAAAGAAAAATTAAAATGAGAATGATGAAAAAAAATCATAATCATATTTTATTATGAATGTGTGGCTAAAAAAACATCTTATTATTATCATTTAAGTTGTTGTTTTTTATTATTTTTTTTTCTTTCCTTTTTGGATCCCCTCTCGTTACTATATTAGCGTTGTAATACATTTGATATTGATAAAATAACAGTCGTATTTCTATCAAGTTAAAACAATTTTTCATAAAGCATAATTTGAAATATAAAACTTTGGGATGAGCTATTTTTTTGCACCTTAAAAAATATTCTAAAATCAAAGTGGTGACACAAAATTTGTGGTATGACAATGAAGGATGCAAAATTTCTTAGCTTTTTTTTTGAACATAAATTTCTTAGCTATTTACCATAGTTTTCTATTCTATTTCTATATGCATGTTCGGCGCGTTCTTTTCGAAATTTGGATTTTTACTAGAAAAGAAATGGAAAATGCCATAGAACTATAGCCCACTCAAAATTAATTAAATGTTAGAATATTAAATTAAACAACGAGGAAATGGTGTGGACGCTAGTGGCTGGGGCAATGTAAGCCATACAGGGCAAGCCAAGTATGGCATGGCAAATAAAATGCACACGGTTGACCAACTTCAAAGCCATCACTCGTTAAAAAATAAAAATCATCCAACGGCCATCATTTATTTAGTCTTCCTCAAACTTTCATTTCCAACCCCCTTAAGATTTAAGTATAATTTATGATGCCCCCTTTTGTCCCAAGAACATAGTTCATACATGCGGCATTCATAAGGCTGGGCGTTATAGTGGTGGTCCACCACCTTGTGGTGCTACCCACCACGCGCCATCCCGATAACGCACCTTCCCCAACCGCGCGTGAAAGGGGTATTTTGGTTGTGGTTCAGTGGCCAAGACTACCTAACCGATGCACATTTTTCGTGTTGTGTGTGTGTGTTTGTGAGGTATGCTTGTATAAAGTGTGGTATTCTTATATGCTTGTTTTGGTGGTAACCATTACATTTGTTGGTGATGAGTTTGGTGGTGCATTGAATGATGATGTGACACTGATGTGGAGATGATGGATTTGGTGACCATAATGATTAGCCTAAATTGTTATAATCTTATAAGTTTACATGCGACATTGAGTATATATTAAGAAATTTCTCTACCATTTTTCTAAGATAGAGGATTATGTATAGTATTATTAGACTATGATTCTCGAGTAAAAATAAACGCGAGCCAACATAGGCATTTTTTTTTAATATAAATTTTCTTATCACTTCATTCCCCTATTTTTAAAAAAGGTTTGTACTTTTAGAAGCCTTAACATCAAGATTTGTACTTATAGAACCCTTAATGTCATTACGTCACCACCAACTGCCACCACACCACCTGCTCCTCCATCAACCGCCGCTGGACCACCTCTAAACGACTCTACAAAACAAAGGTAGTGACGAAGAGGTCGCCGAAGGTGGTCGTCGTCGGTATTCGTTGGTTGCAGTGAGATCGTTGGAGCTGATGGTGTTGTATGTTCATGTTGGTGGTTTTAGGTGGTGGTATTGATAAACAAGAAATGTTTATGGTCGTGTAGGTGAATTTTCAATAAACAAAAGAAAGAAGAGATAAACAGACATATTTTATCTATGTGAAATAAAAGAGGAGAGAAGTGATTATTTGTCACTTTTATCTTCATAAAAACAAACAGTTTGCAGTTTTATTGTCTGTCCGCTTGCAGACATAAGAGCTAAGAAGTTATTATTTATAAAAAACAAACGACACCTTACTGTAATTTGAAAAACTATAAAAAAATTAGTATGAATTTAGTTTTCGTATTGAGCGACAAGCTTTAAAGGCTGCTTGGTTAATTTAATACAACAGATTCAATGACCACATTTATTTTATTTTATTTATTTCTTTTTTGTTTAAACATGACCTTATTCATTGTGGATAACACAAGTGCACGAGGTCTAAGGTTCGACCTAGGACATACTAAGTGCCATAACCGTTAGATTTGTCAGAACTGCCCTCACATTATAGATAGGCAGCCGATTGTGAACCGGTTTAGATTATCTATAATCTTGTTTAAGTATATGCTTTCTCACACCCAAAGATAGACATAACATCTTTTCAAACTCAAGCATAGATATTGTAACTTTCATTAACCAAAAGGGGCCAAGGTGTATCATTATCCTCGTATCATCTCCAATTATCATCATTTCATCCTTCAAAAAAACACACACACACACACACACAAAACTCTAAGTCTCAAACTTTATAAAATGGGTTCATCATCATCAAAAACACTTACATTCAGAATCATGCTAACATCCCTCATAGTTTTATCAACTGCAACACTCTTAAACCTATTCATCCCATCAATCTTAGCCTTTGCAGTTAACGACATACCAGTTCTCTACTCCACCATCCTCTCATGGCTCCGTCCACCTTATCTTTACGTCATCATCAACACCATCATCATCACCATCGCTGCCACCTCACGCTTCCATTACCACAAGGTTCATGAGTCTCAGCCGTTGGATCATCTCCCACCTGTAACTGTCCCACCCGTGATTGTTTATGAGGCTGTGAATACGGTGCCTGAAGTGCTTCCGGTGGTGTATGAGCTTGAACATCCGGTTATTGATGATGAACCGGTGGTGGTTGATGATAAAGAGGTGGTTGATGATAAAGAGGTGGTTGTTGTGAATGATTATGAAGTAACGAGGTCCACGTGGCAATCGCCGGTGGAGAAGAAGCTTCAAACGGAGTATGTTTTTCCGGTGAGGGAGAAGCCGTTAGCTAGTTCTAGATTTGCCGGTCAACGTAAGTTGACCGCCAAGTTTAATCCTGAAGGTAACTTTTTTATTTATATATATTTTGAGTAACTTTTAAGTTTTATATATGTTGAGTAACTTTTTATTTATATTTTGAGTAACTTTTAAGTTTTATATATGTTGAGTAACTTTTAAATTTAATCTTTTCGTCTTAAAAACTATTGTTAATCCTGAAAGCAAGGGCGGACTTATATAGGGGAGTGAGGTCCGCCCCCTAAAAATTTGCGGCACCTGGTGTAAATATTATAGGTTTTAGAGGTAATTTAGTTGAGGTTACAAACAAATCTCTTATTCGGCCCCTCCAAAAAAATGTTCTAGTTCCGCCGATTGGCCGAAGGTAACTTTTATATATATGTTGAGTAACTTTTATATTGTTAATCTCTCTGTCTAAAACTATTGTTAATTCCGAAGGTAACTTTTATATATGTTGAATAACTTTCAAAGTTTAATCCCTCCGTCTTAAAACTATTACTATTGTTAATATCTCTGTCTTAAAGCTATTGCATGTTAATCCTGATGGTAGCTTTTATATACATTGAAGAGCAACTTTTAAGTTTTACCCCCCTCTTTCCACACACACACCAGAAGAAAAAAAAAAAAAAAAAAAAAAAAAAAAAAAAAAAAAAAAAAAAAAAAAAAAGTGGTATTTTTATTACAAAAGCATCTATTTTTAGAAAGGAAAAAAAAATCTTACTGCTTTATTTTTTTAGCAATCGTATGTGACTATCAATTTTAGGAGTGAAAAATTATTCTAAGGTATGATAAATATAACATGGACAATAATGTTAGGAGCGAGGGAGTGATTTTCTAAAACTGTGTGAATTTTAATACTAGATACCGAATATTTATTCTTTGACGGTAAAAGTAATATTGTTAACTAAATTAATGTTTCATCAGGTGTGAGATCATTAAGAGTATCAAAGCCAAAGAAGCACGAGACATTAGAGAGCACATGGAAGACCATAACTGACGGCCGTCATATACCGTTAAATCGACACTTAAAAAAGTCGGACACATTCGAGAACCACAACCAACATGAGCCGAAGTTAGATTATAATGCGATGAAGAAATTAGAAACATTTAATGACCGTACAGATCGTGTGCTTGCGAGCGGAAAGTTGAGGAAAGAAGGATCGCCGAGTCAGGATGAGTTGAATAGACGAGTTGAAGCTTTTATTAAGAAGTTTAATGATGAGATGAGGCTACAAAGACAAGAGTCATTACAACGGTATATGGATATGATGAATAGAAGTGCGGAATAGAGAAGTTTGGCGCCTAGAGCGAGGCGTGTGAGCCAGAAAATATTGCTGGTTTATTAACGTTGTGCAAAAGTAGAGGCCGTAACAACAAAGTTAAAAACGAAAAAGAAAATTCTTGATAGTTGATTAAATTTTTGGTGCTAAAACCCAAATCATATATTTTTTGTGGATTTGATGGGTTGTCATTTTCTAGTTCAGATGGAACTATATGTTCAATTTTTCTTGTATATAGTTTGGAAGGTTGTGAATATCTTTATTTGAAAAGTGTATTTGATTCAGAATTAAAAAGTGTGAGTATGATTGATGCTATGTTATTCTATAAGAAATGATAATTGTATATTTGTTGGATTAGGATCTATGTTATTCTATAATCTATAAGAGTATAAGTAGTTTTGAGCAAGGACGGAACCAGAAGACAAAGTTACCGGGTGCATTTATGAGAAATCAAAAAAAGGCTACATGCACAATTTTTTTGGACCGGGTGCATTTATAGAAAAATAGAGGTTTTATAACAAAATTAACACTACGAGACAAAAATTCATGGGTGTCCCGGGACACCTCTGGTTCTGTCCGTGGTTTTGAGAAGTGCATGAGTTGTGTTAGGAGTTTGGGATGCTTCTCACCCGTTTCTTTAGGTTTTGTGAACCCATCCCTCCAACTCCTAGAGGTCGTCGCCTAGATTATCCTCTCATCCCTCACACCTTTATGCCATTAAGTGATGAGCGAGTCTACAAAGCCAAAGGTAAACGTCCTCACCCTCCAACCTCATCATCATCATCCTCCATGAGTGAAGACGACAATCTACCAAACTCTAGGCTCACACCTCTTGAGTACCTCTCACAACTTCCAACAATACCGAAAGAGTCGGAGGAGTACAAACAAACCAAAGGCATGTGGAAATGCTTTGGGAGATACCTTGGGAAGATCCACAAGAAGGTGAACAAGAAATGAGCATGAGAAGAAGGTGTTTGGCACAAGAATGCATTTAAACAATTTGGTCATCAAAACAATGTTATGTTATGATTTTATGATTTCTTAGGATGATATTATGATTTCTTAGGATGATACGTCTTAATTGGTAATTACACGTAAAAGTATTAGAAGAAAATCAAGTTTAAAACCGGTAAACTATTCAACCCCCCTTCTAGTTTTCCACACATTATTTATAGGTTGTTTTGGTGGATGGTTTGCATTCTTTTCGGTTGTAAATGTGGAATGGTTGGTATTCATCTTCCTAGTGACATTCAATTGGATATATAGGCTTCACGTTCTTGTTTCTTTGCCAGTGGTAGGTTTTGTTGAGTGGTTGATTGAGATAAATATTAACCGATCTTGAATGCTCATGAAGCCACCAGATACACCAACACCACTAAGCACACCCAAAACTACCAAGCACACCACAAACTACCAGCCAGAGGGTGGCGGCAATTATAGTAATGGTGGCGGCAGTGATGGAGAATGGGTTAATGGTGGGTGGTAGCAAGGGAGTCCTATGGTAGAGAGAGTGAGAGAATAGGAGACCGAATCAAGTGTGTTTTTTCTAATTTATAGATTTCAGATTTTTTTTTGTGTCGTAATTTCAGTATGGTTCGTATTCTATTAGGTTGTAATTAGCTGTAACTCCAAGAACCCTTTTGTGTTCCGTAACTCTATCATTATGGACATTCAATACACATATTTATGAAAATTTGTATTTATTGGTGTGCAATGTATCGGTTGTACCGTACTTTCCTTATTGCACAAATCCTCTCTCACCTTAAATCATTCACGAAAAATTGTATTTATTGGTGTGCAATATCTAGGTTATACCGTACTTTTTTTTGCACAAACCCTCTTGCACATTAAATTAAGGGGTTCAACTATTAGGTATAATAGATATTAGAATATGGTAGTTTGTAGCCTAAGGTGGTGGCTGGAATCTGGGTTTGAAGATGTAGAAGATAGTGATTAAGAATACTATGAGTATTTTTGTCAAATCATTTATAAAGTTACTCATAGTACAAAATTTGAGCTTAAGTATAACATGTTGATATTTTATGTGTGTGTTTGTTTTAAGAGAAAGTATAAATGTTTGGTTAATGTATATTTAAATGAACATGGTTAGTACTTAAATATATGTTAGTCATTTTTAGACTTTGCCTAAAATAAAATATTGATTAATTTTTATTTACATGTCTAAAAAAGATCGAAACCTTTTTTTTTTTAATTTTTTGGTAATTGAATTATTTTTATAAAATTGAGTTTCCTTTATAGACTCAACTTCTATTGTAAACTAGTAAAAAACGATAATCTGGACGTATTTTTACACGCGCAATGAATGTTCAGTCATATCTATGTTTGAAGATATTTATAACTTTTGAATAAAGTTGACGAGTATGTTTGTCGAAAGTAACTGTTGCTGGTGCTGGAGATTATAAAAAGAGATTATTTTTATAAGCTACATTAAGTAACCTTTGGTTTTAAGAGATTATGAAAGATTTTTTTTTTAGAATCTCTTATAAGTTATGTCTGCCAAACAAAGATTATTTTTTAAGTAGCTTATTTTTTAAAATAATAAGCACAATCTCTCAACAATCTTGTGTGCTAAACATAGCCTAAAATGATTATGTTTGTGATAAGTGTAATTACATGTAAACACGAGAAACAAAGATCAAATGGCTATGGGTATGTTTGGCGAAAGTAACTGTTGCTGGAACTGGTGCTGGTGCTGGAGATGGTGCTGGTGCTGGAGATTATAAAAAGAGATTATTTTTATAAGCTACACGAAGTAACCTTTGTTTTAAGAGATTATGAAAGATTATTTTTTTTTTAGAATCTCTTATAAGTTAAGTCTGCCAAACAAAGATTATTTTTTAAGTAGCCTATTTTTTTTAAAAATAAGCACAATCTCCCAACAATCTTGTGTGCCAAACATAGCCTATGAAGATACATAAAGAGCTTTTTTGTAGTAGTAACTAGTTATAATGCCCGCGCACGCTCGGGTTTTTTAAAATTTTTTGAATCATATATTTTTATTTATTAAAAAACAAATAATTTAATCTTTGTTTTGTTTGATTTATGATGTTTAATTTCGTTTTTTTATTATTAAAGATAATTATTTAAAAATTTTAATCCTATTATTAATTGCATCTTACCTATATTTTTTGTTTTTATCTTCTACTTGTGTTATAGATAAATATAAAAATAATCTTTTTTTAAATAAAATTATTACTAAATAAAGTATGAATGCATTTTTTTGAAATGGAAAATTCTTTTTTTTTTAATTTTTTGAATCACATATTTTTATTTCTTAAAAAACAAATAATTTAATCTTTGTTTTGTTTGATTTCTGATGTTTAATTATAGTTTTTTTTTTTATTATTAAAGATAATTATTTAAAAATTTTAATCATATTATTAATTGCATCTTATCTATATTTTTTGTATTTATCTTCTACTTGTGTTATAGATAAATATAAAAATAATCTTTTTTTTAAATAAAATTATTACTAAATAAAGTATGAATGCATTTTTTTGAAATGAAAAATTCCCAATAAGGGTTTTGTTTTATTATATAAAAGATACCCAACATCTATTAGCCAACTATAAATGCTCATAAAGTTTTGGATAAAGATGTTGTATTTTTGTAATTGTACATTGTCATTATTGCAAAACATTTAGGTCCCGTTTGGTTGGGTATATTGGGGGAATTCATGGCATTTGCATTTTAATTTCCCCCAAATATTGCGTTTGATAACACAAATGGGGGAATTTAAAATTCCATGAATTGCCCAAATGAAGGAAATTAAAATGGCTTCACAAAGTGAAGAATTTTCATTTACTTGAAAAAAAATTTATAAACTTTTTTTCTTATTTTTTTTAATAAATTTTTTAAATAGAATATTTATGATTTTTCTTATAAACTTTTTTTTTTATAAACTTTTTTATAAACCTTTTATAAACTTCTTTTATAAATTTTTTATAAACTTTTTTTCTAAATATTATTTATAAACTTTTTTTTTTATAAACTTTTTTTATAAAAATTTTAATAAACCTTTTTATAAACTTTTTTTATAAATTTTATTAATAAACTTTTTTTTTATAATTTTTTTTATAAATTTATAATTTTTTTTTATAAATTTTTTATAAATTTAGAAACTTTCTTTATAAATTTTTTTACAAACTTTTTTTATAAATTTTTTATAAAAAAAATTTTATAAATCTTTTATAAACTTTTTTTAAAATTTTTTTATAAACTTTTAAATATAATATTTATGAAATTTATATTAAAAAACTAAAAAAAAATATTTATAAATTTCTGTCAACCAAACATGCGAAGATATTTAAAATTCCAGAATTTTAAATTCTCAAGAATTTAGATTTTCTAGAATTTAAAATTCCGGAATTTCAAATTCCCCAACCAAACGCCCCCTTATTGTATTTCAATTTAAATGTACAATCACAATAGGCATAAAATTACCTCTCATGTGCAAATGAACATGAGAGGATCCTTATCCTTAAAGTTTTTTGTAACTTCAAACGTACATTTACGTTAAAACTTTTTTTTCCCATTTAACGGTATGATTATATTAAGAAAAAAGCTACTAGCAAGACATTAGAAGTTAAAGAGTACATTTACAATTTAGAAATAAATAAAGCTACATTATCTAGATTCCTCTAAAGACGTTAACTGTGAGGACTGCAAAAAAGGATGAAAAAACGAGTATTGCAAAAAGGATGAAAAAACTCTTGCTAGTTATAGAGAACCGAGACAAAAGAAAACCCCCCACCCATGGAGGCCGAGCCATTAGTTTTCACTCCGGGATGCTTTGTAACATGGAATAGTTTGATGATCAGTTGAATAAAATACCCAATATGCATTTGGACAAGAAGTGGTTGTTTTAGAAGGAAGGATTGATTCAAACGAATAAGTGAAGACGATTTTGTTAGTAGCAAGTCAGCAAGAGTTGAAGCAAAAAGAAATGAAACGATTTTGTGTGACTTTATATATGTCTTACTTACAAGATCGAAGCTAACTAGGAATGAAAACGAAATTGTGTGACTATGTATCTTATTTACATAAACAAGTGTTTCAATAATCCATTAATAATTATTTGCTCTTCTATTTTTTAGATCTTTTATAAAACTCCACTTATAATTTATTTATTCTTAATGGATAAGGAAATTCACTACTTTGTTTATAATTAATACATTTTTAAGAAGCATTAAATAGTGTTAAAAAGTTATTGCCACTAGGCACTCTTCTTCTCGTAAAAAATTTGGTCCTCCAACACTTACAAATTACAATACTATCATATACAAACGCTCCGTCGCAACGCATGGGTTAAAATCCTCGTTGCTTTCTATTCAACTAATGATCAATTATAATATGTAATCACATAAAATTATTCTAGATATAAGTAAACATAAGCTAAGCCTAATAATAAACAATAAAGCGCATAAGGCATGCACTAATAAAGTCTAACAATAATGTCCCAAGTCAAGATTTATACTAGTAGTAGAATTTGTTTGTCCGTTGTTTTATATTTTCGTGTCAACTATTAATTTAGAACGATACCAAATTCTCATCGGATTGAGATAATGAGATTATTTCAAGTTTAATGAACATGATTGGTTATGTTTTTTTTCATAAGCGAAAAATAGTGAGGCCTATACTACTAAATGACCCAACTTTTTGATCTTGAGAGAACATTACAAGTTATGTTTATACGAACTTGAGAGAATCTCAATTCTGTCTCATGATCACATATATGGTTTAAAATCTTAAAACTTTTATTTAATATTTAAATTACAAAAATTGTCCTTGTGGTTTGGCCAAATTGCACGTTTCGTCCTTGTGGTTCAATAAGTGCAAAAATCGTCTTTATTGTGCACTGTTACGTACACTTTTGGTCCTTCAACAGTGAAATTCGGTAAACCACAAGGACGATATTTGCAATGATGGAGAACCAAAAGTGCACGTAACAGTGCAAAATAAGGACGATCTTTGCACTTATTGAACCACAAGGATGAAATGTGCAATTTGGCCAAACCAAAAAGACATTTTTGCAATTTACTCTTTTATTTATTTATTGAAAGTTTATGTTTTCATGCCGACATTACTTTTTCGGTGCCAAAAGAAGCACAAACATTATGCTTCATTTCCACGTTTAAGCCCACTTGCTTAAGTGGAGAATTAACAACATTCTAATTACTTCATTAAGAGATTTTTGTAACATGACATCATTCATTTCATTTCTACTTACTGTAAATAACTGATTTCACAACAATTCAGAGAGATTTAGGAATCCATAGATTACTGTTTGAAATAGATGTGATCAATTTTAACGAGTTTCAATAAAGGAAAATAGGTGTCTTGTCGTATATTAGATGCAATGGATATCAGTATATCACCTTTCAATCTTTCATACATCCTAGACAAATTAAATCATACACATTATAGCTTGAGAAAATTACGGTAGATGTTTTATTTGCACGGTATATTTTACCAAGAAATGTATTTAGCTATATTTTGAAAAGAGGATTAGATGGCCCTATGAATACCTAAAGCACTTGCGCGACCCGCATTTAAATTCCAATAGGATTTTGCTATGTAGCAAAACAAACAATCATATCGTTACTGTATTAATAGCACATATATCCGTTGAAGCAAGTGGAGGTCACAGGAATTGTCCACGCACTCGTGCGACCTGCCTCAGTGGCCCGATAAATTGTTACGCATGAAGGTCGCACGCGCGTCGCCATTTCATTTAACCCGATGAGTGGAGGTTGAAGCAAGTGGAGGTCACAGGAATTGTCCACGCATAGGTTTTGGATCGTTTTGAATAACAATGGTGTATATACCGTTTGGTGTAGTTTTCTCTTATTATTTGGTTGTTTGGTTAGTTATTATATTACTATCTTGGTTCAACGAGAAAGTGTGTGCACATATTATTGGCAGCCACTATATTTTGTTTGCCCATATATATTTTTTTTTTAAAACTTTGGTACTTTTGGTTCACACACTCAGATTTTGTGTTACATGTTTCATTTATGTGGATCAAATTCTTTTGAGATTTTATTAGGTGATACGTTGTTCTTAAAGTTGGTGTAAGAGTTAAAGTTTGATATATGAACTATTTATACTATCTATAATAGAAAAATGGTCAAAAGTGAAATGTTGAGTTTTCAAGTGAAATGTTGAGTTTTTAACAATTGTCAAATGAGAGATAAAGTGAAATGTAATTAATACTCTTATTAAAACACCACAATACTTAAAAGTACAATTATTTATTCACATTGTACAACCAAATTAAAGCATATCTACCAAATTAAATACAACCAATTCAAACACAAATCGGGTTTACCTGGGACGCTTCAAACCCGGCGAGTTGACCCCGTTTAATTAGACCCGTTTTTGAGCCAACCTAGCAAGTTGACCCGGTTTAAATCGACTCATTTTTCGACCGGAACGGTTCAACCGGTTGAACCACCCGGGTCGAACCGGGTTTCAAAACATTATCCATTACTTAAAAGTACAATGATTTATTCACATTGTACAACCAATTAAAAACATATCTACCAAATTAAATACAACCAATTAAAACACAAACCGGGTTGACCCAGGACGCTTCAAACCCGTTTTTCGACCGGAACAACTCAACTGGTTGAACCACCCGGATCGAACCGGGTTTCAAAACATTATGTTTAATTCCCAAATCTTCAAACTTTTATTATTTTTCGTTTATAACCTATAAACTTTTTTTATCAATAAACTATCTGTCGCTATAAAATCCCGTTGCTATGCACGGGTACTCGTCTAGTAAACTTAATATGCTTTTGAAATTTATGAAGTACGTACTTAGAAGGATTTTCGTACGATTTCATGAAGATTTAATAGCTATTTTTAACCTATCAATTGGTTATGGAATTTGTCAATTTGGTAGAGTAATACAAGTATCAATGAATTAGCCCTCTAAAATATTTGAGTTTTTGACACTTTTAGATTTCATTAAAAAAAAAAACCTCTTTTCACCAATTAATAAATAACTACGGGTTCTACCCACGTGTCTTGATTATACATTGTATTATGTGAAAACCTCTTCAACAAATGGTTACAGGTTTAAGTTCTGCTTAAAATATGTAAGATAAATTTATAATATATATATTGTGTGTTAGTTGTTTACCCGTTCAATGAGGTTCTAAAATGACAACAATTACAAATACTTTTACACTTGTATATGTGTTATTATCACAATCGGAAAAATGAAATTTGTTTGTATTTTCCTACATGAATGAACCGACCACCACAAGAAAAGAGTTTTTTTGGGTGGATGGATCAGTGCATGTTACTAGGAGACAAATAAAAGGGCCCAGGCCAGATTTTAAGATCCATCATATACATAATCTTGAAGCTTCTCTTTCAGTGGTCCATTTTGTCACCCATTCCTGGGGTAACCTTGTCACCATGTTACTTACTCCTTAATTAACCCCCTAATTATCTTATCACTTAAAAAAAAAAAAAAAAAAAAAAAAAAAACTCATTTTCTTATTGTAGAATATCCAATATGTTTATTAATGCCCTACTTGTGAATGAAGTAAAGGGGCATAAGCAACAAACATTAATTTATATACGTTGTTTATCCTGTTTCAGTAAGATTGAGTATTGTTTTTGTCGATATTGTGACGTTGTCTTATTCCAATATCATAATGAAATGTTTCGATGTGGATAATAGTTGGTTTATGTTGTTAAATAATGAAATATATTGATATGTGAATGTCCTGTTGGTGATTTTACATCACCAATATGATTTAAGTGTAATGGATTGACTTAGTTGACCAATGTGTAATCATGATAAATGTTCAACAAGTCGGGATTGTGCGTAGTGCACACTTGTATGACGTTATTGTGATTATCGGCCCGTATCACGGGGGTCCGGGGGCAGCGCCCCCGGTAGCGGGGTTCCAGGGGCGGCAGCCCCTGGTAGCAGGGTCCAAGGGGCGGCAGCCCCTGGCAGGGTCCAAGGGGCAGCGCCCCTGGCTGGGGTCGAGCTGTAAAATTAACCATTTCAGTATTTTTGGACATTAATTTGGTATAAAGTGTTATGTTAACATAGCACTTTATTTGGTATAAAGTGCTATGTTAAAAACGCACTTAAAAATAAAATTTCCGGTATTTTTGGACATTAATTTTACCCGTAAAATTAACCATTTCGGTAGTTAAATAACTGCCTTGGCAGTTACAACCGTTCTGGTTTTATTGGTCACAGGTTTGATCATTTTGGGGTTTGGTTTTTTCATAACAATAAAAAAAAAAAACGTATTCTCTGTTCAAATCTGAGTTTTATCCGATTAAATATTTCGATAGAACCATCGAAATACTTCGATCTGAAAGTGTTTACACGACTCTCAGATTACTATGATCTATAATTTCTAACATAGATCGAAATATCTGTGATCATGACGAACGGAGGAGAATCTGTTAAAGATATGACGAGCAAGTTTGATAAGTTGGTGAAGTTTGAAGGGCAGGATTTCTGTCGCTGGCAAAAGAAGATGTACTTTTTTCTTACCACCCTGAAAGTTGTGTATGTTCTTAGTACACCCACTCCCGAAAGGAACGACGATGAAACTTTGGAACAGACTAGGAAGAGGATGAAGTGGGAGAACGACGACTACATATGTCGTGGTCACATTCTAAACGGTATGTCTGATTCCCTTTTTGATGTCTATCAAAACGCTGAATCTGCAAAAGCACTATGGGAGTCCCTAGAATCCAAATACATGGCAGAAGATGCTTCTGCAACAAAGTTTCTTGTAGGTAATTTTATGAATTACAAAATGGTTGATACCAGGCCTGTCATGGAACAATTTCATGAGATGTTAAGGATTCTGGGACAGATTACCCAACACAATTTGTTGATGGATGAAGCCATCTCGGTTGCAGTTATCATTGATAAACTACCCCCTTCCTGGAAAGAATTCAAACATGGTTTGAAACATAAAAAGGAAGATTTGAATTTGGTTCAACTCGGTAGTCATTTACGAATTGAGGAAGGATTAAGAAATCAGGAACTTGATAATAATCCTAAAGGAAAGAACCAAATTGGATCATCTTCTGTTAACATGGTTGAAGGTGATGGAGCAAAAAATTCAAACAACAATAAGAATAAACGAAAGTTCAAAAGTGGCGATGATAAATTTGCCAACAAGAAGGCTACTCTTACTTGTTGGAAATGTAACAAGCCTGGTCATATGAAGAAGGATTGTCGCTCTCGTAAGGACAATAAAGGCGCTGGTGCAAGTGGGTCTAAAGATCCTGAAAAGCAACAAGGTTATAATTCTGATTCTATACAGAATTTTGATAATGTTTTACATTATGTTTCTATTATTTCTGATGCATTTTATGTTCAGGATGATGACGTTGCTTGGTGGGTTGATTCGGGTGCAACAAGTCATGTTTGCAAGGATCTTCGTTGGTTTCAAGTCTGTAAATCGATTGAAGATGGATCATTTGTAAAGATGGGAAACGTTGCAACTGAACCAATCAAAGGAATAGGGCGTGTTTTATTGACTTTCACTTCTGGAAAAACTTTATGTTTAGATAATGTATTGTATGTACCCGGGATTCGAAAGAATCTTGTTTATGAAATTGTGTTGAATAAGTGTGGCTACAAACAAGTGTTGGAAAGTGACAAGTATATCTTGTCAAGACATGGTTCATTTGTTGGATTTGGTTTTGTATGTAATGGAATGATTAGATTAAATTTGAATTATCCTTTGTTTAATGCTTCTGCTTGTATGATTACTTCTAGTAATAGTAATACTTTAAGTAAATCTGAATTATGGCATGCTAGACTAGGACATGTTCATTACAAGAGAATGAAAGATATGTCTAAAATGAGTTTAATACCTGCTTTTGACATGACACATGAAAGTTGTAAGACTTGTATGTTAACAAAGATCACTAGACAACCTTTTAAGGGTGTGAATCGGGAAAGCAAAGTATTAGATCTTATACATAGTGATTTATGTGATTTTCATGCCAATCCTTCACTAGGACATAATAAGTACGTAATTACTTTTATTGACGATGCTTTTAGATATTGTTATGTCTATCTATTGCATGCTAAACATGAAGCTCTTGATAAATTTAAAATTTATAAACAAGAAGTAGAACTTCAAAAACAAGATTTGATAAAAGTATTACGTACTGATAGAGGTGGTGAGTATTATGATCCAGTTTATTTCCAATCAACCGGAATAATACATCAAACCACGGCTCCTTACACACCACAACAAAATGGGGTGGCTGAAAGGAAGAATAGGACCTTAAAAGAAATGGTGAATTCCATGTTATCCTATTCTGGACTCAGTGAAGGATTTTGGGGTGAGGCTATGTTGACAGCATGTTATATTTTGAATAGAACTCCAAATAAAAACAGTAAACAAACGCCTTATGAAATTTGGACCAAGAAGGTACCAAATTTGACTTATTTGAGGGTTTGGGGCTGTAGAGCGGTGGTAAGGTTAACTGATCCTAAAATGAAAAATCTTGGTGAAAATGGTATAGATTGCATCTTCATTGGGTATGCTGAGCATTCCAAGTGTTATAGGTTTTATGTTATAGAACCTAATGATTATGTGTCGGTGAACTCTATAATAGAGTCAAGAGACGCTATATTTGATGAAGAGCGGTTCACGTCTATACCTAGACCAAGAGGTATGGTTCAGTCATCTTCAAGTAAAACAGTTGAAGATGAGATTGAAGTACCTGGTCCATCTATTCCTAGAAAAAGCACTAGAACAAGAAAAGCTAAGTCTTTTGGTTCTGATTTTCAACTTTATTTAGTTGAAGGAACAAGAGATAAGACTTTATCTCAACGTGAATATTGTTTCATTATTGAGGAGGATCCAAAGACCTTGAATGAAGCAATGGCTTCTAGGGATGTTGCTTTTTGGAAAGAAGCAATTCAAAGTGAGATTGATTCCATCATGCATAATGATACTTGGGAATTAACTGATTTACCTCCTGGATGCAAGGCATTAGGATGCAAATGGATCCTTAAAAGGAAAATGAAAGTGGATGGAAGCATAGATAAATATAAAGCCAGATTGGTTATCCAAGGCTTTAGACAAAAGGAGGGAATTGACTTCTTTGATACATATGCTCCTGTTGCTAGGATTTCCACTATTAGATTGTTGTTAGCTCTTGCAGCTATACATGATCTAGTTATTCACCAAATGAATGTGAAAACTGCATTCTTAAATGGTGATTTGGATGAGGAAATTTACATGAAACAACCTGAAGGGTTTGTGATGCCTGGACATGAAAGCAAGGTATGTAAATTGAAGAAATCATTGTATGGTCTTAAACAAGCACCAAAACAATGGCATCAAAAGTTTGATGATGTGGTCTTATCTAATGGTTTTTCTTTAAACCAAGCTGACAAGTGTGCATATAGCAAATTTGATACTTCTGGTAAAGGAGTGATAATTTGCTTATATGTGGATGACATGTTGATCTTTGGTACTGACCAAGATCAAGTGGATAAGACAAAGGAATTCTTGTCATCTAATTTTGATATGAAAAATCTGGGGGAGGCTGAGGTGATTCTTGGTATTAGAATCAAACGAGGAAACAATGGTATATCTATTTCTCAATCTCATTATATTGAGAAGATACTGACAAAGTTTAACTTTGATAATTGTTCTCCTGTTTATACTCCTGTAGATCCTACTGTGAAGTTTCGACCTAATACAGGAGCTCCAGTTAAACAACTAGAATACTCTAGAGCTATTGGATGTCTTATGTATGCCATGATTAGCACTAGACCAGATATAGCTTTTGCTGTAGGAAAGCTTAGTAGGTACACTAGCAATCCTAGTGCTCTACATTGGCAAGCTCTGGGTCGAGTATTTCAGTATTTGAAAGGAACCATGAATTATGGTTTGACATATAGTGGTTATCCTTCCGTTATAGAAGGTTATTCAGATGCCAGTTGGATTAATAATACGGAGGATCACTCGTCTACGAGTGGTTGGGTATTCCTTCTTGGGGGAGGTGCTATTTGTTGGGCTTCAAAGAAACAGACTTGTATTACAAGCTCAACCATGGAGTCTGAATTTGTTGCTTTAGCTGCAGCTGGTAATGAAGCTGAGTGGCTGAGGAATTTGGTTTATGAAATTCCTTTGTGGCCTAAACCGATATCTACCATTTCTATCAGATGTGATAGTGCTGCTATCTTGGCTAAGGCTTATAGTCAAGTGTACAATGGCAAGTCTAGACACTTAGGTGTTAGACATAGTATGATTCGTGAGCTTATCATGAATGGTGTGATATCTGTGGAGTTTGTAAAAACTCAACTGAATTTAGCCGCCAATTTAACCAAAGGGTTAGCAAGAGATCTCGTACACAAGGCGGCTATTGGGATGGGTTTAAAGTCCACCTAATTAAATCCTTGTATCAAGATACCCAATTCCCATCTAACGTAATGTTAAATGCTGAATTCAATGTGGAAAGCTTGATATCTTTGGATTGGAACACATAATTACATCATCCCACGGTATGTGTTCAGTACTGCAAGATAAAGGAGGTTGAAATTATATTTCTTAATGGTTTTTTGACAAATTGCATGTGCAGGTGCAAGAATAAAAAACCACCTATATAAGCATGAAATTTAGCTGCTTCAAGAAGCTTGGGACTTGGCTTTGATATGCTTATTGAAGGATAGGACACAAGCTAGTAAAAAATAGTGTCAAGTGGAACATGTGAATGTGTAAACTATTGTGTATATTATCTTCATGTATTCACTATGAATAGAAAGAGTTCAATCCTTTAGTGACACTCTGATATTCGAATATTTGAAATGCTAATGTACTAATGTGAAATTCAATCGTCGCGACATTTCATTTATGCATCAATTTGTTGTTTGTTATGAGTTTGTTTTAAGTTAATCAAGATTACACTTAAATGGGGGAGGAATGTTGGTGATTTTACATCACCAATATGATTTAAGTGTAATGGATTGACTTAGTTGACCAATGTGTAATCATGATAAATGTTCAACAAGTCGGGATTGTGCGGAGTGCACACTTGTATGACGTTATTGTGATTATCGGCCCGTATCACGGGGGTCCGGGGGCAACGCCCCCGGTAGCCGGGTTCCAGGGGCGGCAGCCCCTGGTAGCAGGGTCCAAGGGGCGGCAGCTCCTGGCAGGGTCCAAGGGGCAGCGCCCCTGGCTGGGGTCGAGCTGTAAAATTAACCATTTCAGTATTTTTGGACATTAATTTGGTATAAAGTGCTATGTTAACATAGCACTTTATTTGGTATAAAGTGCTATGTTAAAAAACACACTTAAAAATAAAATTCCCGGTATTTTTGGACATTAATTTTACCCGTAAAATTAACCATTTCGGTAGTTAAATAACTGTCTTGGCAGTTACAACCGTTCTGGTTTTATTGGTCACAGGTTTGATCATTTTGGGGTTCGGTTTTTTCATAACAATCAAAAAAAAAAAAAACGTATTCTCTGTTCAAATCTGAGTTTTATCCGATTAAAGATTTCGATAGAACTATCGAAATACTTCAATCTGAAAGTGTTTACACGACTCTCAGATTACTGTTATCTATAATTTCTAACATGTCCTTGTGTTGATTGAGATAGTAAGATCATATTTCATGATATTGCAAAAGTGACAAATACTAATTGATTGATGATGCATAAGTGATTTTGCTTTATCTTTTGAAAACTAGTTTTGTGCCTAACAAAGTATTTAAAACTAAATATTCGACAACCGTATACTTATAATATCTATAAAATGAGTTAAGCGATTTGAAAATTAGCGAAAAAACACCTCAATAATTATAATTAACTTTTGCTAATCAGGGATTTTAGTTGACATTTTGGCTGGTGACCTGTCATTAAGGACCAAAGAGTGAGCAGGTGACATACAAATGGAAGTTTGCTATTCGATACCAAATGGAAGTTTGCTATTCGATACCAATTAAGCTCTTTTTTTTAGTATTTTAAAGATCGAATGTGTACCTTACCCATTAAGTTAATATAAATATTTGTCATTGTCTATGCCAAGTCCAGCCTTATATGGTATGTTATGTTACTTTTTAATTATAATAAAGGAGTGTCATTCCTTTTCTAGAAAGAATAACTACATTAACGACCTAAAAATTACTTTTAAATAACATTAGAAACTTAAGGACGTGTAAGATTTTGTGCTTTGTCTAACTTATAAGATTCTACTACAGAAAATTTTGTAAGATATTTGTATCATGAATGATATTTTATTAGTGATAGTAGGATAGATGAAAGTGAAAGATTAAACAAACTTAATTAGATACTAATAGGTCTATTACCAATTCAAGATTATAAAATAAAACATCATTAGTACCATATACATAATAAGTTATATAAACCACAACCAAATAGGCATAGATGTTAGTTATCTTGTTATTCCAAAAAGAATTTTCAGGTTCGAAACTATTAAATAAACATTTTGTAAGTTGCCACGGAAATGATCTCGAAACTATGCCGCATAATTATGAGTTAAAGAGTCGCACCCACCGATAACCTGAATTAAAGAAAGAAAGAAAAAAATCCATTCATTTATCGTTAGAAATTGAAAACTAAAATAATTACTCCCTCCGTCTTTAAATGATTGTCCTTAAAATATATTTTTTCAACTTTGACCTTAATTAACATATATATATTTTTGTTATATAATATTTGATATAAAATATATGAAATGATTAGATTTTAAATGTATTTTCATTGATATAATTTTTATGAAATACTTATTATATAACACAAACAAAAATATTTTAGGTAAAAATCGAAAAAAAAAAAAAGACTTCAAAAAGTTAAAACAATTATTTTGAAATGAAAAGAGTAATACTTAATTTGTTTTAATCAAGTATTTATTGCAGATAATCCATAATTCCTACAATAAGGTAAATAACTTTGTAGTACTCAAAACTTTAACCTATAACTTTTCATTAAAATCATGCATATCACTTTTTTGTTCACAGGGTATATATATGATCGACATGCTAAAGTTCAAAGTGGGACAACTTCATGATAGGTATATAAGTATATTAGTAGTAAACACTTTGCTATTTTTTGCAAGACTGAAATACTATTAATTCATTTCATTTAATAATTTGGTTGAGGGGTCGGTAGTAAACTGGTAACAACGTCACATTTAATTACTAGTGTAGTTATATTGTAAAGTCGGTCATCGAAATGAATAGCTTAATTTAGATACTTTTATTCGTAAGAATTATACCTTTTGTGAAGTTACAAAGTAAGTTCGTTATTAGAAGTGGACGTTGATTTATGGTTATTTAGAAAACAAAGACAAAAATACCACTTTAATGGTTCTAATAGAAGTAGTTTTCTTATTATATATAACACATAAAAGTTGTTCAAATCATAGTCACATGAAACGCGGGTCGCTTCGGTACGGGAACAGGAAACGGGTACGGGAAACACTAAGTCCCTAAAATATGGTACGACGGGGGTAGGCACATTTCGGAACGCTACGGTACGCTTTGGTTCGTACGTTGTACCATAAAGTTTGATACGATGTACCCAATTCGGTACAACATACCATATTAATAATAATATTAAAATTCTACATTACGATAAGTATAAGTTAAATATCCATATGATATATTAATAATCAAAAGATTGTTTGGGATTTTAATATAAGTTAATAAAATTAAATTAGTTGAGTAATTATTGGTTAAAAGTTGGTTTTTTGTATCAATTCGTTTAGGTACGATGTACCAATTCATTTTGGTACGATGTACCGATTTGTTTTGGTACGCCGAACCAGTAGACTTCGGTACGACGATTGTTGATGTTTGGGAACTCCGAAAATAACGATCTGGAACGCGATTCCGAGATATCCGGATCGCGATCATACCGCGTTTGAGTTCGAACGATTCGGAACATGAAACGCGGCCGAGTCAGCGTTCCATGTGACTATGGTTCAAATTACTGGACTTAATATCCTTGCAAAGCAAGAAGTATGTCAAGATCATTAAATTCCGTATGTTAACAGACTGCTAGCTGTATTGATTAGCGATTGATCCAAAGAAAGTATATATGTTAGGTACCAATGTGCCATTTTCCGTGTTTATCATTAACTTTTTTCTTAATTTATAACCTAAATTGTTTTGGTTTTTTTTTAGAACATTTATAATCATTTTTTTTTCCTTTCAGTTTTGCATGTTGTTTTGTTACCTATATATTATATAGTCTACGAGTGCATGCATGATTGTTATTAATTTTATAAACTAGCTAGACGTTATTGTATGAGTGAAAATCAAATGAAAAACAAAAATTAAAATAAAAAAGGGTGAGAAAAAATCATAATCACACAAAATAAATATATGTACTCTTAAAATTTCCATTTTATTTAAATGTGTAGCTAGAAATCCTTCTTATTCTTTTTATTTTATTTATTTATTTATTTTACTGTTTTTTTTTCTCGTCGGATCTCTTTCCGTTATCATATTACCATTGTATACATTTGATATTTATAAAACAACGGTCGTATTTCTATAAAATTAAAACAATTTTTCATAAAGCATAATTTGAAATATAAAACTTTGGGATGAGCTATTTTTTTGCACCTTAAAAAATATTCTAAAATCAAAGTGGTGACACAAAATTTGTGGTATGACAATGAAGGATGCAAAACTTCTTAGCTTTTTTTTTGAACATAAATTTCTTAGCTATTTACCATAGTTTTCTATTCTATTTCTATATGCATGTTCGGCGCGTTCTTTTCGAAATTTGGATTTTTACTAGAAAAGAAATGGAAAATGCCATAGTAAAGCACTATAGCCCACTAAAAAATTAATTAAATATTGAATATATTAACTTAAAACATGAGGAATTTATTTTAATGGTATGGACGCTAGTGGCTGGGGCCATGTAAGCCATACAGGGCAAGCCAAGTATGGCATGGCAAATAAGGTACACACGGTTGACCAACTTCAAAGCCTTCACTCGTTAAAAATCATCCAACGGCCGTCCTTTACTCTCTTTCATTTAATTGTTCTTCGTCAAACTTTCATTTCCAACCCCCTTAAGATTTAAGTATAATTTATGATGCCCCCTTTTGTCCCAAGAACATAGTTCATACATGCGGCATTCATAACTCATAAGGCTGGGCGTTATGGTGGTGGTCCACCACCTTGTGGTGCTACCCACCACGCGCCATCCCGATAACGCACCTTCCCCAACCGCGTGTGATAGGGGTATTTTGGTTGTGGTTCAGTGGTCAAGACTACCTAACCAATGCACATTTTTTGTGTTGTGTGTGTGTTTGTGAGGTATGCTTGTATAAAGTGCGGTATTCTTATATGCTTATTTTGGTGGTAACCATTACATTTGTTGGTGATGAGTTTGGTGGTTCATTGAATGATGATGTGACACTGATGTGGAGATGATGGATTTGGTGACCATAATGATTAGCCTAAATAGTTAGTGTATAATCTTATAAGTTTACATGCGACATTGAGTAAGATAGAGGATTATGTATAGTATTATTAGACTATGATTCTCGAGTAAAAATAAACGGGAGCCAACATAGGCAAAAAATTTCTTTTTTAATATAAATTCTCTTAACACTTCATTCACCTATTTTTAAAAAAGGCTGGTACTTTTAGAAGCCTTAACGTCAAGATTTGTACTTTTAGAACCCTAAACGTCACCACCAACTGCCACCACACCACCTGCTCCTCCATCAACCGTCGCTGGACCACCACTAAACGACGCTACAAAACAAAGGTAGTGACGAAGAGGTCGCCGAAGGTGGTCGTCGTCGGTATTCGTTGGTGGCAGTGAGATCGTTGGAGCTGATGGTGTTGTATGTTCATGTTGGTGGTTGTAGGTAGTGGTATTGATAAACAATAATTGTTTATGGTCGTGTAAGTGGATTTTCAATAAATAAAAGAAAGAAGAGATAAACAGACATATTTTATCTCTGTGAAATAAAAGATGAGAAGTGATTATTTGTCACTTTTATCTTCATAAAAAAAAAAAAAAAAAAAAAAAAAACAGTTTGCAGTTTTATTGTTTGTCCGCTTGCAGACATAAGAGCTAAGAAGCTATTATTTATAAAAAAAACAAACGATACCATACTGTAATTTGAAAAACTATTTGAGCGACAAGCTTTAAAGGCTGCTTGGTTAATTTAATACAACAGATTCAATGACCACATACATTTTATTTTATTTTATTTTATTTATTTTTTGGTTAAACATGACCTTATGCATTGTGGATAACACAAGTGCACGAGGTCTAAGGTTCGACCTAGGACATGCTAAGTGCCATAACCGTTAGATTTGTCAGAACTGCCCTCACATTATAGATAGGTAGCCGATTGTGAACCGGTTTAGATTATCCATAATCTTGTTTAAGTATATGCTTTATTTTATTTTATTTGTTTACTTATTTATTTTTGAGATTCCACTGCACACACTAGCCGGAGGTCTTCATGGAAGCAGTCTCCTTACCTTCAGGTTTATCATGGGGTAGGGGTAGGATCTGTCTACATCTCACTTCTCCCATACCTCGCCCCGGCGGGATTGGGTATGTTTAGGGGTGTTAACGATCCAAGCCGAGTCGAGTTTTGGCCTAAACGAGCTAGGATCGTTTATTAACTACTTGGCTCGAGCTCGAATAAGATTTTATAAATTGGCTCGAGCTCGAGCTCGAATACTTTTTTGTTGTTCGAGCTCGAGCTCGAAGCTCGTTTAAAATTTTTAACTTTTTTTTGTAATCCTACAATAAACTAACTTTCAAGCTTAAGATGCTCGTATAAAAGACCGAATTTGACAGACTCGTTTATTAACACAATCTTGAGCTCGATAGCTCGTTTACAATTATAAAAAAGTTGTTATAATGCTCAAACTAAAATTTATGTAACTTAATAAACACTACTTTGCATTTGAAGCACTAGAGTGTAGAATACTCATACTTATATATATATATTTTTAATAATTTGAGTAAATGTGGTTCCTTATGAAATCCAGAGTGGGTATTTATTTTATAGTGCTCATATCTCTTCATTTTTCTTATTATTTTCAATGTGGGACACTTTTCATTTTTTTTTTCTTTGAGTAGGCAATATACAACTAATACACAAAATTTTCAAAACATAAATATTTTATCGTTACATTTTCTATTATAATTATAATTCTTAATTAAAAATTATTTAATGAGCTCAAGTAAATTATGGACTTTTTGAGTCGTTAATAAAATCAGTTATGTGTATGTGTATGTGCATTTATGTATCTTCATGCGTCTCTTGTAAAAGTATGTGTATATCATATGTAAGAATGTATGTATATGTTTGTCTCTATAAATGGTGATATGATAGACATTGTACGCGTTTGTGTAAACACGTTTGTATTCACATCTAATGAATTATAATCAATAAACCATTATCAAAAATAGAAATTTTTTAGTAAGACCGGTGGTTCATGAGACCATGATAAATCTAATAATTTGCCACATTATTGTTTTCGTACATTTGATCCATAACAAGATGTCATTGCAAGCAATGTGATAAACTGTGATCACATTGATGTGGAGCTTAACTCTATCGGAGGTCATCAAGCAGTCATTATATGAATTGGTCATATTACCTTTACGTAGGCCCGGGCTCTTTTCTTATGAGAAGCCCCGAAAAGGTGTTATGTTGTACGGTCCACCTAGTACAGGGAAGACAATGCAAGCTATTGCTAAAGAGTCTGGTCCTGTCATGTACTCATGTAACAATCTATCGCTCCTTATAAGCTTGGAGCTGTAGCATGCCAAGAATTCTCCAACCATGGTTTTTCATTGAAACCGAAAGAGAATCATAGTATTCTATTACTTTGAGTTTTAAAGGATGTTACACATTATGTTATATTAACGAAAGTCGTTATTACATTCCGAATTTTCGAGACATTATTTACATCCTATCCTTTGTAGGTTGAGAAGTTAGTCCTTCTACACACGAAATATCAATAACCTAGCGGACAGAGTCATGCACTCATGCTTAACCCCTCTCATTTCAAATTCTTCGATGTTGTAGTCCAAACTACTATTTGGCTTCTTTGGAGATATAGAAACGAGTTCACCCTTTCTCCATAAAAGCATAATAAATATTTTCTCTTTAATGACATCAAGCTCTTCTCCTACAATTAGATTAGTAATAGGCACAATAATATCTTGATTAATTGAAGTCAATATGGTTGATGACCACATAAATGTTTTTTCGATCTCTTTATAAAAATTTCTTTTGCCTCTAGCTCATTGGTAGAGTGTTTAATCAGATTTGTCGTTCAAACATAAAAACTTAATAAACATATTATTTATTGCATTAAAGCCCGTATTTACATGCGGATTTTAAACATAAAAAGTTATGAATATTTAAGAAGTTATTATTTTTACAACCCTCATTCATACGCGAGGTTCAAAACCAATAATCTAACTATTTCAAGAGTACATATTAGTACATTATACATTACATTAACCAATTTGAATGAATACATCTTGATATATACATCTTATCACTGTATTTCATTTTCAAATTTTATTTTGATTTTTGTTTATTACTCATCGAGTTTAAGTGAGCATTTTAAAGAACAGACTTTGTTCCAACGTTTGTATTGATTGAAATTCTTATACGTAGTATGTTATTGCCCATTGTGAAAACAAGTAAAGAATGTCATCCAACATTGAACAACTAAAAAAATTTGTGTTTAACAATAAAAATGAAGATCCGAATAACATAACTAGTTTGTGGTTACCAAACTATCATATAGTTTTAAAAGTATGTATTGCAAAGTAATTAGATGCAAGAATTGTTTATTCGACGACTATATGACATGTAGCATGTGCTACATCACTTTTCAACATATCAAGGATGTCAAAAATAAGATTAATAATGTTCGCTTTAGAAAATAACAAATACGAAGTACTATAAAGTATAAACTATAGTGACTAATTTATATTGAATTAGGAAAAGTTTAAAAGTATATAACTAATAGTGTCATTTGTTTCTAAATGGAAAATATAAAAGTATAAGCTAGAATGCATCGTACATAGAAAGATGGACACAAAATATAGGAGACAAGAGAGATAAAAAAGCAAAGCACAAAGAGTAGATTGACATAACTTTGAAGTAGAATCTTATTAGAAGCTAAGAAAGTTTAATATTTTTTAATTTATAGTTTCGAATTAAAATTAATTATCAATACTTATTAAAACATAAAAATAATGTTTAAGAAAAATTTATATGTTTGGCTCGATTAGCTCGTTCGACTCATTAAGCTCGACAAGTTCGATCGGCTCGTTAGACTCGAGTAAGGCACTAGAAGCCAAAAAGTACAAATACACATCTAGAAATAAACAAATCTACACATTCTAGATTTCTCTCGAGACTTTAACTGCGAGGACTACAAAAAGGATGAAAAAACTCTTACCAATTACAGATAACCAAGACAAGAGAAAAATCCCCACCCACGGAGGCCATGCCACCGGTTTTCACTTCGCGGTGTTTTTGATGCAGTCTCATACAAGCACCGAGGAAAAGTTACAGCAAGCAAAGAAAAATTAACAAATGATCCATACAATCTTAATTTAGTTAAAACTTTTTTAGCAAATCCACCAGTTCAAGAAACTGGTCCATTTTAGGTCCATTTTGAGATTGATATCTCCAAGCCCAACAGCGTTAAAGGGCCCATGAGAGACATAGCATTATTTGCGTAAAAACAAGCTAACTAGCTAAGTCGAGTCTTTTCACATTTATTTAAAAAAAAAAAAAAAAAAAAAGTTTGGATTGAGATCAATACTAGTGCTTTAAGTTCTAAGCTGTTAACTACTACACTAATATAAGATTTGACGTTTTGTTTTTACTTTTTATCATCTTTAATTTGCTTTATTCATCGACTTCCATTTAGGTAACCAAAAATGAACTATGCCGACGTTAAAGACTTGGTTATGAAATGTCATGATATATTATTGATTGGACTTAATACTATTTGTAAAAGTTTACCACTGACACATGTAGTATTGATGATGATGTTATTGAACAATTTAAAACCTTGTTTCCTATTGAACAATTGTTACTTTATGATAACTTCTACCGTTGTCATTCCTAGCAATTAGTTTTCAATGATTTCTTATAAATTAGTTTATTACAAATAGTGGGTGTAAACGCAAAAGGTCTCACTTGTAATACTACGTATTTGACATGTCATCCTTGGCTACATGTGAGTTGTGTTATAGTAAACCCCCCTCCCCCCGGGCAAACACGTGATAAGTGTGCTTTGGCTCGAAGAGGTGAGGGCGCGATATCAACGTTGACGAGGTTTGTTGATGTGTGTGTGTGAGTGTGTTGTGTGTGCGCGTGCATAAGTTAATGATGAGTAAAAAGTGAGGATTATGATATAATTAAGTGGTGAGTGAGTGACATAGAAGAAGATAATGTGATGTTGATGTGAAATTGTGTGATTGGCAAAATTTTAAGCGAATGATACACGTAACATAACAGTTAACGCTTTTAGCCTAACAATTAACCCTTTTAGCCATTCTAAGGGGGGTGGCAATGGTGCCTAATGATGCCTAAACATTAAATGTAATTAGCCAATCATGTTAAGCCAACTAATTTTATGTCTAATGATGCCTTAGTCCATATTTTTAGTGGCAATGTGATGCCTAATCATGCCTAAACCTTTTTTTTTTGAAAATGTACCAAACGGTAGGATTTTAAATGCATGCAACGGTCAGAAATTAAATGCTTAAGATCCACACCGAATCGGTATACAATACCGTTTGGCTCGCCGATTTACTCATGCCGACTCAATGGCAATGTGTTGCCGATCGTTGCCGAGTGTTACCGACTCCAAACCGAATACGTTGACACCCCCTAATAATCTTTTTTTTTTAAAGGTATATTTCATTAGAAACTCACCAAACCCACGAACCGGGGCAGCACAAAACAACAAAACAAACTACATGATAGAAAATTTACACCAATTGTCCCAAGTTAAAGAAGCTAATTTAGCTCTATTCTTGGCCCAAAGAAAACCCAACACCTTCACATCACCAAAGATGTCTTCCATTTTAACCTTCTTCTGTTGAAACATGAGATTATTCCTCGCTTTCCAAATGCTCCAGCACCCAATAATAATGATGCCATAGAAAATGTCTTTAGCTTTTCCTGATAACCCGACAAAGTTGTGAGCTTCCAAGAGGTCTTTGAACGTGAAAGCAAACAAGCTTTGAATTTTACACCACGAAGAGATATGTTGCCAAAGCACCGAAGAGACAATGCAACCCGAGAAGAGATGATCCACCGTTTCATCAGCATCTCCACAAAGAGGGCACGAAACATCCGGGATATGAATATTCCTATGACGCAAAGCAACAGCTGTAGGAATCCTTCCCATCTCGGCCCTCCACCCAAAGATATTGCATTTTTTTGGGATCCATTTACACCAATCGAAGACATAAGAATGACTAAAGCCCGGATCAGATTGCAATAACTTCCTAATAGCGCCAACTGAAAAACTCCCGTTACCAATCCCGATCCATATCCATTTGTCCTTTGAGTCGGAGAGAACGACAGACCCTAACAAAGAATTAAGGACCTGCCATTCAGCGAACTCCTCGTCTGAGAACACCGACCTTTTCCACTTCCAAACATAATGAAAACCAGAAACCGTCTTGATAAGCCTGTCACTAACCTTACTTCTTTTATAAACTTCTAACTTGAAAAGACGAGGACAAACATCCTTCAAAGGCATATTAAGAACCCATGGATCGATCCAAAAAGAGATGCAATTCCCATTTCCCACTTTCCCTTTGAAACATCTTCTAAGAGGCAACCCCAAAACCATCGTTCTATACATGACTTTAGAGATATTACTCCAAACGCCATTCAGAGCTTTGTGGGAAGGAAGAAAATCCCAGCTCCGACTAGTAATATGAAACGCTTCAATCACTCTACACCAAAGACTTTCTCTATCAATTTTAAAGCGCCATCCCCACTTAGCTAACAAAGCCACATTGCTGGTTCTTAATTTGCACAAGCCAAGACCCCCGTACTTTTTCGGCCTACAAACACGATCCCAAGCAACCCAATGTAACTTAGCAACCTCCCTCGTTCCTCCCCAAAGAAATCTACTCATAAGAGATTCTAAGTCTTTAATGACTTGGCACGGAGCTTTGTAGATAGAAAAATAATATAGAGGAAGGCTTTCCAAGACCGATTTGATAAGGGTTACTCTTCCACCAATAGATAAACAATTAGCCTTCCATTTTGATAACCGATCCTCGAACACATCAAAAACAGGCTTCCAATTGTTGATACGATTCATGTTAGCCCCGACAGTAATACCTAAGTACTTGAAGGGTAACGACCCAGCTTTACATCCCACAAAACCCGCTTTATCTGACACTTCCGTCTCACTCACACCAATCCCATACAAGCTAGACTTCGAAAGGTTAATTTTTAAACCGGAGCACAAGTAAAAACAACGAAGAATTCTGACGACATTGCCAATAGACTCCTCCTAATAATCTTATGTTTTTGTTTTCCAAAAGCATTAACAATAAAGTTTTGGATCATATTAAAAGCCTCAACTTGATGTAATTAGACAATTGACACTAAGTTTTTACCATCCATAATTAAGTTTATTTCCAAGACGCACATTTCTCCAACTTTTCCCATAATTTCAGTAAATTATCCCATCAAAACCTAAAAGTCAACCACTACAAAGTAAATTTTTTTCACTTGTCACGTTATTTCCAATATAATATTAACTCAACAATATACGTTGAATTGGTGCATAAAACGTGTAGAGAATAAAATAAAAATAAATAAACGAATTGACTAAACGAATGGTTATTTAAATACTCATAAAAATCTGTAAAAGGATGGCAAGGATGACCTAAGCAATTTCTAAAATAGAGATAACATATATTTACATATCCTTTTTTCCAGAGTAATATTTACTAAACTCAAACCATAAACACAGCCACTACCTATACATTGCCTACAAACTATTGTACATTGATCTGGATTTAGTAATTATGGGCACGTAATTAGCAGCTAGCAATATATAAGCATGTTGAAAAGCCAACACGCAACCCTCTGTCATCTTTGCCAGCTACCTAACAAACTACACGCCTTCTCCACACCCTACCCCCCCCCCCCCCCCCCCCCCCTCTCATCTCTTTAACCTTCTCACTTTGCACCCCACAAACTTCTTGAATCTCTTCTTCCTCAGCCAAAAACCTGTAAGTTCTCTCTAACTTTCTGTCAATATTCATCTTTTATATTGTCCATGTGCCATGCAAAGTTGTTTTTATTTGTGTGTATGCTTATGTTGATATTAAGATATATGTGTTTGTCCTAGGTATCTTTGTTCTTTAGTGATTAATAACTACTGATATGTGTTAGGTTATAACATTTTTCACATGATTTGGATATATCATTATTATTGCATATACATGAGTAAATTATTATTTTTTTTCTTCTTTTTATACATGGGCTTTTTCTTGAATATAGGTTTTTAAGATTTTTTATTTTTGTAAAATTTAGAATCTTTCTTATTCTGCTGAGATATACAATATAATGGCAATCATGATCATAAGATCATGTATACGGAGTATAAGTTAGTGCAATGATGGTATATCTATTTCCCAATGTACTAACAAAATATATCATGATCATCTTGTTTTTTTCCTCTCCTCATATGATCATCTTTTTTTGCTCAAAAAATATGATCACCTTTTATCTGTAAATGTTTATTATAAGGTTATTTGAATGTATATAAAAACTCAAAATCATAAGTGGAATAGGTCGGAAAATATAGGACATAAAATAGATAGCTAGCTAGTGCAATGCTATACGACTAATGTAAATAAGTCTAGATACACAGGTAATTATACTGTATAAATTGTGGATATATATTTAGTATCTATATACCCTTAAAAGTGTTATTAGGTTTCTTTTACAATCAACTTAATGATAACCATTGCATTGCTTCTATAAAAGTATCAACATATCTACTCTATTGTCGAGTTTTTTGTTAATATTTATGACGTTATATATATGCTTCATCTTGAGTATTTTTAGTTGATATAATTTCGACAAGAGAGTCAATGGTTGGTAAACTAATACAAAACACATATTCTAATAATACTTAGCAAAATTGGTTGTAGCAGGAACTCAGGAAGCATAACAAGAAGCATGAAACTTTAGCATACAATTTTAACTATCTCACAATATTTACTATCACAAATCTATATCACATGTGCTAAGCAGGATTTGAACCTACAACCTTTTTAATTCATCTTACGGTAGTGATTTTAATACTAGAATTTAAACAAAACACGATACATGTGTTTTCAAACAAGCTTTATATTTCTAACCTTGTTATATGATAGTTTCTTAAAAACGTTGTGTGCCAAACATGTGTTCATGTATATTTTAGACTCGTGCCATATAGAAGGTTTGCATTACAAATATTTTGTACTTAAGCTGAATATGTGACTACTTTTGTGCATAAATGGAAGTGGCAATGGTTTAGTTGTTCATGAAACTGTAGGTCTTGAGCTGTCAATAACATAATGCTATCAGGTAAGTTTGAGCATATAATTAAATATGTGATCAATGCTTTTAAATTTATTAGCTAATACCTTAGACATACACTTCAATGTACATGACTTCCCTATGAACAAGTTTCTAGCTAGTTGTGTTCATGCAAAAACATTGAATGTTAATTAAATGTAAATTTATTGAGCATTGATATTGAGCATTAATTAAATGTAAATTTATTGAGCATTGATATAGAGACCTAAAAGTGGATCTAACTATTAGGTCCACTTTTAGGTCTATTTAGTTATGCCTATTTATCATTTTACAAATTTATTTTGGGTATAAACCAAGAACATGAGTTGTCTAATCATGATTGGGTATTAACAAGACAATTGTGTGGATTTTAATGACAGAGGAAGAAGAGAGGGGTGTGATCTTTGCACGTGTCCCAATAACCTTCTCCATTGATCAAGAGGGAAGATGTGACAGAGGACAAATATGGAATTATCAAATATTTTTGTGTATGGTTACTATTACTAGTAAATGACAATCCAATGGTCTCAAGATTTCTTTAGCATTTCTTCATATCTCAAATGACAGTTTTACCCCTTATTAGGGGTAACTCAGAAAGAAATTTACAACTCATGAAGAGAGCAAAGTTGATTGATTAGTACCAATGATTGATTGACTTTATTTTATATTAAATAATATAAATGAAAATACTAATTTATTGGTACCTTTTGTTTTTTTATATGTGTTTTGGTTGGTTATTTTATCTTTGGATTGTGTGCCTATTGGGTAATTTTATGTGTTTTGGTTGGGTAATTCTACCCATTAATTTAATATTATACTACAGTATGTGTTTTGGTTAGGTAACTTTAACTTTAATGTCGATCATATGGGTATAAAATTTTCTTTTATGAATTGAACCTCATTTTCCAAATCTATATACAAAAATATTAAGTGGTGATTAAAGACTTCTAGTTTCATGCATTTCATGAGTATTGTAATGAATTTTGTGTCTGATATATGAATTAGTATCTTCTTTGTTGACAAATGTGACCTTAAAATGATACTTGTAAGTTATTAATTTGACCATTTGTTGTCCCTCTACTGTTAACAAGATAACATACAGCAGTTTTGTTAACATCGACCGATCATCGGTTTATTCGGTAATAATACAAAAGAAAATATGATATTACGCGACTTTTTAAGTTCAAAGCACTAGTCGCCTGGCTAGTCTTGACTTAAAAAACTTAGGAATATATGTAAGTATTCGAGGTAATTATTTATCGTATATGCATACTCTACCAATTTGGATTGATTTATGTATTTCAAACCACATTCAAATGTTTATTTATACATTACTAGCAGGGTACCCGCGCAATGCGGCGGCGGGTACCCGGTGACTAATTTTGTGGCGAGCAACTATTTTTTATTTATACCGCGTGTTGCAGCGGGGTTGATTTTAGCCGACGTATTTTTTTCATTTTTTTTATTGTAATTTTTGGTTTCGTAATTTTTATGATATTTGTATAAATATAAACCATAAGCCACTCGTAAAGCAAAAGTAACATGTTCATGTTTTAGGCTGCTGTTGGATCTTGAATAATGTATTAATTATATTATACTTTGTGGGTAAAAAATTGTATTTTTTGATGAAAGGTGTTTTTAATAGTGTATTAAATTGTATTAGGTGAGTATTCTTTTTTTTTTTAGTTTTATGTGTGTTTTTAGTCCTTGTAAATAATGCTTATAAGGTAGTATTTTTCAATTAAAGAGTATTTTAATGACTACTATTTAATAACATTAATGTTGTTTGATAGAAAAATGGTCTGAAAATGACTCCATGCTTATTTTTATTGTACAATATGCTTGTTTTGTTGTAATTCTCAAAATTTGATGCATTAAAGTGTTGTAAACCATGTTTTATTTCTTGCAAGTCTGAAAATTTTGGAGAGAGATTCATTTGTGCATTATATGTAGTATAGATGTTAGGCTACCCGTAATGGTGATTATAACAGGACTGAGGCCATCTCTGTAACATAAGCTTTCTTTTATACAACAATTTTATAACTAATTTAGTATAATAAGTAGATCGATGACATCACCAAAAACATATACCTACTTAATTATTTAATAAAAACACCACACGCACATGTACGGATATACCTCACACGACTCGATTTTCAACCGAGTTCTTGCAAAATAGCGTGTTGGACGCGTCGAGTGTAGTGGGGTAGACGTGTTTATTTTGTTGGTCGACTGAATGTCACGACCGTCCATTACGGATGGTCTTATCTTACGGCAATCTACTTATTTAGTCGTCCATAAATGGTATATACTTATATCACATCAATTAACAAGAAAAAAATGTCAATATCAAAAGAAAAAAAAAAAAAAAAAAAAAAAAAAAAAAAGGCATATGTCACGTATTATTTTGAATATAGGAAAAACACACTAGGTTTTAAGTTTGGGAAAAATAAGGTGGCTTTATTTTATGGCTTTTATAGATAGCATAAAAAGCAGAGAAAAGGCCTCATTAAATCTATATACAAAAGGAGTTTTTCATCATGTATTATGTTTTTGCTTAAAGTGGTGCTACTTTTTTTTTTTTTTTTTTGATATTTTCATTTCGTTGCATCTTTTCACATGTATCATTTAAAGAGCTTTATAATTATACAAATAATGTAATAAAACGTGTATCTTGAATTCGAATAATTTGAATATATCATAGACATGGGTCCGGGGCATTGGTCCTTGGATGATCACACATGTATGTGAGACAAGATTTCTCATATTATTGATGGACTTGTTTACATGTTATTATTATTAGTATTTGTTAGTTTCAAAATTAATATCCATCTTAATGTTTAGTTTAAAACAAGTAGCGTTAATTTTCAAGCAATAACTAACATTTCTTTTTAAAAGATGACAGATACCCACTAGTCGACTCTCCCTCTGGCGATTTTTTATCCCTTCTTTTCCTAATCGTTTTTTTTTTCTTTTTTTTTCCCCTCTACCGATTCTAATCGTGTGGCTCCTTCTTCAAATCTGTTATTGACTGTGATTAACTTCTATTACAATCTTGATCAGTTTTGTTTGTTGGATTACCCATGCTTTGCAGTCGGTTGTGGATTAATATCTAAGGCTTCTAATCACTGGTACTACTTTAACCATTCTCTATCGATTCTGTTCATCTATTCTAAGAGGTTAGGGTTTATTACTGGGTATTTTTTTTTGTGGGTCGATTAATCAATTACTCTATCTTACATCGACTATGGTTGGAGGTTGAGGGTTTGGTGCGTTTGTGTTTAAACCCTAACTGTTATAGTTAGGGTTTGTTCCTATTTGTTTGATTCTGTTGGTTGGTGTGTGGGGTTTACGGGAGAGATGAATAAAGGGTTTCTTAGCAAGAAGAATGTGTCTAATGTACCAGTTGCTAAGCCGGTTTCACTCGGTAATATTCAATCGGCCACTACTAGTTTTGGTGAGTTGAGTTCACCCTCAACGATGAACCCTAGTAGTGTTAGTTTGAATGTGGATGATGCACCTGATTGTTCTATGAATGGTACTCAACACGTGGAGCCGATTCCACTTACGAAAGATACATCATATGGTGACGACTTGGAGCCGGTTACAAGTGCTGAAACTGTGAAGCACTTGCTATCTAATGCGCATAAGAATTTTGATGAAGCCATGAATGATATTCAACGTGAGATTGTTGCTAATAAGGCTTCCTCTTCTGATTTGCATAATTCGAGTGGTATTGGGCATAAGAAAGCTTCTGGTCCTAATGCTTCTAAGGATGATACTACTAGTGGTACTAGAGTGAAGTCGGTTTCTTACGCGGGTGCTACTTCTAATGAACCTCAGAAACACGTGTCTAATTTTCGGAGGTTGGAATGTAGCAAAAAGAAGGATGATGTTGACCTTTCAGTTCCGTTGAAAGTAGTGGAAGAGGTAAACATGAGGTTTGAGAATACTCTCTGCGGTTATTTCCTTGGCCAACGCCTTGCTTTTCCTGTTGTAATTACTATGTACGCAATGCATGGGCTAAGTTTGGTGTGCAAAAGGTTATGATGAATGCAAAGGGATTCTTCTTCTTTAAGTTCAATTCGAAGAAAGGTGTCGATGATGTCCTTGATAATGGTCCTTGGTTGATTCGTAATGTCCCTATTATCCTTAAACCATGGACATTGAACACCAACTTGCTTAAAGAAGATTTGACTAACATTCCGGTGTGGGTTAAATTCCATGACGTTCCTTTAGCTATGTTCTCTGATGACGGGCTTAGCCTTCTTGCTGCTGTGATTGGGACGCCCAAAAGGTTAGATGCCTTTACTAGTCAAATGTGCAAGGAATCTTGGGGCCGGAGTAGCTTTGCTAGGTGTATGATTGAAGTAAAGTCGGATGAGGTACTTGATGAGTGTGTAAATACTCATCATTTTTACCTTTTCTGAGCTGCCAAAACATCTAAAAACACTCAATATTGTATCAAAATAGTGAAAATATCTCAGGAATATGTTTTATATGTTTCAAATGCAAAACAATCAAAAACAGATGAAAAACGCATAAAGTTTGCATAATTGGCAGTTTCAGTCCCTCAACTTTCAAAAATTGTCAAATCTAGTCTCTGGTTGTTCTAAAAACTTGAAAAAGTCACCAAAGGTCTTTTTAAATCATAAAGTTACATAATTAGTCCTTTGGTGCAAAGTTTCACAAAATTTCAAGTTTAATCCCTGAAGTTTGGAAAATTATCAAAAATGGTCCCTGGGATATTAAAACTTTGAGAAAAACAAATTTTGGCCCTTGTGCTACTAATCTTTTGCAGGAATGGTCCTTGGTGTGAAGTTTGGGAAAATTACATGATTGGTCCTTGGAGTTTGTAGAATTTGCATATTTAGTCCCTGGATGGTCAAAAGTGAAAAAAATGGGAATTATAGTCCTTTGGTTACTCAAAGATGGCAAGAATAATCCCTTTTAAATCTTTGAGAAGTTTACACTTCCCACCCTCAAAATTCAGAAATTTGCAAATCTAGTCCTTGTAATAATACAAACCAAATCCGGACTCCTTATTATTATTCCTAAAACAAAACCCAATCCAATATCCTAACCAAGCCCACCCACTTTTTCTCTTTGGCCCACTCCAACATCCAGCCCACTAAACTAACCCAACACCCCCACGTTTTTAATATACCAGGGTCAAACCTTGGTTTGACCTTCCCCTTTACCTCCAAAACCAGAAACCACTCACCAATACCACCTCCACCCCTGGTATCTCCCCACCACTTGCAACTGTGCCACCACCACCCTTATCCCTCCAATTACACTTCCCAAGAACCTATCACCTCCACCCCCCCTAGGGTCTGTTACAGAACCCAATTGCCCATAAAATCCTTTCCCGCCAAAAATGGAGATAGAGCTAAGGTGGTCTAAAAGTCAAGCAACTTGGTGGGATTTGACTAGTGGGACCCACACAACACCCTGGGATGCTATAAAGAGAAAGAGGAGCAGAAGTGAGAAAGTATTAGTTTAGTTTTAGTTTTAGGTAATCGTAGGTGGTGTTATTTCCCTTTCAAATGTAATTTTTAAGTTTAAACTTGTTGTATTCAGCTTATTTTATGCAATCAAACCTTTCTTGAACCTTTAATTCCAATATTGTTCTTTAAATTTGAATTTAGCAAATTTGGGTAGAATTGACAAATTCATCTAAAAGTTGTTAACTGTTGTTGTTTCTGGTTCCAATAAGATCAATTAAGTTTACTTACAAGATTTTAAGAGGATTTACAGTTTGTTACCATTTCTAGTTCAATTCTCAATAATATAAGAAAAATACAAAAAAAATATAGGAATTAAATAAAAAATTAGTGTTAAACAGGAAAGAAGAAAGGAGCAAGGTTGATCATGGAATTTGGACTGGTCTAGAACCTCACGGGAGGTATAGGTTTGTGGTTTGGGTTCTTGGTTCCATTTCTCATGAAGACTGCCATTGTGAGCTATTTCTAGTTTTCTTTGCATTCAATGTTTATTTATTTAAATCATTGCTCCTTTCAGTTAATTTAGGTTTATCTAATGTTAGTATAAGTTTAGAGTTAATTTCATAGTTTAGTTTATAGGTTTGCCTTGCAAAACTATCATTGATCATCTGTTAAGGGGGTGTTTGGTTTAAGTTGTAAATGTAATTTCCAATCAGGTTTAGGAGTAGTGATTGCCTTAGACAGTTTCACTTAGGTCCTTGTAGTGTAATGTAAACATAAAATTCTAGTCCTAATAGTAGAAAGTCAAAAAGCACTCCCAAATCCCACTCAGTGAGTTAACTGTTGGGGTTGTGGTATTCCAAATCCTTGGTTTCAATAAAAAAGTAGATTAGATTGCTTGATTTAGCTTCCTTTAGGTTTAGTTAACATGTATTAATCACTTAATAGCATCACAAATCCACCAAAGTCAAAAGTGCTAGTTTATCTAAAAAGTCAAAGTTGTGAGTTACTCAGTTTTTCCAAAATTTCAAGGATTTGTTGTGAATTTTGTGAAGGGTTTCAGCACTTGTGCTTTTCAGGGATCTTAGTTTACCACCTCAGCTTTTTATTCCCATTGTTGCTTCAATTTTGTGAAGTTTTGTGTGGGTTCCACGAGCCCTGGAACACAGTTGCAGGGAAGAAACCTTCCCCTGCACCTGCAGGGCAAACTACTGCTCTGTGCAGCAGATACCACAGCCACTACACCACCTTTGGTGGTGGTTTGTGGCCAACTCAGTGGGCCATAGTGTTTCAAATTTGGTTTTCCCAACCCCCCTCCTACCAGGGTACAACCTTTGACCAAAAGTTTGACCCCAAGGTCAGTGGACCCCACTTAGAAATGCCCCTAGTTCTTGTCCCATTTTCAGTTAATTTGCAAAGTGTCAAAGTGCTTATTTGTTCTTATTCAGCTTATTTGTGCTTATTGCTTGCTATTCTCAGCTTATTTAAGTTTGTTTAGTCTATTTGTATCAAGTTTTGATACTGTGGACCCCACCTACAGTCATTTGAGCTCATTTCTTGTCTTGGTCAAAGAAAAGTCAACTGTTTGGAACAAGGGGGTGCCTACTGCTTATTTATAAGCTATTTTCAAAAGTGTTTTCACAAAAGATTTCTATTTTCAGTAGTAAAGTTAGTTTGTAAAAGAAAAATCCAAAAAAAAATCAAGTTTAAATTAAGTGATAGTTTCTATTTAATTCAATTTAATTTTAATTTTCATTTTTAGATTTTTATTAAGAACTTAGTATTTTTATATTTTTATTAATTACCTTATATAGTAAAATAATTTTAGTAAATTTCTCAGATTTTTATTCTGTCATTTAGTATTTATTAGATTTAATTTTAGTTTTCTTAATTATTAATTAATATTAAGTATTAAATAGCATATTTAGTTTTTATAAAGAAATACATAGTTTTTATATTTTTCCTAGCTTTTAAATGTTATAAAATAGTTTTATAAATTTTTCCATAATTTTCTAAGTTAATTTAGTATTAATAGTAATCTAAAATAGTTTAATTAGTTTAATTAATATAAGTAGTTTTTAATTAATAAAAAAACTCATAAAAAGACAAAAATATTTATTTTTATTTTTTATACTTTCTTCAAGTTCTTTTTAAGGTTTAGAAAATATTTTTGCAACTTTTTAGTTTAATTTGTAATATTTATAATTATTAGTTAATTTAAATTAGGTTTTAATTAGTTTAATTAATTAAATAATTTTTAAATATTAAAATATACACTTTTATAATTTCATTTTCATTTTCAAATTTCTTTTTAATTTTAAGTTTCAAAAAGTTTCAAAAGCACCCCCTGTAGTTTGTTAATTACCAAAACCCACTTTTCTGTCTGTTACCTGATTCCTAATTGTGAATTTGTGCATATATCTGTATATCTGTATATCTGTGAATATTATATCTGTGTACCAATACCAAAATAACAGTAGCAAAATCAATTCCATATCATCTGGGCTACTGTCCTCAGTGCCACTCACTCATAAACGATTTCAAACGACACCATTTCAATCTCGCTGGGACTTTAACGACCCGGGAAAACACTATACTATCACCGGAGTATTGGAACGAGGCTGTCTTTGACTTGTTGACCTTGGTCAATAATATCTGACTGCTTTCGGAACAATCAAAATTTGGCGCCGCTGCCGGGGAGGTTGTTGCGTGTTTTACAAAATCGTTTTAAGTTTAGTGGTTTTCAAAACCCTCCCTGTACAAATTTCACACAAATTTGTAAAAAGTTTTTGTAAAAATATAATCATATCAAAAAAGTTCATTAACACTTTTCCTAAAGTGTTAAAAACACCAAAAAAATTAAAAACAACAAAACAAACTGTGAAGTTAAATTACTTCGTTTTCTTTAAGATTACAACCTGAAACAGTTGGTTTAAGGTAAGTTCTGACATTAAATTGTGAACTGAAGAGGAAACCTATTTACTTCCTCCCGCCAGCCTGCGAGTAATCTTAAAGGGACGATTTCGGTTAACGAATCAGTTCCAAAAATATTTCCCAAGTTTTCTGCACACACACCCATAAGCCTAAAGCAGTTTTTCAAATTAATAAATACAAACCCATAATAAGTTCCCAAACTTAAGATTAAAACTTGCCTTTATATCCCTGTGAGTGGTGTACCTTTTTCAAAGAAGTCATTCACTTGTGATTATTGGTTTAAGTTCACTGTGGTTTTGCCTCGATTTTGTTTTGAAAAATTGTTTTTAGTGCATGTGCACTAAGCATGTTTCCCAAAAATACCAAAAATATTCATCTTAACCCTCCTACCTTTTTGATTCTCCATTTCTTACCCTCCAAAACCTTTTGATTCTTTCTATGTCTCATTCACACTTTCTGATTTGTCAGTGGTGTGGTAATCCTTATAATGGTGGCAATTGCCCCAGTTGTGGCATGGTAGAGTTAGGAAACGGGTCTGTCTATAACCAGAATCCCTATTCCTACCATGACATGACTGATTCATTCCATCAGTTACCACACCATGAGACTCAACAGTTTTACTATTGTGAGTACTGTGGTGGTTCACATTACAGTTCTGATTGTCAATCAGGAAAGACACTTGTCTATGAGCAGTTTCCTGATAACAATTATAACTCAAGCACATACAACCCACAGCCACATCAGTTTCACTGTTGTGATTACTGTGGAGGTCCACACTTCAGCTCTGATTGTCAAACGAGGAATCCATTTCCTTGTAACAATTATGACTCTTCGTATCAAGACCAACCTCCACAGTATCAAACTATCCAAGCAACTCCTCAAATCCAACAAGACTTTTTAGAGGTTCTTGAGAAATTTAAAAAACTTAAGGAGGAGTTAGCTAATATTTCACTCCGCCATACTCCAAGTTCTTCTTGTGCATATTGTGGGGCCCACACGATGATTTTCAATGTCAACCTTCCGGTTTTGACACATCCACATCCCCACAATTTCCACTCATTCCAAATTCTCGTGGGAAAACTATGGCAGAATTACTTGCTGAAGAACGAGAATCTGGAAAAAGCATGGAAGAATTATTGGCTGAGCAACGAGCAGCTAAAATACGTGCTAATATTCGCAATACTGCTCTATTTGATGAATATGATGACAGTGATGATGAAGATAACATTGTTATTATTCAAAAAGATTCATCAAGTTCATCAGTTGATATCCCAGCAGTTGAGATTCCATCTCAAACAACTGCTATCACACCCGAAGTTCACACTCACTCTCCGATCATGGGGGATGAGCATCTTAGCACTGTTCCCAATAAGGAATCGGACGAATTCATAAAGTCTAGTGCTGAGAACCTTGTCCCAATCCCAGGAGAGTCACAGGGGACTTTTGATCATGTGTGTGATTTACCTTTTCACCCTAAAAATCCAAAAGATCATTTTGAGACTTTCTCCGATTTTAATGATGATTGTACATCTTATGGAGAAGTTGAGTATGAGGAGGCACCATTGCCTCATTCGGATGTTGACCCTCTTATTGAGGAGTTCACAAACGAACTTACTCACATCAATCCGCTTCCTTTGGGAAATGATGATGATCTCCTTGATTTTGAAGCCGATATGGGAGAAACTGAAAATCTTTTAAACTCTAATCCCAACATCGAGCTTAGTACTTCACATGCTGATGAAAATTCTTTATCTTCTGGAGACATCAGTCATGTGGAAGAATTACCTTCTCAGCTAGTTAGCTTAGAAGAAGAGAATGATGAGATTGACACTGAAATCAAAGATGAAGCACTCCGTGCCACATTATTGAAAGTCAATCTCCTCATTTCTAAAATCGAGGCTTTCAAAGAGAAACCTATTTCATCTCCTATCCCCATCAAGGATAGTGACATTCTCTCCGATGACCCTATACCGGAATTTGAAGCCTTTACTTTTGATCCTATGGGAGAGAAGATTAGTGGCAGTACCACTTCTCATTCTCATAATTCTCTCCCCGATTATGAATCATTTACCTTCGATGAGTTCTCCTGTGAACTCACGCACATCAATCCAGAATATGATTCATTCACCTTTGAGGAGTTCTCCTGTGAACTCACTCATATCATATCTCCGCCAGAGTATGATAACTTCTACTTTGATCTAGACACACCCGGGATATGTCTTGATCAAACGAGCTTAAAAGTTGAGATTCATAATATTATGAATTCTCCTGTGGGTGACGATGAGTTAGTCATGATTTTCATCATGACTTTCTTTCTCTTTTTCACATATCCCGTTGCTTCTCCTGTTCTTCACTCCTTCGGGAATGAAGATATTATCTTTGACCCCGGCATTTTCATGTATCATTCTTTTGAGCCAGGGTCTGTGTATCTCATCGGTGTGGAACTTTCACATGCTTCAAATGTTTATCCAAACACCTTGAATGAAAGTCCGATGGAGATTGTTTCTTCCACATCATGCTTCCCCAAGGACAAATGAATTCGGGGTCGAGTCAAGCTAGCGACTCGGTAAACAAAAACAGTAGCATCTACTTAGGGTTTTCACCCTAAGTGTGGGGGCGTTGTCCCTGCTGTTGTTACCATGTATATACCCAAAAAAAAAAAAAAAAATGTATATATATCTATATAAATAAAGTGAAAAATAAAAATCGATATTTCCACAGTTAGCTTAGAATATTACCTTCTTACGTTCAAAGGTTCGGCATAATAGCCGGGACTTTGAATATTGAGGACAATATTCAATTCTAAGTGTGGGGGGGAAATTCTTGCGAATTTTATCACAAAATACTTTCTAAGTACCCCCATTTTGGCCTAAATTTTTCAAAATTTTTTTCACTTTATTTCAAAATTTTTGTGGCAATCAGTCCGCCATGTCTAAACGACAAAAAGATTGGCTAGTCCAGGAGCAAACGGCTCTTGGTAAAGACATCTCAAATCCGTTAACGGCTTGCAATTTGCCTAAAATTGTATGGTTCCTCAACTCCCCATATCCGCAAAAGCAAATGAGTTGGCTAGCCCGCAAGATTATGGCTTGTGGTAAAGGCAGTGGAAAATCCATAATTGGTAATCAGCTCACCAAGATGTTGACTTAGTCCATCAAGAGTTGACTAGTCCAGAAGCAAACGGCTTTTGGTAAAGACTAATCAAATCCGTTGACAGCTGGTGGTTTGCTCAAAATCACACGGTTATCAGGTGTGCCACAGTTCTTACACCTGGCTACTCCAGAAGTGATGGCTTTTGGTAAAGAGGTTTTCAAATCCATCAAGTTTTTCTCAAAAGATTGCTAGGGACTAGCAATGTTTTAGTGTGGGGGATTGATGAGTGTGTAAATACTCATCATTTTTACCTTTTCTGAGCTGCCAAAACATCTAAAAACACTCAATATTGTATCAAAATAGTGAAAATATCTCAGGAATATGTTTTATATGTTTCAAATGCAAAACAATCAAAAACAGATGAAAAACGCATAAAGTTTGCATAATTGGCAGTTTCAGTCCCTCAACTTTCAAAAATTGTCAAATCTAGTCTCTGGTTGTTCTAAAAACTTGAAAAAGTCACCAAAGGTCCTTTTAAATCATAAAGTTACATAATTAGTCCTTTGGTGCAAAGTTTCACAAAATTTCAAGTTTAATCCCTGAAGTTTGGAAAATTATCAAAAATGGTCCCTGGGATATTAAAACTTTGAGAAAAACAAATTTTGGCCCTTGTGCTACTAATATTTTGCAGGAATGGTCCTTGGTGTGAAGTTTGGGAAAATTACATGATTGGTCCTTGGAGTTTGTAGAATTTGCATATTTAGTCCCTGGATGGTCAAAAGTGAAAAAAATGGGAATTATAGTCCTTTGGTTACTCAAAGATGGCAAGAATAATCCCTTTTAAATCTTTGAGAAGTTTACACTTTCCACCCTTAAAATTCAGAAATTTGCAAATCTAGTCCTTGTAATAATACAAACCAAATCCGGACTCCTTATTATTATTCCTAAAACAAAACCCAATCCAATATCCTAACCAAGCCCACCACTTTTTCTCTTTGGCCCACTCCAACATCCAGCCCACTAAACTAACCCAACACCCCCACGTTTTTAATATACCAGGGTCAAACCTTGGTTTGACCTTCCCCTTTACCTCCAAAACCAGAAACCACTCACCAATACCACCTCCACCCCTGGTATCTCCCCACCACTTGCAACTGTGCCACCACCACCCTTATCCCTCCAATTACACTTCCCAAGAACCTATCACCTCCACCCCCTAGGGTCTGTTACAGAACCCAATTGCCCATAAAATCCTTTCCCGCCAAAAATGGAGATAGAGCTAAGGTGGTCTAAAAGTCAAGCAACTTGGTGGGATTTGACTAGTGGGACCCACACAACACCCTGGGATGCTATAAAGAGAAAGAGGAGCAGAAGTGAGAAAGTATTAGTTTAGTTTTAGTTTTAGGTAATCGTAGGTGGTGTTATTTCCCTTTCAAATGTAATTTTTAAGTTTAAACTTGTTGTATTCAGCTTATTTTATGCAATCAAACCTTTCTTGAACCTTTAATTCCAATATTGTTCTTTAAATTTGAATTTAGCAAATTTGGGTGGAATTGACAAATTCATCTAAAAGTTGTTAACTGTTGTTGTTTCTGGTTCCAATAAGATCAATTAAGTTTACTTACAAGATTTTAAGAGGATTTACAGTTTGTTACCATTTCTAGTTCAATTCTCAATAATATAAGAAAAATACAAAAAAAATATAGGAATTAAATAAAAAATCAGTGTTAAACAGGAAAGAAGAAAGGAGCAAGGTTGATCATGGAATTTGGACTGGTCTAGAACCTCACGGGAGGTATATGTTTGTGGTTTGGGTTCTTGGTTCCATTTCTCATGAAGACTGCCATTGTGAGCTATTTCTAGTTTTCTTTGCATCCAATGTTTATTTATTTAAATCATTGCTCCTTTCAGTTAATTTAGGTTTATCTAATGTTAGTATAAGTTTAGAGTTAATTTCATAGTTTAGTTTATAGGTTTGCCTTGCAAAACTATCATTGATCATCTGTTAAGGGGGTGTTTGGTTTAAGTTGTAAATGTAATTTCCAATCAGGTTTAGGAGTAGTGATTGCCTTAGACAGTTTCACTTAGGTCCTTGTAGTGTAATGTAAACATAAAATTCTAGTCCTAATAGTAGAAAGTCAAAAAGCACTCCCAAATCCCACTCAGTGAGTTAACTGTTGGGGTTGTGGTATTCCAAATCCTTGGTTTCAATAAAAAAAGTAGATTAGATTGCTTGATTTAGCTTCCTTTAGGTTTAGTTAACATGTATTAATCACTTAATAGCATCACAAATCCACCAAAGTCAAAAGTGCTAGTTTATCTAAAAAGTCAAAGTTGTGAGTTACTCAGTTTTTCCAAAATTTCAAGGATTTGTTGTGAATTTTGTGAAGGGTTTCAGCACTTGTGCTTTTCAGGGATCTTAGTTTACCACCTCAGCTTTTTATTCCCATTGTTGCTTCAATTTTGTGAAGTTTTGTGTGGGTTCCACGAGCCCTGGAACACAGTTGCAGGGAAGAAACCTTCCCCTGCACCTGCAGGGCAAACCACTGCTCTGTGCAGCAGATACCACAGTCACCACACCACCTTTGGTGGTGGTTTGTGGCCAACTCAGTGGGCCATAGTGTTTCAAATTTGGTTTTCCCAACCCCCTCCTACCAGGGTACAACCTTTGACCAAAAGTTTGACCCCAAGGTCAGTGGACCCCACTTAGAAATGCCCCTAGTTCTTGTCCCATTTTCAGTTAATTTGCAAAGTGTCAAAGTGCTTATTTGTTCTTATTCAGCTTATTTGTGCTTATTGCTTGCTATTCTCAGCTTATTTAAGTTTGTTTAGTCTATTTGTATCAAGTTTTGATACTGTGGACCCCACCTACAGTCATTTGAGCTCATTTCTTGTCTTGGTCAAAGAAAAGTCAACTGTTTGGAACAAGGGGGTGCCTACTGCTTATTTATAAGCTATTTTCAAAAGTGTTTTCACAAAAGATTTCTATTTTCAGTAGTAAAGTTAGTTTGTAAAAGAAAAATCCAAAAAAAAAATCAAGTTTAAATTAAGTGATAGTTTCTATTTAATTCAATTTAATTTTAATTTTCATTTTTAGATTTTTATTAAGAACTTAGTATTTTTATATTTTTATTAATTACCTTATATAGTAAAATAATTTTAGTAAATTTTTCAGATTTTTATTCTGTCATTTAGTATTTATTAGATTTAATTTTAGTTTTCTTAATTATTAATTAATATTAAGTATTAAATAGCATATTTAGTTTTTATAAAGAAATACATAGTTTTTATATTTTTCCTAGCTTTTAAATGTTATAAAATAGTTTTATAAATTTTTCCATAATTTTCTAAGTTAATTTAGTATTAATAGTAATCTAAAATAGTTTAATTAGTTTAATTAATATAAGTAGTTTTTAATTAATAAAAAAACTCATAAAAAGACAAAAATATTTATTTTTATTTTTTATACTTTCTTCAAGTTCTTTTTAAGGTTTAGAAAATATTTTTGCAACTTTTTAGTTTAATTTGTAATATTTATAATTATTAGTTAATTTAAATTAGGTTTTAATTAGTTTAATTAATTAAATAATTTTTAAATATTAAAATATTCACTTTTATAATTTCATTTTCATTTTCAAATATCTTTTTAATTTTAAGTTTCAAAAAGTTTCAAAAGCACCCCCTGTAGTTTGTTAATTACCAAAACCCACTTTTCTGTCTGTTACCTGATTCCTAATTGTGAATTTGTGCATATATCTGTATATCTGTGAATATTATATCTGTGTACCAATACCAAAATAACAGTAGCAAAATCAATTCCATATCATCTGGGCTACTGTCCTCAGTGCCACTCACTCATAAACGATTTCAAACGACACCATTTCAATCTTGCTAGGACTTTAACGACCCGGGAAAACACTATACTATCACCGGAGTATTGGAACGAGGCTGTCTTTGACTTGTTGACCTTGGTCAATAATATCTGACTGCTTTCGGAACAATCAGTACTAAAGGACAGTCTCACTGTTGAGATTCCTCTACTTGATGGTACGGGTTCGACTATTGAGAAGATCCGGGTTGAATATGAGTGGAAACCGCCTCGCTGCGATAAATGTAAGGTATTTGGTCATACTTTGGTTGAGTGCCCTAAGGTTGTCATACCGAATGCTCAACCTACTAAGAACGCAAGTGATGGTTTCCAGCCTGTTAAGAATAAGAAGAAGGGTAAGCAAGTTGGCTCGAATCCAGGTCGAGGAGGTTTTACCAAACCTGTGGTGGGTAAGCATTTTGAATATCAGCCCAAGAAGACTCCTCCCGAAACAAAGAAAGCTAATGTCAGTATGAAGAAGGCTTCTGATGTGGCTAGTACGAGTGGAATCAAGATCACTACTTCTAATCAGTTTGATGCTCTTAATATGGATGATATAGATGGGTTTGGTATTCCTAAGGTTGTTACTAACAAGGAAGTGGATGCTGGCAGTACAATGGAAGTTAATAATGATGAGTCGGTTAAGACTGGTAATACATCACAAGTCCCTCTTGTGAGTGTTTTGCAAGAACCGCTTGTGAGTGATTCAATGGAAACAATGGAAGTTGGTTCTACTCCTATTGCTGAGAAAATTAGTAAGCTTGAAGAGCTACTGATCGATGGGAAAGCTATTCTTGTGGATGATGCTGGTCATCCTATTCCGTCTACCTCTGTCACTAAGAGGACTAACCCATTTTCAAAGGTGGGTGAGGTTGAGGTTTCTGATAGCGATGAGGAAGAGGTTATTAACACGTTTGATGAATCAGCAAATCTTTTTGGTTGTGGTCATGAGCGTGAAGATGAGTATGACTATGATGATTATTCGAAGCAAATTTATGATCTTCCAGGGGAATTGGATGCTCTTAATGCCTTTTATGGTGTTAATCTCCAAGGTCGTAGGAAGTAGTTTATCTTTTGTCAGAGTCACTACTATCATGTGATTTATGGTTTGTTTTCTTGTTTTGAAAATAGGAAGTATCTTGTTATGTAAGCTCTTCGCCTATGTAACGGGCTGAGATATGGGATTCACCCATATCCGTTGTACTTAAACGTTTTTTGGAGTAATATATTTACCGGGTCGTTGACCTTTTACCAAAAAAAAAAGATGACAGATACCTCCCACATACATAAGACTAATGCTAATGGTGACCAAAAGTACTCGGCCAACCACATGCCGACCGCGTCCCCCTTGTTAGCTTGACCGAATAGAACGCGGTTCCCCCAATTTGAAATGAATTTATGTTCGGCCACCCGATCATAAAAATGAAATGTGTTTGTGTGCAGGGACGGAACCAGAAGACAAAGTCACCGGGTGCATTTATGAGAAATCAAACAAGACTACGTACATGCACAACTTTTTTAGACCCGGTGCATTTATAAAAAAAATAGAGGTTTTATAACAAAATTAACACTACAAGACAAAAATTTATGGGTGTCCCGGGACACCCCCTGGTTCCGTCCCTGGTTCCGTCCCTGGTTCCGTCCCTGGTTGTGTGTGTGAAGTTTATTTATTTGTGGTATGTTTTTTATTGTGATTGTGGTTGTCTTCCTACTTGTTTATAATTTATGTGTATTCTTGGATAACGAAAGCTGAGTTAGCATGCCATACTCATTTCGAGATTTTCAATGCTAATAAGCTACCAAATTCAAGCCACCAGTATATATGCATAACTCAGTGATTAAGATGTTTGATAATGTATGCATGGATATGTTTATTTCTTGAACATATGCACCAAGATTATTCTTTAAGAAGCCATTCATGTAATGTTTGACTTTTACAAAAGTCAGATAAGTGTTGCAATTGTATTGCATCTTGGAAAGAGCATGTTTCCATTATGTACGTATCGGTTACTGATGCAAAGCATCTTCCTTTTAGGACCGGCGCTAGACTTCCTCTCTTTTCTATAAGATATAAAACGTTTATTGCATGTCACCTTCAACCACACATTTGCCTTGCCAAATATCTAAGAAAACTCGAAAGTTTAGATCTGCCAGTTGGCGAGCAACATATATTTGACAGTTTGGGTTTTCTTTTACGAACAGTTGTAATTATAAAGGTTTTTAATTTGCTGTTGAAAAGGTATGTGTATGTTCATGTTATGTATTATACTTTTATTTGATATCATTCTCATAAAAGTTGTTGCTCATTTGATTTTTTTAAAAACTTACAGATCTTATTAATCTACTCATCTAGAAATAGTTTTCTAGAGGTGTTTGTTTAAGCTTATTTATGGGTCTTATGAGCTTATTAGCTTGTATAACTAAAATAGGTCTAATCAAGTGTGTGATTAAGCTTATATGACAGGTTTTTGATTCTCAAAATTTGTGTCTTATTTAGTGGAGGGTCAACTTAGAGTGCTGGGAGTACATGAATGAAGGTGCGGTGCGGTGTGTTACCCCGCACGGTAACACCGCAGCCTCGACTTGTACACCGCACGGGGTGTGCTTTTGGGTGAGTGAACCACGCACGGGAAGAAGAAAGAAAAAGAGCCGTTGCATGCAATTCGACCGTTGGCAACGGTTATGTTTTGTTTTAGCATTTAAGGGGTGTTTGTTTGAGGTGAAAAGCACACAAAAAAAACAAAATACCGAGAACAAAAAAAAAAAAACGAGAGAAAGAAAACAACATACAAAGAGCAAAAAAAATTTCATGGAGCGTGACAACAAAAATAGAGATCCTAGAAGAGGTGGTCGTGTATCGAGAGGTGGTTCGAGAGGCACAATTCGTCCTCGAATTCAATCACAACCCGGTTTCGAATCATCTTCTCAAGCACAACCTTACCGCCCCGAAATGTATCCTCAATCTCCACCATTTTTTTACTCCCAACAACCCCTCCCGCAAATTCCCACTAACTTCGATCCGTTTGAGCCGCGCTTTACCCAACAAAAAAGGCGTGAACGGGTTAGTGAACCGTTACCCATTCGTGATGATACCGATGATAATGATGAGTATTTTGATAATGTTGACGTGGTACCCGAGACACAACCAATTGATGACGAGGTCGAAGAGGAGGAAGAGATCGAACCGCCTGTTCAAAAGAAAAAAAACCAAGTAAGCCTTGGACGCCCGATGAGGAGGAGACGTTAGCCAAGTCTTGGGTTAAAATTTCGGTGGACAAAGAAGTTAGCGACCGTCAACGTAAGGAAGGATTTTGGAAGCGAGTTCTAAAGCATTTTAGAACGCTTGTCCCGAGAACGGAACGCATTCATCATCAATTGAACTCGAAATGGACTCCGATGCATACTTTGATTGCTGCGTTCAACGGTTACTACACACAAGCGGTATTTTTTTTATATTTATGATTTTTTAAGTTTTAAATACATTATATATATATATATATATATATATATATATATATATATATATATATATATTTGGATATTGTTTTTTATTGTATATTGTTTTATAAATATGTAGAACCGTTTGAGAGATAGTGGGTGCAACGATATTCAAGTCCTTGAGAGAGCCAATCGTGATTTTACAAAACAATATAAGAAAACTTTCGTGCATTCGCAAGCGTGGCAAATTCTCAAAGATCAACCAAAGTGGCAAGAACAACCGGGATTGGCTAGTCAGACTAAAGAATCCACGGGATCGAGCAAGAAAAGAAAGTCGTCGGAGTCTAGTGGCGCTCAAACTCCAATAAACGTGGACGATTTCGAGTGTGACTTACCGAACCTCAACGAGAACCCAACTCCATCACGTGAATCGAAAGGCAAAAAAAAATTAAATTCTGGAGATTCAAGCCGAAGCTCGATGCGTGATACCCTTGCAAGTTACACGGTGGAAAAGAAAATGTTAATGCAGGCGCAGTTGGAGGTTCAAAAGAAAAAAGACGAAGAATATTTGAACTTTATTAATGCGGAGGTCTACAATCGTGACATGACATTCGTTATGGACCCGCACGACAATATCTCGGACCAGGTTTTTAAAGAATTCGTCATCGCACGGAAACGCGAGATATGTGCCAAATACGGGTGGCCGTGTAGTTTGTAGGATTTTATGTTTTTTAATAATATTATGTAATGTTACCCTATGTTTTTTAATAATATTATGTAATGTTTATTTAATTTTAATGAAATTTTAGTTTTTAATAAATTTGTATGGAATTAAAAAAAAAAAAAAAAAAAAAGGTGAGTGAAGGGTGAGTGAAGTGGCGCCTCCAAAAAAGAAGTGAGTGAAGGGTGAGTGATGAAAAAAGTAGGGAATGATGTGGCGCAAGGGGATTGGTTGGGAGTGAGTGAAGGGTAGGGAGTGAGTGATGTACTCCCAAGTCCCACCACCCTTATGTAATGAGTGTTGTATCACTTGTATATGTTAACTTACCAAGTATCTCTTGTCGATCAGTTTAATTGTTTACCATTTAATCCTGTTATGTTAACGGGTCAGTCTGTTGTATTACAAGCTTAAAGTAAAAGATATACAATACATGGGTCAATCAAGTTTCGGTTTCATGGGGAAGGCTGCTAGAAATATATACCAGAAATATTTTACTCAGAATAGCAAACTTTTGCAAAGATATGTATCCGTCGGTTGTTTATATTAATCCAAAATATTTTACATGAGCTTTATTTATATAATTAACACAAAATTATATTTTCAATGCGATTTGTTTCCACACCTATATTTTTATGAATTGTATTTATATGACTATAACATGAAACTAGCCCTAATCAGAAGGGTCATAAAGCTAGTGACATATAAGATGTAAATAATTTAATGATTTTACTCTAAAAAATGGTGTATTATAAAAAAAGAAATGATATTTCTTCTTACTATGTATATCTACGTATTCTCCTACTCACATGATCTTTACATATGTCAGAATTGATGGTTTAGAAAAAGAAAAATAATATGTGAAAACACTTTTGTTTTTGTGCAGGTAAGACTTAAGAGGATGAGTAGAAATGCAAAGTTTATAGCAAAACTCTTAAGAAAAATGTACATTTAATTTCGTATAACTAGACTATTTTATTTTATCTTAACTACAAATGAGATATTTGGAGAATTTTGAACAAAAGAAAATGACTAATATGTCCATCAAAACTGCGATTCATTGTCTTCTTTAATTAGTTTATATTTGTTAATTTCTAAACACAAAAAAAATATACAAAAATCATAAATATCATTACAAATACATAGAAAATGAAAAGAAAAAAAATATACTTATTATATGTCTAAAAGCTCGATGCAAATAGGGATTTACAGTCAACATCGCTACCACTTTCCCTCATTGCCAACTACCGATAATACAATCAAACTCATAAACCAAACAAAAGACAACATATCGATAATTAAATAGTAGTTATAAAGTTATTTTTACAGATAATCTTCTTTATATATTCATCACCCTGCATCTTTTAGCAACACCATCAATAAATTATTGCGAGAAAATTTCATTAGACGGCTACTCATTACCGCAACGCACGGGTATCCGGCTATTTAAAATAATATATTAAAACGTGTATGTTGATTCATACTATATTTTATGATCACCTCCATTCCCCTATAAACTTTTAAAACATTGATTGACATGCCTAATTGGTGTGTCTAAATGTATGTCTAATCCTATGTGTCAGCATCTTATTGGTGATAGCAAAATGACCTACTTTTTCACGAACCAATAAACAACTTCCACATCTATTTAAACATAAAATTAGGCATACCTTTAGGCCTGTCAATCATTTTCCAAACTTTTAATATCCATTTATCCTAGTTTCTGGATTTATCTATCGTTGACAACGGAGCCATGTTTGATAAGTTAACACCAAAATAGTAAAAGAAAAGATAGTTTTACAAGCTAAGTAAATCGATCATTTTAGTGTTATATTTAATTGTTTAAGTTACTTGATTTCGAATTCTTTCATCAACATACTAATTGCGAAAATTTTAAAAAATATGCCTTATTGGTTGCAGAAATACTTCATGAAATGGGCTAATTAGAGATGGCACGACACCATGAAATACTTGTGGATGTTAGAAAAGAGAAGGATAGGTCACACTAACCTTTTATTTTATTTCTAAAATGAACATAATTGTGATAATGTACCAATGCTGAAGTATGAGTGGTCCAAATTTCAGTTATGGTTTGTTATTAAATGGTGGCAAGAGAAGTGTCAATGTTTAAATGTTGGACATGTGAAAATGTCACATTCATGTATTAGCAAGTGCTTTTGGTAGACATGGAGCATAATTGTTAGGATGAAAAGGAATGTCATCCATATTTGTCAAATTATTGCTTAACTATTACTCCACCTTTTTAAAGAACAATTCAACAATACTTAATTACTAATTCAATTATAACCAAATCTAAAATTTATGAATCAAACTATCAAGGGTTTTGCTAATATGTGTCCACTGAGCACACCGTAAAATGTAATAAATAATCACAAAATTTCCTTTTAAATCAAAAAAATAAATTCAATTAACATTAATTAAACTTCAAAATTACCTTGATTAAATAGAATTTTGTTACAGTATTAATTAACTTGAACTTTTCATATATATAAAGATGTCTTCAGTGGGCAATGGCGGAGCTAAGAAAAGATTGGATGGGTTGTGGCTCTCTCACAACTTTGTCTCATAGTGTATTTTTATATGATAAAAAAATGTATTACAAGTTGGCCCTTATACATATGAAGAATAACATGTTTGACCCTCTCACGAAAAGTCACCAAGGCCCAGCTTTGACAGTGGACACATATTAGCAAAACTCAACTCTCCATAGTCCATACCATTATGATTTTAGAATATGTTGTCTTATTATAAAGTTTGATTTGATTCCTTCTAAAGTTTAGTGTAAACTTTTTTATGTTTGATAACTTTATCAATGTGATGCAAGCATATCTTTGACTACCCTTATCCGCCACATCAAAACACCCTCACTCACCTTCCACCTCAACGCCACATGTCTCGAGTTAATAATCCAAAGTCGAAGCTTACATGCCACATTCACCTAGGCTCTTTATTAGAGACTCCCCTAAGCAAAAAAATGTGATTAAAACCAACAAACAGTAACCAAGTTACATGGGATCATTTTACTTGTGCATCAACGAATAAACACATTTTTGAAAAGTGAATCAATTGGTTCTTTTAATCATCTAATTTTTCTAGTTAGCAGTTAGATTATATTAGGAATGACATGTAACAACTCACAAAGAATATAACAAAGAGATTTACCTTAATTATGTATCTAGCTCACAAAATCGTACGTATTAGGTTTTGTTTTAGTGCATTGGATATGGTTGGCATGCTTTTTATAATTGAGTTTATAAATTCTATAATTGGGATGAGTTTAAAAATAAGTAAGTCGATCAATGACTCATTTTCGTGTTTTAACTATAAATGGCAATAATGGTAACAAACAGGTTTTCTGTTAGAAATTTCTTAATCGTTTCACTTTAGATGAGTTTAAAAAAACTCGGATATCTTATTAACGGGTGTGTTGTACGTTAAACTCGGAAAAATGGTTGTTAACTAAATTCGAACACATAGAATTAGCATTGCAGTGTGTTTGGAAATGGTGTTACATTGAGTCAAAGGTTGTGGTTCTTTGAAATGTTTTATAGTTTCTGTAGGCTTGTTTGATTTTTGCTTTTTTAGTAAGATGACTGACTTTTATACGAGAAAGGCCAATGCAAGGCATTTGTGTGATTCAAAATGAATTTGATATTTAAACTGTAGACAAGTTTGTAAAGCCAATGGACAGTTACACAAAGCAAAGCTAAAATGTTGGAGTTTATATGTAATCGTGGCAAATGCATATGCAATCCCACATAGGAAGATGAAAGAAATAAACACATGGATATAAACCTGATGATTTCCCTTATATTTAGAGTGGTTACTTACTTGACCAGCGAAACTTTATCAATTACGAAATTGTAGTTTCGCTGGTAGCATGTACTCATTCTTTTTAGTCACAAAAATCATTTTAGTTCATGCTAATACAAGAGTCAAACACCGCATATATATCCCACAAAAGAAGGTGCCTCTATATTACTAGTATATGAGTTGAGAGCACCTTACGTGGGTGAGCATGAACTAAATATGTTTAGTAGGTAACTTGTTTGTGGGATATATATATGCGGTGATGAGGTTTCATGGCTAGAGGGATAGCGCGTGAGTTCGTTTGCTCACCATGCCACTCACGGCTCCAATACGGGTAGCCATTCAGTGATCATATTGAATCACAAACAAGAGAACGACATGGTCGTGTAAAATATGCGGTATGATAAGTTAAAACCTAACGGCATTCAATTCGCAAAAAGTGTAATTACACTGGAAAAATTTATGTACTTCTACGAATCTAGAGCATGCCATAAGTTAGCTTCTAGGATCTTGTTTCGGTACAAAATTATTACGCTTGACAAAGCTATAGTGATCAGCAGGGGGAGCTCCTACTCACATAACAAAATTTGGCTACACCCCAACAACGACCATCAACCATCCAGTTTAGCCGTGCTCATGACCATGCAAGCATTATCTAGAAATAAGATCTAACTTCCCACTAGATACCAGTTAGTATTAGCTAATAACATTGTCGGGTGCCTTTTATAAAGCGTGATTGCCATCAGCAACACCATTGTTTGATTGCTTCTGCTGCCTTATGTATCGCTGAGTGGATTCTTGAACTAACCTCATGATACCCATGGACTCTGAAACAGGATGAAATTCTTCCTCCCGTTCGGGCTGTATATTCAAGTCAATATTTTGACTCTTGAAAGACGAAGCGGATGACTTATCTTTATACGGATCATTTTCAAATATTTCACTACCCCCTGCTACTTTTTGGTTATGATAACTAATTCCCATCTGGTAATGCCGGATAACATCAGCGTACAGAGATTGATTCGGATTTTCCATGGAACATCCCACTTGATTCTCTACACGTTTCTGGCCATGGGGTATCACTGAAGGCGGAATAGGGCGCTTGAACGCTAGGCAGACATTACAGGTGCATGTTGATTTGTGCTTAGTGCCACTTGGTGGCTGAACACAGACAATACACGTGCAGCCATGTTTATGGCGGGGATGTCTTATTGTGGCTTGAGAAGATGCCAAGTCAGAAAATGCACCGCCGCCTTCTATAGTCATGACTCGTTCTGAATCATCCGATGCATTTTTCTTCGAAGATGATGCTGCAAGTGTACATAATACAAAAAAGATTATACAATAAATGCATTAAGGCGTCACATAATCCACAAAGTTTGGTCAGAAGTGATTAGTACCGTTGTTAATCATGGGAAGCATTTGCTCAAGATGTTCTGGTGTTGGCTCTACCGTCTTTGAATGAGGAGTTCTGCTAGCCAAATAGGATAGAAGATACTTAAACAAACTCTCGGAATAATAAACTAAAGAAAGTTTGATCAATGTTTTACTAGCCAACTTACCCAACATGATCCGTCGAACAATTTGTAGGAGTCCCTATAATTGGTGCCTCCTGTTATAATAAACAATGTCATCAGAAAAAGAAAAATATAGCCTCGTATCATGATTTTGCCATCTGAAGCAAAAGGGTTAAATTTACACTCTAAATAGGAGATTAGGAGGGGGAAAAATGCAGTGTTCCGTTACCTGAAAATCCTCAAACTCAAAACCCTCAATTAAGACAATGGTGGGACTAATAGTAAGAGGAGGGCGTAACAATTCTTGAACTTGTTCCAAAGTCACGCTGATTTGAAGTATCTCTTTTTCATTTTTAAGGTGTTTATTATCTGAACACATATTATCCGCCTTCATCCTTTTAGCAGGATTTGAATTGTTATCAGCTTCCGACCATATACCATCTGGATTTCTCGAGTTACATGCTATACTATCCTTTGAAGGTTCCTCATGAGTAGAATGACTTGTGCTTGTTGTTTCATCGCCCTGCATTACAGGAACACATTTAATATACAAAACTTAATAAGCTTCAAGGTAAGGTAAATTAACGCCCCTTGTATTATGTTTGACACATAGCAATCGTTAAAACTTGACCTACCAGGTCCCACGGGGAAGCAAGTGATACTTTTCTGAATCCCATGACAAGCTTTCCTTCAGGCTCCAATCTACTAAATGTTACTGAACCAAAATAATGAACGAGTCACAATTAAATTAAGAAACGCGTACTTCTTAATAGATAAAATGTTAGGCTAACAAGTGGAGTCGGGCTGCCGGGTAGGGTCACGAATCAAAATAGGTTTGGGTTGAAACATGTCATTTGTAAGTACGGGTCAAACTTTTGGCCGGGTAGGGTTGAACAGACCCGCTAACACTTTTTAACCTGGTTGGCCACTTGACCCATTTGACTTGCTCCCCTATACTTTTTCATTCAATCCGTTTGAGATAAAAATCAATCCTAATAAACCATTAATATCCTTTTCGCTAAGTTTCCCGGGTTTAACCAAAACCAACAGTCAAGTCTTAAATAATAAAAGGGCCAGTGGCATGCCATCTACCTGAATCACCAGCTTGCAACTGCATCGATCGTACACATGGTGCAAATCCTTCTAAAACGTACATTCTACTATTGTTGTTGAGCCAGAATCTATAATGTAACACCCAATCCTTCCCATTCAAGTCTTGGAAAACAAGGCGACAGCCTTCAGGCATAGTAATTTGAGGGAAGTGTGCCTGTACGAGAACAGCATATTGGCATTTGAAAATCGTTGATCAGTTAGACATACTTCACACATTCACAAGGTTTATATAACATGACCAGGAAACAAATCTTATATAGTAAAATTATAATGATACGAGTACATAGCTACGCATAAATAATGATGTATACTTACCTCGGCACATCTCTTTGGTAGCACCAATCGCCCTATCCTGTTAACGTCGCTAGCACTTAACTGTTTCTCAAACAAAGGAGTGACCTTCGCATTTGATCTAAGACATGGTTAAAGAGTGCAACAAACCTTTGTGCTCAATAACAAAAACTGCTAATCGTTCACTTATGAAAATGATGACTAGTGTAAATATTTGCATGCTGATATCATAGGATCATTATCAGAAAACATTTAAATCAATAGTGCCCTTTTATGCTACTAACCACAAGTAAACATTAATAATAATAGTGGCATTCAAAAGTAGGATACCCTCCAGAAATCTGTTGTAGTTCTTGATCCGTTGCTCTGGGACAGTGTTGGGGAAGTATCTGTATCTCACCTCGAGCCTTTGCAGAGTGAGCCTGAGCTTCAAGAGATGGACCAGCTCCATTGGTACTAGGGCACAGTTTCCCTACTATAGGGGGAAGGCATGGCCGTTGAACATTAGTTCCAGATACATTTCCTTTTTCAGTTTTTTGATCATGTGCCACAAATGTTGTTGCTGGCACACTAGAAAGTGGAGTGACAGTAGGATTGAAGAAAGATCGGCAAGAAACATCTTTAAACAAATCACGTTGCCATTCATACTGGATATCTGAAACAAAGCAGTGGGTTAAATGAAAATTTATTTTGATAAAAGTTATAAAGTTTTAGCTTCTTTTTAACATAATAAGGTCTTACCACGAGCTTTCTGGTTTTCGTTCACTAATCTCTGAGAAGGATCGCCTGTTGTACCTTTACCGAGAGAACAGCAAGGCCACTGTTCTTTTGCAAGAGATTTATCAATGTTAACATCAAAGGGTGTCCTACACTGCAATTCCGGTTGAGCTTTAGAAGCACTAAACAAACTGGGTGCTTGTCGCCAAGGGACAGGACGTGAACACTGTGATTCAGGTAGAGCTTTAGACGCACTAGACAGATTGGATGTTTGTCGCCATCTTAGAATACTGTCAGGAACACATCCCAAAACTTTGGAAGAGATATCCTTAATTCTTTCAGCGGATCCTGGGGGATGGTGAGAAGCAGGTGATTCAGGTTGAGCTTTAGAAGCACTAGACAGATTGGGTGCTTGTCGCCATGTTACAGGATTTTCAGCAATCGATTTCCAGTTTTTGGAAGAAATGTCTCTAATTTTTTCAGCGGGTCCCGGGAGATTGTGAGAAGCAGACGGCCAAGTAGGATTGGGTGTCTAAAAAACGGCACATCAATCAAAGACGACATAAATGTTTGCAAGTTGTTATTAAATACTAATGTTTAAGGTTGTAATAAATGATCAAAATCGGCAAGGGAGCTAATATCTATTTATGCATACCAAGATGTATTCTGTTTTAGCACAGTTGAGACACTCGATTCCTCCAGCATCCAACAAAATGAACATATGAAACGACACTATGCATCCACAATGAATTTGCTGCAAACCACGAGGGTCGATTATTATAAGGCTAATTCCCGCTAATACCACATGATACGAAAATGACAATTCAGCTAAGTAGCCCAGATAGATTTCTAACCTTTCCACAAGATTCGCAACATCTCCACCCAGAAGTAGTTGAGTGATACGTTTCACAGAATTTTCCATCTTTAAAAGCAGAACTACAGTCAAATTGAAAATGAATTAGGGGTTGCTTAACATATTTAAAAAAAAAAACATGCCGAAACACAAGAGTTTACGAGATCATCCTACATAAACCATATAAAAATATAGGAAAATAGAAATACTAGTCTAGGCTATACTATAAAATATAAATGATGTTTCTGCCTTTCGCTTTTATCATAATATCACATTTCAAGAAACTACATTAATTCAAAACATTACTTCGTAGGCATGTAACAACTTCCTATAATAATACCGGTCATCATTACAAAAGCTAATCAACCTCTCGTTTCCCTTACGCATTACTTCTTTATCAAGAAATATCATTTATGTCTCTTTACTTCTATTCCTATCAACATCATAACTCCCAATGCAACTTCCTAATCAAGGAACATCATTTAAGGTTCTTTACTCTAAGAGCATTCACAATAGTTTCATCAACCCCTGCACACGACTACCCGTCATTTCATCCTCACATCAGCATACCCCTCGGCCCTCGCACCACTTTTACCGCTACCCATTTTTTATAATAAAAATAAATAAATAAATAAATAATAGAATTCTTTGTGTTTTGCTCGTGGTCACCACCCCGAGCAAGAACTTTTTACCGTTGTCAATGCGCTAATTCACACCCAATCCTATCGTATGTTGGCTGTGGGACCCGCCAGTTTCACTTTTACCCCTCCCACTATGAATGCTCTAATTCACATCCAGTCCTATCGTAGTGGCCATTGCTGCCATCTCAGCACCACATCAGCATACCCCTCCACCAATTTTACCCCACAATGGCCATTACCCACTTTTTATAACCAAAAAATAGAATTCTTTGTGTAGTCTATAACATCCCGCCTACTCAGACCACAATATTGTCAGCTTTGCCGGCAAGCACACGGCTTTGCTTTTGTGGCCCTCATGTGAAGCCTTCTTGGCAGGTCACCCAAACCAATACTACTTTCACATGACATGTGCTCATTTCCTAAGAACCCCACCCGCAGAAGACCACAAAATGCGTTGTGTCATTGTAAGGCAAATGTTATCTTATGAACCCCAATGCCTAGGTAGTTACACAGTCAATTTCACTTTACCAATTTACAAAATTCTCATTTTCACAAAAAAAAACATCATTTCGCAGCCCGAAAACCAACCACATTCATTATATAAAAAACAACAAAACAACATTTGACCACATTTATACCTTACTTACAATACAAGCAACCATATTATAATAAAACAAAAAAAAATAAAAAATAAAAAAAGGAGAGAAGAGAATAATACGAGCAACGATCGCATAACTGAGCCAACTCGCCGGTCCGACAAAGCCATCCTTCCTTAGCCTCTTCTTCTTCTTCCAAAACCCGACCACAATTCGAATTAAAACATCTTTTTCTCGGTGGTGACGTCATCGGAAGGAAAACTAAAAGTACTCCGGTCACAGTTTCATTGATTTGAAAACCCTAAATTTATATACCATATATGTATCGCATTTTGTGCAAACAGAGAAGTGTGTGATGTTTTTATGTTGTAAAGTTTTTTTTATAAAAAATGAAAAAGTAATAAATGTTGAAGGGACTTATGTTGTCAGGTTTTTTTTTTTTGTTTTTAATTCTAGTGAGTAGTGGGTATCTAGGATCTATACTTTTTATTTTGCTCCTTCCAAATGTCACTACTTTTCACTTTAGGTGTGCTGGTTTTCTTATTTTTCTTTTCTTACACTTAAGTATTGGTTTTTCGCGTTTTAGAGGAACTATTGGTGAGTAGGACCGAACTGGACCGAATCGGACAAACTAGACTGAACCGAATATATTTTGGTCCGGTCCTCGGTTCACCTTTTTTTAATCATATTCGGTCCTTGGTCCGGTTCTGTCTAATCCAGTTTTACACAAACCCGTTAGTATGCTTTGTTGGATCGGAGCGACCGAGAACTAGACAGACTGAGCCGGACCGAACACATTTCGTGCCGGTCCAGGGTCTATTATTTTGGGCCAAATCGGGTTTTGGTCCGGTCCGATATGATTTTTGGACCGTGCTCAGCCTTTGTGGTAAGTTCCTTGGTTTCCTCATAGAAGTCAAATGGTTCAGACATCGCTAGATGTGTACACTTGACAGTAACAAAGTTAGGGTCAAAAATAGTGTCAGAATTAACTTTGTGAGGTTGCTTACATCTGAATAAAAGTATTTGTCCTCCTAAATAACTTAAATAGGAAAACCTAATATGTTTGTTCGCGTTTTAATTAGAGTAACTATAATGCGATGAGTTATTTTCTAACGTTATCCATTTTCAATGACTCTAGGTTATGTGATATTTATTTGTTTTCTTCAAATAAAAAAAGGTTGAGATCGAACATTATTTCACGAAATTACTACCTATTGTGAGTCTCATAAGCGTCTGGATAATAGGCGCTTAATCATATCTTAAAATTGAATGTGTTGGTTTATTTAGCTCTCTTTTCTATTTGCAAGTTAATTATAATATAGAAAATTTATAAATGAAACTCGTTTAGATATGTTAATAAAAAGAGCTTTGCTAGAACAAAAAAACCTTTCACAAAATAAGTTGGCATTGTTTGGTTGGTGTATTTGGTTATAGTTTCTTTCTTTTCTTTTTGATTAAGTCAATCAAACAATGCCAACTCATTTTTGAATGTGTTTTTTTTTTTTTTTTTTTTTTTTTTTTGAGTCTAGCAAAGCTCGCAAACTTAATCATGTTGTCGAAATTCGAAACTATCTTTCTTTCTTTCTTAATGTTGTTTACAGGGTTGTCACTTGGCAACCACAAAGTTTTCCTAGTTTGTCACCTATCACTTTTTTTATCGAGTTTCGCCTACAAATGATCAACGAATATTCGGGGTGGGAAGCCGGAATTTAGCTTGACAATTTCGGATGTGCATTGGTTAATATTTGCTTATACCTTCAGAAAAGCTTGTTGCGAATCCAGGTGAAATGTGTTAGGATACATAGTAACATTTTATTTGGTACGTAGTAGCGACTATAATGGGTCTTAATATTTTTGAAGACAAATTCAAAGTTGCCATTTGCCAATGCTAAAAATAGTATCTAAAAACAGAAAACAAGAGTGGCTTTAATAAGAGATTTGACTTTCTTAGCTTCTGTGTTTCTAAAAATGCTATAAAAGTAAATGCAATCCTCGAAAAAGTTAAAGGGTTCAAGGCATTGCCATATTACAAAAATAATAAAATAAACAAAGAGAACAATATTTAAAAGGCCAGAAGCATACGTATCTTGCTTCTTTTAGTATAAGCTGAGCTTTGAATGGTGAAGATATGTTTTTAATGACTTTGGAAAGTAACAGACGATGTTTAAATGTTGGTGTTGTGCTTTATTAGGATATCCATGATGATCATTTTGTAAAAGATTTATAATTGTGTTATTTCATGCCAAAACATCATAACTTAAACTTATAGTATTGTTTTTTAAATTTATCATCATTATCCATAAACTTTTAAAACTTTACAAATATTCACATAACTCAAATGCATTTAACAATGAAAAATGTTCAAGATCTTTGACCTATTCATCACCAGGGACGGACCTACATGGATGTCGGGTGTGGCACGGGTCACACCCAATTCTAGATCAAGCAGTGTAATTCTTTTTCCAAAATGTGTCTTTTTGGTATGTGCAACCCCCGATACTTGTGTTATTTTGTTTATAGTGCAACTTTAACTTGACTAAAAAAACTCTTTATTGTGCAAATTTTAGTAATTATGATAGAAAAAAAAAAAAAAAGTTGTGCAACTACCTTCCGAAAAGCCTAGGTATATCCCTGTTCATGACACATAAACATAAAACAAAGCCCGAATGCAATATCAGTGTAATATAGGATAAAACTTTTCATGCATTTTCTTAAAAATCTTATTGTGGATGCTCTAATAATTTGATATTCGAAATTAACTACATACATAATGATTTTGCTCCTAATATCTCATGGCAAACTCATAATTTTAACTTAATGTCCATCCCTGTTCAGCAACTAAATCGTTCGGATAATTCAATGACCGGAACATATAACTCCATACTAGTCAAATATTGAATAACCTGCATATATAACTAAGAGCTTTAAAAATCAACTGAGAATGCACATAAAAACGTTGATTACCTTGATAACAAGCAAACTTAGGGATCATGAGGCCTTTTTTGACGCATGGAAGGACAAGGTTTCTCATTAAGACCACATTTTCTACAGATTCCACAACGGTTTGTCCTTTCTCCTTCTTTAATGTCCATTCCATTATGTAGCCTAGTTGGTCAAGGACAACCTCTTTCGTTGCGTATTGAATCTGAGTTTGGAAGCAATGTGGTAGAAAACGGCGTCAATATGCTTCATGTGGCAATGGGAAAACTCAGAAGCCCATGTTGAAGAATACTCTACAATTGAATAATATCTATGAATAAACTGCGAGTTGTTCAAATGAAGATAGGCACATGCACTCAATACATGAGAACATAGATACTTGTTTATTTCCCAATTACCACATGTGCAAGTTTCTTCCTTGGTTAACAACCTGCACATTTTTTCCTCGTCGAGATGTTATCTCAAATACCCCTTTTTCTCGGTTTAACCGGGCAGCGAAAAGAGATGTAGTTGATATGAATGTTCTAGAAATCAATGAAGAAGTAAAGAACAATTCAAATAGAACAATTATTAGGGAGTTCAATAAAAAAAATGAAGACTGAAATGATTGTTATTGGATGGAAGTGTGAAAGATTACAGATAGAGAATTGATTTGAGTTACAAAAATACATGAAATGAAAAGTGAAATGGAAATCTATATTTGTAGTTGGGTAAAAACGAGTAACTAACTTTCCCGCTTAGTTCAAATGGCAGAAGCTTTGGCACGTGCCTTGCACACGTGTTGTTATTTTGGCTTGTATCAATCCATCCCTCTTAGAGAACCTTGTCCACAAGGTAGTATCAACTAAACTGAGGATAACGAGCCACAAATTCATGGTAAATACTAAATATCCCAAGTTGCATCTTCTTGAGTTTGATTTGCCCACTGAACCAAAACAAACCTCACTAGCTTATAATTAACTTTTCCTAGCCTTCTTTCCAAGATAGCCATTAGTTCCACTGCAATTCTTCCATCATCTACATAACTTGGTAATGTTCCTTTCACACTTTATTGACCATGGCATTTCTTCAATTGGGAAACATGGAAAACATGATGAATTTGGCTAGTGTTTGGTAACTACAGTTTGTATGCCACTTCTCCCAGTTTAGCTTCAGTTAAAAAGGGACCATAGTACATTGGGGACAGCTTAAGCTGTGAACCTTGTCTTATACTACGTAATTACTTATCTATAAGGCTGAAGCTTCACATACACCACCATTCCAACTTCAAACTGTCTTTGAGTCCTACTTTTATTAGCAATACTCACCATCGTGTCTTGAGCTCTTTTCAAATGGAACTTCAATGTCTGAATTGCTTATTCTCTAGCTTGTAATGATCTTTCTACAACTTCAACTACACTTTCCCCAGGCAATAATGCACATGAACTGGTGGTGGTTGGCCATATACCACCTCAAAGGAGTAGTGTATGTAGCAGAATGATGACTTGTATTATACCAGAACTCAACTAAAGGAAACCAATCCACCCACTCATTTGGATTCTCCCTTGTCATGCATCTCAAATAACAACCCAAACACATGTTGACCACCTTTGTCTAGCCATCTGATTAAGGGTGGTAAGCTATGGATAAGTGCAAGTCTACTTTTAACATCTTGAAAAAGAATTGCCAAAAGTGACTAATGAAAACCTTGTCCCTATCACTCACAATTGCTTTAGGTAGCCCATGTAATCTGTATATGTTATCTAGAAAGATTTTGGCCACATCACTAGCTTAAAAAGGATGGTGCACAGCTATGATATGAGCACATTTACTTAGCCTATCCACCACCAAAAATATTATTGTTTTACCATGTGACTTAGGAAGACTCAATAAAATCCATGGATATTTCACTCCATACCATAGTTGGAATAGGTAAGGGTTGAATAAGACCACGATTAGCAACTAATTCAGGTTTATACCTTTTAGCAGATGTTACACTCTTTTACAAATTGCTTGACCATCTGTTTGAGTCCTAACCAATAAAAAACATTAGCAATCTTCTTAGTAGTTACATGCACCCCCGAATGTCCACCCAATGGTCCTTGCTGGAAGTAGCCAATTATCTGTTGTTTGACATCCACACTTCCCTTCTTGAAAGTGCATCAACAGCCACATTTTCACTAGAGATTATAGAAAAAACCAAGACACATAATTATGCACTAGTGTTCACTCTTGCAATTGCATTTCTTCATCATTTTCCTAATTCTCTTTGATCTAGCAGATACTTCAAACTGACGTGATCTATTTTGATTTTGAAATGCCTATCAAGTAAGTACCCTCTCCAGTTTTCCAATGCCAACAACATAACCAAAAACTCTTTTTCATATATGGAAAGGGCTTGATGTTTGGGTGACAAGGCATTGCTCATTTAGGCTATTAGGTGGCTATCTTGAGTTAGAACTGCACCAATTCCCATATCACAAGCATTAGTTTCAACCACAAAATCCTTATTGAAATTAGGGATTGCAAATACAGGAGTGGTCATCATGGCTTCAATTCTTTCAACTTATCAAATAATACCAAGATCACAATAACTGAATCTGGTTCCCAAGATCACAAATAATACCACTTGATATGAATGTTCTAGAAATCAATGAAGAAATGAAGAACAATTCAAATAGAACAATTATTAGGGAATTCAATGAACAAGAATGAAGACCGAAATGATTGTTATTGGATAGAGGAAGTTGAAAGATTACAAATAGAGAATTGATTTGAGTTACAAAAATACATGAAATGAAAAGTGAAATGGAAATCTATACATATATATATTTTTTTTGAAAAAGAAATCTATATTTGTAGTCGAGTAAAAACGAGTAACTAACATTCCCGCCTAATTCAAATAGTAGTTAGGAGCATTGGCATGTAGTGAAATGAGACCCGACGTGACGGGGATGCCATCTCAAAAAGTGTAGAACGTGAAGTAGGGTTTTGGGCTTTTCAATATTAACTACCGCACTTTTTGGGCTGAGGTGTGGATTCACCCACACCCGTTTATCTGTAATTGTTTTTTTTAGAATAATAATATTTTACTGGGTGTAACCCTTTACCCAAATATTAACTACCACTGTGTTCAATGATGGACTCAAGATTTTCATGAGGGTGTTGCATATTTTTTATTATTTATTTATTTATTTTTATAAGTACTAAAATTGTCATATAAAAAATTTATTAGGTAAAATCGGGGGTTGCACATGCCTAAAAAAGACATATTTTATAAGAAATTTACACTTACTGACTTAAAATCGGGTGTGGCCCCTGCCACACCCGACTCCCATAAGGGTCCGTCCATAGCCGTGTTTTTTGTTTGATAATGCGTAAAAAGGAACCAATAGAAAAATAAAATAAATATTTTGTGATATATATATATTTTTTTTTAAAGTTAGAAAGGTTGCATATTTTTGTTTTTAAACCACAAGGCTATGAAAAAAAAAACTCCTTATTACGGATAACACATGAGGTATTGCAAACAAACACAAAAAATGACGTGGACCCAAAAAAATGGAACTGAATTGAAGGTCGGTATGACGGTATGTATTCCATGCAGACGCCAACAAATATTTATATAAACAGGTTATACTTCATTCGACGTACATTCGCAATATCAAAACTCATTCAAATATTCCTAAACCTTTTACGTGCTTGCTTCAATGTATCCATCAATCGGAATGGATTCACAAATTTCTGCCCACCGTGATTATGTCGATGACCTCCTTCCTGGCTATCGTTTTTGTCCAACCGATCAAGAACTGATAGTTAACTACCTCCAACCAAAGTTAGAATCAAGAAAGCTCCCACCAGCCCGGATACACGAAAAGTTTATTTACGACTACAATCCTGAAGAACTTGCTAGTTAGTAACAACTCATCAAAGTTCATAATACGTTGATTGTTTTGTAATCTTGTTACTTTTTTTTTTTTTTTTTTTAATTGATATTTTTGTTCTAAACTATTGTATATTCATAAACAGGAACATATCTATCGGTTGAGAACAAATGGTACTTCATGACACCAAGAGAGCGAATGTGCCCAAACGGGGATCGACCAAAGAGAACCACCAAGGAGAATGGCTTTTGGAAAACGGGGAATAAAAAAGTTGAGGTTTGCGATGTGACAAAACGAAGGCTTGGATACAAAAGAAACTTAGCTTTTTATGATGAAAAGAAACGCAAGACTGCATGGCTAATGACTGAATACACCACGACTGATCCTAATCTCCCGGTTGGAAACGGAACAAAGGTACGTTACTTTAGATTAATGACATAGACTTTCACTAATGGCTTACTTCATCGTGTAACTCAAGTCATATATCTACTGCTTTGCGAACTATCAAGAACGAGAGAGTTAGCCCTGGATTTAGTTTATTTTGATAATTAGATCATGAAAATTTAATGAACAACCGATGCCAATATTTGAATGAAGGTTATTTTGAAAGTTTGTTTAGACTAGGTTAAATGGAGCATGATTAAGTTGCATCATATATACGCTAATATATACTACATATAAAAGAGAAAACACATTTGCTTATAACTTAAAAACTTACAAAATATATATATCAGTAATGTTACTCGTTTAAATTAAATACCCCTACTTAAGTTGCATCATATTAACGCTACTATATACTATCATCGCTATGTGCGGGTAATAGTCTAGTCAACTATAAGGTGTGTACAATAACTCAATAAGTGTTTTAAGGTTGACGTTAGTAATGGCTATTGTTTTTGTGACAGCTTTTTTATGTCACTAAATGTCCTAATTAGTAGCTTGTTTTGCTTTCATTGCCTCTGAAAAAATACCTGTCAGTAGCCTTGCTCTTAATATAGTGACAGATACAAATATAATGTCACATCCTTTGGTTTTACTATATCTAGCACAAAAAGTAGTACTTAGTCATAGGATTCTGACCAAAATTTTTATATATGTTCTTGTAGTTAAACAATTTCGTGCTGTGTAAGATTTACAAGAAGAAGAAAAAGGGAGATCGAAACATGGCTAATGAAGATGAGGGAAACGAAGAGCAAAACCTATCAAATGATGAACCTTCTCCTAGACGACGAAGACTTAACCGGGGCAGCAATCTACCAAATGAACCTCAACACGTATGGATTCAAGAAGACAATCATCACTTGTTGGCATCTTTGCAGCCAACAAATTCTTATCAACAAGAATTTAATATTGATACCGAAGAAAGTTTAACTGCTCTGATGGAGCCTGCTCAGCCTTTTACTGCTCAAACGTTATCAGCTAACCAAGATAATGGAAGTAACGATGATGCCATGACTGGCCAAACGAGAATGAACACCGGCCACTATCCTATCACAAATACTACAAGTTCAACACAACCACAGCTTGTAAACCCTCATGCTATGACTGAAAGAGAAATGACTCAACAAAATCGGTCTATCTTGATTGCATTGGATGAATTTTTAAATGGTGATTCAAGTTCTACTGAAATGGAGGCTGAACAACTACCTGATTACATGATTGACATAATTCAATCCTCAGTTACTTCAACAAATGGGCCTCCAGATGGTACTGCTGATCAAGTACCTCAACCAGATGAAGATTTCTTCGAATCAAAACTTACTGATGAATTCCCTCAACTTTTCAAGAACATAACCTGATGATCAAGTACCTGAACTAGCTAATAATGATACAACAACACCGCTTTATGATGAAGATTTTTTCGACTGCAGCCGTGCTGATGAGTTCCCTCAGCTAGAGGATTATGAAGCAATACTTGACGAAGACTTATCCAACTTCAATCCTATGGAAATGATATCTTTTGAGGATGGCGAGTTAACTTGGGTCGGAGCTCAACCGTTAAAGTATAATGAAGAAAATGTAACGCTTTCGAGTGGGTGACTTTTTATTTGTTTTCTGATATGATCTTTAACGGATTAGCTGTTTGGCACGTGAGGTGCACGTGCATAGTTTAAATACTAGACACGTGAGGTGCACGTGTATCTCCAATAGCTTTTCCCGCCAAAAGCTACTTTAATTACCTTGCTAGTCATTTCATTAGATAGACTTTGTTAAACAATTTCCTCTCGCTTGTAATCTTTCTGATCTTGCAACTGATTGCTTGTTTAATCATCAATGGAGCTCTAAGGTCCAAATCTTAATCTTCTTATTGCAACTCAAGATTCTATACCATTTCCTTAGTATAGAATCGTATCATTTTTTAGATATGTACGTACTTTAGTTTTATGATTATGTTAATTGAAATCTTTAGCTTTGGAAGTTCTTTATAGGTATGTTAAATTTACGAATTGGGCCATAAAAATGCAAGTTTAATTTGCATGAGTTCTATTGACGTTTTTAGAGTATGTGGATCAATATATACAAGTATCCATTATTTAAGGTGTTTGAATTAAACTTTTGATAAGTTTAACCTGTTACAAAACTAATAGGCCGGCCAACGTTCTCTCCAATAATAAACTGATAGCTTTGTTTTATCAGTTGGATTGAACCACACATACACACAGATATAGTTTCGTTATTATTGATTTTCCAAGTTGTTAAAGTTTTCAGGTATGTATTGTTTCTTTTCTCTTTATTTCGCCTATATATTAGATAATATAAGTAGAGTTCTCATATCTTATTCAGAATAGGTAGCGTTGTTATCGATATGCTGATTTGTAGTTAAGAGATATGATGTTATGATCTGTTGTCAGTTTCCTACACAGAATATTGGAAAGCTTATCACCCTTTTTTTTGAACGCCGATATTTTATGAAGAACAAAACTAGCAAGGAGAGTCACTACACCAGAAAGTGGTTATAGGGACTACATTTGTCGTCCCTATAAGTCCAGAATGTAGTCGCTAGAAGCTTTAGGGACTACGCGTAGTCCTTGTATCAATGGTGGGTTTTACTTGGTTGCTACATCTTTTAGGGACCACATTTTTTCACTTATAGCGACTACTTTAGTTGACTTGACTTTTTGACTTTTTGACTTGTTGACTTTTTGACCAATGACTAATTTTAGTGGCGCTACGTTTTAGTGACTACAAGTGGTCCCTAATAGTATGTTGACTATTTGACCAAAATATGTGACGCCTCATCTTTAGCGACCACAAGTAGTCACTATAGATTTACCTATAGCGACTAAATCATGACCTATAGCAACCACGGGTAGTCGCTATAGGTGTCTTTGACCAAAGGGTGTTGTAACGTTTAGGGACTACATGTAGTCCCTAAAAGTGACTGCACCTGTTTCCACAACAGGCTACTTTTGCATGCTTTCCCAGGTCTTTCCGACCCATTTCCGCAACCTGTTTTTCCAGATTTCCAGTTTTTCCAGACTCAACACAAACCAATTCAACGCAAACGATAATTTAAACATACAAATCCCATTCACTACAAGTGTTCAACAAGCAAAGCCGGGTTCATTACAAGCATAGATGTTCAAAAGCATAGTGTCTAACAATAACTTAAATATGTTCAACGACATAAAACATAAGATGTTCAAAAGCAGAGTGTCTAACAAACCAGAAATCACAAGTACATCCCCGCCTAGCTACTCATTTTCGGGGGCATCTTCACGGTCATCAACAACTTCATCAACTTCAAACTGATGTGGATCGAGTGGGGCTGGCTGGGTCACCGGGATGTTTGCAGCGATCAACTGTTGGTAGAGACCGGATAACTGATCTTGACTCGCCGCAAACGCTCTAGCCCACGCCTCTCGAGAGACTGGTGGTCCATAGGTGTGTGAATGAACAGAAGATGAGCTGCACCCGGACGATGACCTACGAGGCAGCTTCCTACCCCGTCCCGGAAGAAAGCTCCGGCTCTCTCCCAAGACCCGGGTCACTATCTCTTTGTCAGTCAAGCAGGGCCCTTCTTGGCTCTCTTGCGCCTCCCTAGTCGCAATCATATCATTCTGTAAAGTCACAAAACAAGTTCATTAATTTCATAGAAATGAAAAACGATTTAGTTGACCCATTTTAACCCAAACGTGTACAAATAAGTAACTTTGTCATTTATATTACACATATTTCACCTGTTTTAACCCATTTCACCCGTTCTAGCCTAAACGTGTAAATGTTTGGGCTAAAATGGGTGAAATTGGTCAAAATGGGTGTAATGACTCACATAATACTGAAAACTTACATACACTATACCTTACACTTAACCATGTCATCTTTTAATTACCCTTTTGGATACCACATATTCCTAATTCTTTGTTTATTCCATACTCTATTGTATTGCTTTTCTATTTGTTCATATCTGTTCACTGAGCTTTTTATGCTCAGCCGCTTTCTTTTCCATGCGGCAGGTTTAGTAGGAAGCTGGGTTGTGGATGAGAGATCTTATTTTGGGCTTAGAAGACTTCACCCTGATTAGCTACTGGCTGGACTTAGAGTGGTTTAGAAGTGCTTGATGTTGGGCTTAGTTTAGTTTGTTGCCCTTTTGTAGTTTGTATTTTGTTTAGTTTTCTATTGTAACCCTTGTAAACTTTGTTGGTAATGTATCTTCGTTTCACTTGTGTTCTGATTTGACTCCATAATGTTACACTTTAGCCCTTTTTGGGTTGAGGTGTTACAAATATGAAGACGATGAGAGGCGTACTAATGTTCACTCCAGACTTGGTAGCCGCAAGATACAAGATAGACTTGGACGTCAACACTCACCGAGCGAGGGCTCCTCAAGGTCTGGGAGCAGAAGAATTCACGACAGGTTGGGAAGGCGAACTTCCCTAAGTGAAAGCCCCTCAAGTTCTCCTTTGAGGAAAAATGGTGCAAGCGCCGCAAAAGGGATAACTTCTCCTCAAGTGACTCCTCGGACAACGAGGACAAAGAGACAGGACACTGGAAGTCCAGAGGGAGACGTCGCGAGGAAGAGGACGAAGACATATCTCTTCCTTGGCATCGTCAAAAAGTTGATGCATTCACACGACGCATCAGCGACTACTCTGATCACAAGAAAAGGTGCATGCCCACCAATATCAAAACATATGATGGAACGGGTGATCCTGATGACCACCTAAAAATTTTTGAATCCGCTGCTACTATCGAAAATTGACCACAACCTGTGTGGTGTCATATGTTTAACTCCACATTAGTGGGGAATGCGCGAACTTGGTTTAGCAAGCTTCCACGAATGAGCATAAACGGGTTTGAAGAGTTGCGAAAAGCATTCCGCTTGAACTTCACCCAGAGAAGGAAGTGCACTAAGAACCCTGTTGAACTGGCCAGAGTAAAACAGCGCCAAGGGGAATCAACCAGTGCCTACGTGGAGCGCTTCAAGGATGAAGTGCTAAAAATTTCAGGGTTCATGAACGGGATTAATAACCCAGAACTCATTAGGAAATTAAATGATAAGGTTCCCTAAACCTTTGATGAACTAATGAAGCGCACAAGATCCTTCATCCAAGGAGAAGCAGCCGTTGCGGACAGTAAAAAAGGCTGAGTATAGCCCGCTGGTTTAGGGTTTTTACTCGGCCGTTCAAAACGAATGACATTAGCGTGAAGGTGAAAGCGTCCGACCCATAACGTATATATCAATATTAGCTCGATTCATTCGTTTAACACAACTTACATCTGTTAATTAATGTTTAAACGTTTATCAATTTAGAATGCAAACATAACGAATGCGCTAACATAACGAAAAGTGCTAATAGAACGAAACGCGCTAACGTTTTTAATGAACGTTGTTGTGGTTTAAGCCCATTCGGTTCACTTATGTTTGTTTTATAATTAAATCTTAATAAAATATTTTTAATTAATTTAGATCATTCTTAATAAATTAAAAATAATTTAAATTTCCGTTTACCTTTAGGGACTACATGTGGCATTTAGCGTCTACATGTAGTCCCTAAAGGTTTGGCACCAAATCTTCCCGCCAACATAAATGCAAAATTTTTTAATAAACGAAATTTTTTCGTAGTCCCCTTACTTCTAGGGACAACATGTAGTCACTAGAAATTTGGGTCAAAGTTAGACTTTTTCCTTAGTATTTTTTGTTTCGTCATCAAACATTTAGCAACTACATGTAGTCCCTATAAGTTTGGCGCTAAACCTTTCCGCCAACAAAAATGTAAAAATTTGTAATAGACAAAAAATTTCATAGTCACCTTACTTCTAGGGACTACATGTAGTCACTAGAAGTTCAGGTCAAAGTTAGACTTTTTTCCTTGACTTTTTTGGTTCGTCACTTAACATTTAGGGACTACATGTAGTCCCTATAAGTTTGGGTCAAAGTTACACTTTTTCACTGATCTATTTTTTTGTCGTGTAGCGAAATTATAGTGACTACATGTAGTCCCTAGAAACTCTGGTCAAAGATCGGGGAGATTTAGTTGAAAATTTCGTCTCCACTTTTATAGTGACTACATGTAGTCCCTATAAGCGGGTTTTTAGCGACTACACTCTGTAGTCCCTAGAAGTCTTGGTAGCGAGATCCCTGAATTGGTGTAGTGAGTTACAAAGAATTAGAACTTAGTACAAGAAGAGATGGGATCATATAGCCAATTAATCCAAACCGGATTAATTTTCCTAATTCCATGAAGAATTCAAGAGCGGTTTTGTGTCAAAGCAAAATCCGGTTTCGAAATCTGTGTGAATGACAACATCAAAACAAACCCGTTGGTCGGCTTCCAACCCGTTGCAATTTTGATGCTCGAGGTATTGATCATCAGTCGGATGCCCAGTTTGTGATGAAGATTTCTCAAGTGCCCAACATATATTTGTTGACTGTTCCATAGCAGCCAACTTATGGAATGTTATTCCCTTATGGTGGGGTTTGGATGACCATCCAAAAGATATCATCAACCTTATCTTGTGGGCTGACAAAGGTTTGTTTTGATGTTGTCATTCACACAGATTTCGAAACCGGATTTTGCTTTGACACAAAACCGCTCTTGAATTCTTCATGGAAATAGGAAAATTAATCCGGTCTGGATTAATTGGCTATATGATCCCATCTGATCTTCTGGTACTAAGTTCTAATTCTTTGTAACTCTCCTGCTAGTTTTGTTCTTCATAAAATATCAGCGTTCAAAAAAAAGGGTGACAAGCTTTCCAATATTCAGTGTAGGAAACTGACAATAGATCATAACATCATATCTCTTAACTACAAATCAGCATATCGATAAAAACGCTACCTATTCTGAATAAGATATGAGAACTCTACTTATATTATCTAATATATAGGCGAAATAAAGAGAAAAGAAACAATACATACCTGAAAACTTTAACAACTTGGAAAATCAATAATAATGAAACTATATGTGTGTTGATGACGTATAGTCTATATTTGGGCCATGAGCCCAAATGATAAACATTACTCGGCCCAAACCCTCCACGAGTGAACTATCATAGCTAATGACGGGCCATAATAATAACGGCTTGGGCTCACGAAGCCCAAAGCCTAACCAAACTAACCGGGCATGCGATAAGGATCTTCTATTCATGGAATAGATATCCTTACCCCGATAAGCACCACGAGTGCGAAGAGTAAGGAGCAAGAAACCTACGCGGTTTCAGCTCCTATAAAAGGAATGACATCTCTCATTCAAAGGTACGACATACAAAACCCTAACTCTTTTACGAGAACTCTAAATCGATTACTTACTCTCACGCCGGAGTCTAATTGGGGGAAACAATCCCTCGATAAGTCTAATGGTGTTGTTTTATTTTCTTAGTACGCAGGCAACAGGTGCTAAGAAGCGAATTGGTACGAGAGCAAGAGCCCAATAATCCGGTACGCCCAACTTTTGTATCAACAAGTGGCGCCATCCGTGGGACCCTACTAAGAAAATGCAGCAATTGCCAAGTACATAGGCCAATCCCACGCCGACCACAACAAGAGCTAACACCAATTACCTCATCATGGCCATTTTACAAATGGGGTATTGACATCGCAGGACCCTTCCCTGTCGCAGCTGGAGGAGTAAAGTTCCTCATCGTAGCCATAGACTACTTTACAAAGTGGATCGAAGCAAAAGCGGTGGTGAACATCACGGGAAACCAAGTCAAACGCTTTGTCTGGGACAACATTGTCTGTCGCTTCGGACTACCGGGTGCGATCATATCAGACAACGGAAAACAATTCTGTGATAACCCATTCAAAGATTGGTGCGCACAATTGAACATCACACAACACTTTGCTTCAGTCAAACACCCACAAACCAATGGCCTAGTTGAGCGCGCGAATCGCAGTCTAGGCGAAGGAATAAAAGCGCGCCTTGAAAGACACAAAGGAAGGTGGGTAGATGAGCTCTCGCATGTCTTGTGGGCACATCGCACAACAATCAAAACCAGTACTGGCGACACGCCATTTTCCCTAGTCTATGGAACAGAAGCCGTCATACCAGCTGAGATAGGAATGCCAACTATACACACAGCAGAGGTCAACGTCACGACAAACGATGAGGAACGGCGCATAGACTTAGACATACTGGAAGAAAGACACGAACGCGCAGCTATACGCGAAGCAAAGGCTAAGGCAAAAATGAAGAAGTATTATGATGCAAAGGTCAAACACACTTCATTCAGACCAGGAGACTTTGTTTACCGCGCCAACGACGCGAGCCACGCAGAAGACACAGGCAAGCTCGGACCTAAATGGGAAGGACCTTACGAGGTCACAGACGCGCTCGGCAATGGCGCATACAGACTGCGCGATATGGAAGGTCACGACCTAGCGCGCACTTGGAACATCTGCAATCTCAAAAGATGTTACTTTTAGGCTACGACCCTTACACAGACACCCTTGCATCCTACGAGGTGCCCAATAAGTGTTTGTTTTTCTTTTCTTTCCTAGGAATTGTATTTTATATTTTTTCAAAAAACTTGCAAGTATCAATAAAATGTTATGGTTTCTAGCTAACTCCATAGCGCATTTTACTTTATTGCATATATGTCAATATTGTTTATATTATATTTCTGCCTACATGGCGTGCATGCACCATTTAAAGACCCACGAAGGCATAAAGGATGAGTTAACCTACTAATTCACTCGTTGAATAAGAGGGTTGCAAACCCATCAACATTGGATCACGCATCCTTGCTAAGCGCCTTACTCTTGAGACGTCGAGGTAAGTCTCGCGTGCGCACCCCACGACGGTTGCGCATATACTAAGTACACCGTACGAGCTTAGCAATATAACGAGCCAAAAACACTTGGTCAAATAATAAAACTTCGCAAACAATGCAAGTATAATTCTTCAAAGTCACGCACTTAAAAGACTTAGTTAAAAAAATCAAACTTGGCAAACATTGCAAGTATATTTAAGTCACAAACTTAAAACAAAAATGTATCTTATTCCACATTTATTAATAAAAATTACAAGGAAAGATACATAAATATACAAAAAGCCTATATACTATGGCGATGCTCAGGACTCTCCTCCGGGGCGTCGGAACTCCCCGCTTCCTGCAGCTTCCTCAAAGTTATAGCATCCTGCATAGATACGGTCGGAACGCTTACAGGCACGCCATCTGATCTGGGAAGGTGTGCAGTGCCGAGGCCACACAACACTGCCTTACCTTTAATACCCTTCTTCACAGCAACCCTCTACTCATGACGCTCCAGCACCTCTTTCAAGGGAATCTCCCTTTCAAGAGCAAAGGGTTTGAGGATGTCGCGAGGCCGCGCGAATACAGGAACTTGAAGCTGCGAAACATCAGGTTTCAGATAGTAATCTGATTCCCCTTCCGCATTATCCCCAAGATGGCGCTGCAAAGTCAAACCCGCCATCAGTACGTCTATAGGGTCATCTTGATCGCGCTCCAGCCTCCCAATATGCGGCAACTCAAGAACCTTCAACCCCGCCATTGCTTGCAGCAACTTATCATAAGCTGTAGGGTTGTACCCAGGGACTTCCGCCAAGTCCTTCTTCAGCAGCTTGGCCTCATGGAGATCCTCCATGGCCTGCGATCGACCACGCGCCATCGCGCAATGCACCACCTTTCCAAAAGCGTCCACTACCTCGGCGGACTCTAGTGTGCTCAGGGCTGCCAGGCGCAGCCCATGGCTAATCAACCACCTGCATTCACAAAGACAATTTATGTCAGTAAAAAGCACGGTGATAACGTTATTATGAAGACAAGTAAACAAAAATACCTGCGCTCAGCAATAGTAGACATCAAGTGAGGATACAGCTCCTCGTCATACTCTATACTGAGGGCGCGCAGCTTCTCTTCTTGCAGCGCAATGGCTTTCTCTATGCGCTCCTGGAACTCCTGGACGCTGGCAAGATGCTCGGCCCTCTTCCCATCAAGGTATGCCACCGACCAGGTCGCTTTAGCCTTTATCTGATTGAGCTTAGCCCTCGCATACCTAAGGTTGGCTAGCATACTCACCTTATCCCCAGCGATCTTTTCCGCATACGCCCGCGAGGCCTCCAACTCCGCTTGCACATTCGCCAACTGCGCACGGAGTCCCGCCAACTCCTCATCCTTCTGGGCAAGAGCACTGCTCTCCCCGAAATACCTCTCTTTTAGCTGAGCCACCAACTCAGCTTGGCATGCAGCGGTCGCAGCCAGCTCATCCATCAGCTCCTGCGCCTCGCCACCATCAGCAACCTTGGCTTTCCCCTCCCTGTTTTCATTCTGTGGAGAGGAAACCTCATCAACGAAGACTCCATCATTCTTCGCAGCATCATCCCTACGCAACACAATACAAAAATTAATAAATATTACAACAAGTAATATACAAAAAAGAAAGATGATAGAGGCGCAGACACTTACAAAAACGGAGAAGCCTCAGCAGCCTTTTTCCCTGCGCCAGAAGAGGAAGTCTCCTCCGCGGTAGACCCCGCATCCACAATAAGGTGGCGACGCCTCTTCCTGGTGCCGCTAGTCCCAGCCTCTCCCTTGCGCTTGATATTCTGCGCCACTTCTTCCTTTAGCACCTCCTCGGGCTTTAGGATCTCTACGCTGCTAGACGACTGAGCGCGTGGCTCCTCTTGCGCCACCTCCACATCTGGCGCCACGCTCTGAACGGGCGTCACCTGAAGCGGCGGCGTGTCCTCATGGACCACCTCTGGCAGCACGGTCAAGCGACCCTCAGTCGCCTCCAGTAGAGGCCGCTCACCTTCCCTCAGAGGGCGCACCCCTATAGTAACCAGCTTCGGCTTGTCCAGCTTAACCATGGCGAACAGATCCATCTCTGCGCACACCAATAAAGCAAGAAAGGAAAAATGATTAGTTATTAAAAATGCGCATACACAAAGAGACTTACAAAGCTTGAAGTATAAGGGATGAACACCCACCCCGGCCATCCTCACTTAAGAAAGTGGGCACCTCATCCGCAGCGCCGAAATAAGAGCGGCTCAACCCCATATGCACCAAAAACTCCTCCGGATAAGGGTTAATGGACAGTCGGTTGGCATCCAGAATCTGCGCATCAGTCAGCCTGTAGGAACCGGGTGCGGGGCGCCCATCCCTTGGCAATGTACTCTGAGTATAAAACTCATAGGGAAAGGGAAAGACTACATCGTCAACCCAGAAAAGTATTCCCTCCAATTCTTTAGGGCATCCACTTTCTCAGTGTAACATTGCAGCGCCCCCTGGCGCTTCGCAAAAGAAACCCAACCATTCGACCACGTCGTGTGGTAAAAGGAGCGGAACAAGTCCACGGTCGGGTCTATCGCAAGTAAACGGCAGTTTACTTCAAAATTCGACACCTTAGCCGCACCAATACAGTGCAGCTGAGAGATGTGAAGGCGATAGTGATTGAGCAAATCGCTCAAGAAGATAGATATAGGTACGCGGTGATTCGCGTACTCAAAAAATTTCGTGTAAAGCCCTATTTTCCCTTCGGGGAAATCAACTATACACGCGTCCACATCTGGCGCCTCTGGATGGACATCCAAAGGCACGAAGAAGTCAGTCGAAAATTGAGTGACATCCTCAATAGACATCGCAGAGCGAAAGTCTTCTAACTGAGCAACCATCTTCATTAATTTATGAGTGAAACACACAAAAATTACTTACGAAAATGAGTATTTTCTTTGCAAAAACGCTTTCAATAAAAGAGACGGATAGTGAGTGTGTGTTTTACTGTGTGATCGTAAAAAGTGAGGCGGTGACTCTTATATAAGGGGTAAAAAACCCTAGATTCTCTCCACGTGGATCCCACTCACAATAACGTATGGCTGAAACTGAACCGGTACATGCACTTTTTCCCGATTCACGAGGGCCACGTGGACACCACCCCCATTTTTCGAGGTATCCGTTTGAAATACCTAGGACTAGGTGCATTGCACTTAAAAATGGGCGGTAATATTCACTTGTTCTCCCGCCACGCTTACCGCTGTTAATATTAGTCTAGTATCCGCGGCTACGAGCCACGCACACTAGACTGGGGGGACATGATAACGTATAGTCTATATTTGGGCCATGAGCCCAAATGATAAACATTACTCGGCCCAAGCCCACCACGAGTGAACTATCATAGCTAATGACGGGCCATAATAATAACGGCTTGGGCTCACGAAGCCCAAAGCCCAACCAAACTAACCGGGCATGCGATAAGGATCTTCTATTCATGGAATAGATATCCTTACCCCGATAAGCACCACGAGTGCGAAGAGTAAGGAGCAAGAAACCTACGCGGTTTCAGCTCCTATAAAAGGAATGACATCTCTCATTCAAAGGTACGACATACAAAACCCTAACTCTTTTACGAGAACTCTAAATCGATTACTTACTCTCACGCCGGAGTCTAATCGGGGGAAACAATCCCTCGATAAGTCTAACGGTGTTGTTTTATTTTCTTAGTACGCAGGCAACAGGTGCTAAGAAGCGAATTGGTACGAGAGCAAGAGCCCAATAACCCGGTACGCCCAACTTTTGTATCAACATGTGTGTATGTGTGGTTCAATCCAACTGATAGAACAAAAGCTATCAGTTTATTATTGGAGAGAATGTTGGCCGGCCTGTTAGTTTTGTAACACTTAAATTAAACTTATCAAAAGTTTAATTTAAACAACTTAAATAATGGATACTTGTATATAGTAATCCACATACTCTAAAAACGTAGATAGAACTCATGCAAATTAAACTTGCATTTTTATGCCCCAATTCGCAAATTTAACATACCTATAAAGAACTTCCAAAGCTAAAGATTTCAAATAACATAATCATAAAACTAAAGTACGTACATATCTAAAAATGATACGATTCTAGCTATAGATTTCACTAAGGAAATGGTATAGAATCTTGAGTTGCAATAAGAAGAATAAGATTTGGACCTTAGAGCTCCATTGATGATTAAACAAGCAATCAGTTGCAAGATTGGAAAGATTACAAGTGAGAGGAAGTTGTTTAGCAAAGTCTATCTAATGAAATGACAAGCAAGGTATTTAAAGTAGCTTTGGGTGGGAAAAGCTGTTGGAGATAAACACGTGCACCTCACGTGTCTAGTATTTAAACTATGCACGTGCACCTCACGCGCCAAACGGCTAATCCATTAAAGCTCATATCAGATTACAAATAAAAAGTCACCCATGTGAAAGCGTTACATTCTCTTCATTATACTTCAATGGCTGAGCTCCGACCCAAGTTAACTCGCCATCATCAAAAGATATCATTTCCATAGGATTGAAGTTGGATAAGTCTTCGTCAAATATTGCTTCATAATCCTCTAGCTGAGGGAACTCATCAGCACGGCTGCAGTCGAAAAAATCTTCATCATAAAGCGGTGTTGTTGTATCATTATTAGCTAGTTCAGGTACTTGATCATCAGGACTGAAGTTGAAAAGTTGAGGGAATTCATCAGTAAGTTTTGATTCGAAGAAATCTTCATCTGGTTGGGGTACTTGATCAGCAGTACCATCTGGAGGTCCAATTGTTGAAGCAAATGAGGATTGAATTGTGTCAATCATGTAATCAGGTAGTTGTTCAGCTTCCATTTCAGTAGAACTTGAATCACCATTTAAAAATTCATCCAATGCAATCAAGATAGACCGATTTTGTTGATCGTCGCATGCTAAGCTCCCACATAAGGATTGAGTCATTTCTCTTTCAGTCATAGTATGAGGGTTTACAAGCTGTGGTTGTGTTGAAATTGTATTATTTGTGATAGGGTAGTGGCCGGTGGTCATTCTTGTTTGGCCAGTCATGGCATCATCGTTACTTCCAATATCTTGGTTAGCCGATAACATTTGAGCAGTAAAAGGCTGAGCATGCTCCATCAGAGCAGTTAAACTTTCTTCAGTATCAATATTAACTTCTTGTTGATAAGAATTTGTTGGCTGCAAAGGTGACAACAAGTGATGATTTTCTTCTTGAGTCCATACGTGTTGAGGTTCATTTGGTAGATTGCTGCCCGGGTTAAGTCTTCGTCGTCTAGGAGAAGGTTCATCATTTGATAGGTTTTGCTCTTCGCTTCCCTCATCTTCATTAGCCAAGTTTCGATCTCCTTTTTTCTTCTTCTTGTAAATCTTACACAGCACGAAATTGTTTAACTACAAGAACATATATAAAAATTTTGGTCAGAATCATATGACTAGGTACTACTTTTTGTGCTAGATATAGTAAAACAAAAGGATGTATCTGTCACTATATTAAGAGCAAGTCTACTGACAGGTATTTTTTTCAGAGGCAATGAAAGCAAACAAAGCAAAATAAGCTATTAAATTAGGACATTTAGTGACATAAAAAAGCAGTCACAAAAGCAATAGCCATTACTAACCTCAACCTTAAAACACTTATTGAGTTATTGAACACACCTTATGTTGGAATTATTATATCATGACCTTCATATAAATAAACCAAGTACATCAAAGTGAGCATAGCGGAAGCAATTATAAACAAGATCATATAACATGTAATTAATTAATCAATATTAAATATTAAACGTACCTTTGTGATTCTAGCCCGAACAAGAATCAAATTGCAATCTTCAATCAAGAACCCTAATTAGGGTTTATGTGGATTATAAGAATTACTCCTTACCTCTTTTGTAATTCAATCCAAGAATCAAACAAAAGTATGTTTGAATCACGTTCTTGTACACACGTACTATTAACGAATTAAAGTAAATGCTAGTTTTAAATAATACACAAAACAATTATTGTTTTAAAACAAAACAAACTAATCGACTAAATAAAATATAACACCAAAATCCCTTTTGTGTTAATTGTTGTTGTCGAATACAGAAACCAAAGGAAAAGAAAACAATATATATATATATATATATATATATATATATATATATATATATATATATATATATATATATATATATATATATATATATATATATATATATATATATATGCAATGCATATATGAATTAGTTTCTGTGATGTCGAAAACCATAAAGAAAAGAAAAGGTTTTATTTAATATGTGTACAAGACATTCAAAAAAATAAATCCTTGACTTTGCTTTTATAGGATACAAAACTTAGGGAACAAGTTAGGGCATGGGTTGGGCTTCCTACCCTTGGCCTGTCGATCATAGCAACCCACAAAGGTTCTAGATCTTTCTTGTTCTCTATTTTTTATCCATAGTCCTTATCTTTGTACATTAGTCAATTTTCATTAATTACTAATGTTCATTATTTGTTTTGTGTAATTAATAATTAAATATAACTTTTATATTAAATTATTAAACTTTAATTCTCATACGTAAAGTGTGCAATCCCGTGATCTCGAGTTCGATCCTAACATACGACTACTAAAATAATGTCCATAATCTAACAGCTCCCACTTGGACATATTTTAATAGTGTAATCACATCGGTTAGCGTCTAGCAACACTTCGATGCCTCTAGTACGATCTCGAGTAAGGCTCCTGGAAAAACCTTTTAATGATTTCTCATTATTATTATCCTTTTGTTTCTAACACCATGTTAATAAGGATATGGATTAAAGTCATTCCTTAATTAACCATTATGTTTCTCGTTGTTTATGATTGATCAAGATTACCAAATCTTCTGAACATATTCAGGGGAGACATTGGGTGTGGCCACACATACATCTTACCAACCCTACGAGGGGCCCAGCAGTATTAAACTCCAAAAATAAATTTGAAGGAACAAATTCTATCTTGACTACAAGCAAAACCCACAAACTTTGTAACATTTCCGAAAACAACCCTTATAACTACCAGTTACGTATAGCGTTAAGTTGTTCCACAAAAATGTACTACATTCATGACACTTATCTTGCATCTCAAGTCTGAGGATAACTTCTCATGATTTACTTAATAACTAAATCCATAAAGTAACATCATGTAGTTGGGATAAGTCTTATATTCGGTATCATTGAATATCATCTGAAATGGCATGACTACGCATCAATATACTTTAAGTATATTATACCAACCTTCAGATTTGTCTTGATTTAATAATATTCCCATATTATTAACTGACAATGGACAATTTAGAATAACATTTATTCATGGATTAAACATACAAATATAGGATACAATATATTATAAATTAAACATACCATGTATTTCAATTTATCATAATTGTTTAATATCCCTTATCCAAATACTAAATAAATCAATGCATGAAAAATCTTGTTGATGAATTATGTCTCAAGTAATGACGTTCATACTTGCGGACAAGACATAAATCATCCAACTTTGATCTATCGGAATTTTAAGAATACTTATTTCAAGAATTCAACTAGTGAAGTTCCTGTATGTGCATACTCAACTATTTTGACAATGCCATATAATATTTCATAAAATGTGTGACATCCTTAACCACCAATTTATGATAGTTAAACTTCCAAACATTTTAAAGTTTAAAGTATTCTTATTCTCTTAATGTATAATGCAACTATGCTTTTAGTAAGCATAACTAGTAATAGCCAAGGATGAAATCCTTACCATAACTAGTATTGAGTGTCATCTCAATTTTATTAGCATCATTGTATACAACAACAATATGCTATTAAAACTTTCCGTAAACTATAATATCTATTGTGTAATGTTTGATGCCCTTCAAACTTTCAAGTTTGTTAGCTATGACAATTTTCTCAACAATTAAAAAATTGTTCATCTATAGAATTTGGAAGCTATTCCAAATTTAGGATGTGATTCTATAATCAAACACATTCTTTTTAGAATATTACACAAGTTATCTAATAACTTTTACTTAGATATTAATATTGCCAAATCATCTTGTAATCAAGCATGATACAACAAAACATGATGTACATGAAAAATTTATGAGTCATACTTAGATTTTATTCATGTTATACATATCTATTTAGATTTTCTAAATAATATATCATGTTATATTAGATTTATTTACCGCACATGTTTCAACAATAAACATTCATTCCAAGGTTGTATGTCTTATTTCCTAAATCTTACAAGTAAAGTTTCATTCCAAACTAAGACTTAACTTTTAACTTATATGGAATGTTACTTTTTATATATTCTACAACATATATGATTTAAGAAATTAAACATAATACTCCCACTAGCTTTTAGAAATACTTAGAAATTATCTTATTTCAATTATAAACCAAACATGGATTTAATAATTAAACATAAAATAATCTTCTAGATGCATGCATTTATCTATCCATGGATTATTGCACCATGTACACTTCCAAAGATTTATTTGAATTCATAAACTCCTTTTGATTACTTATCGTCCTCGCTCAAGTAATCACTCATGAAAGAGTTTTGATATTCTATTGTCAATTTCATATAAATGAAACTAAATATGACAATCATAATCTTTATATATTTAATGTGTTTATAATAGAATATTCAATCACAGTTAATTGCTTAAGTGTGATTAATAATCTTGTCATAAGACATGCATTAAATATGTGTACAACATTGTCCATATGATTTCTATACAAAGATTTAAACCACAAGGGTTACCTTATCTTTGAAGAAACTCATCTTCATTTACTAGTCTAACTATTAAGATAAACCAAGTTTCTAAAATTGATTATCTTTATGGACTGCATCTTAATCATTCATATCATGTATACTTTACCTAATTTCATATTTGGTAATGTATCGTAATGATTATCAGGTTTACAATAATCCTGTAAATCATATCCCTCAGCATATTAATCAAATATCTGAGATATATTACTATTCTATGAATGATAATTCCATCATCTTGAGATTTAACATTTAACATTTAAATGTCAACCTTTATTATCATGTTGAGATTTAACATTCAAATGTCAAACTTCATCATGATATTTACTAGTGTATTTTAGAAGATTATGTATCTTGTAATTTTATCTTTTAAAGATCAAAACTCCCACTTGCTTTTAGCAATTTAAAGACTATCTTTAAATACTTAGCAAATTAAGCAATAATACAATATTCTCTTTTGGGATATTACAAATACATATTGACAGTTCCTAACTTTACTTTGTTAATAACCTCTTCATAAGCAGTTAAACAAATTTGGAACTTCAATTTAAGACTTAATGTGATTCATCACATTCATCACATTCCATCATATGATAATGTCTTATTAATCTTCTATGTTGGAGTTTTATTAAATATGTCCAAGTCATACTCAACATTCTAACCTTGAAAACTTTTGGAAGAAAAGAAGTCATAGTTATTTTTTAATCAAACAATATAACAAGAGTTTGATTTTCCTAACTGAACATACCATAAACATTTGATATTTCATTAGTATTAATATTGTAAGACAATCTAACAATATTAAAGATAACCATATTCTTTTGGACTTGTCTATTTCTCAACTAATTCATTTTAATGGTATAATAATTTTCAAGCCTATTACATGCCTTATAACACAAGTACTTTTTACAAAGTTACTTCATGTCCATGTCTTTACAAGAAAAACATAAACTGTTATAATCCCACTATACGTTATAAGTCAATTAACAATTTAATAACTTCATGTATATGTCTTAATTAAAAGACACAACAAGATAACGTCTTACTTTATTATAAGCCTTGTAACAATTAAAAGACTTTATGTTTATATATTTACAATGAAACATAAACATTTTTAACTAAAGTAATTATGAACACAATCTTTTGGTTTCAATAGTAATTTCAAGTTAATTTATTACTTCACAATAATGTAAATAACATTATTTCTTCATTTATTTATGTCATTCCAAGAACACATAAATATTCAGATTGAAGTAGCATTAGATTACTTAATTAATTTATGTCATTCCATGAATTCATAAATCTATAAATTAAAGTAGTCTTGATATCGTATTGACACATGTTCTAATAGGTATCTAATTTAGAAACTGCAAATTCTCATAGTTCAATTACATCAGTTGATCTGCTAGTAATGAAATATGAAATTCACCTTGTTGTTGCAATCTAGTTAAGTTCTCACATAACATAAATTGTAACACCAAGTGTTTCTAGAATTAATATTATAACATTATTCTCTTACCTTGTAGTCAAGAGAATCCATTAAATCATATCTATGAGTTGTTTCTTGCACACATTAAAGATAACATTTCTCCCACTTGTGCATGGAACAACCTCATATAGTTGATAAACAACACGCCATGCATTTGTTTATGTGATCAATATGATTGTGTCATAGATTTTAGCATAACACGTAGATGTAGAACAACAATGTCTAGTAAGAAAACGTACAAGACTATCCTTAAAAGTATGATTGTCTACACTTGGAAAGTAATTATCTTTAGCTACCAAGATGTCAAAGCTTGTAACTCCCACTGAATTAAAGATCATTACAATAATTTCTTATTCAGTAATAAGTACACAATACTCTCACTGAATTTGACAACATTTAAAATGTTTCATATCCAGTGAAAGAAAGTAGTGTACTTTTAACTTTCCTACACCTTTAATTGTCCATACGTAACAATTACTTATGCACTAAAAGTGTATTCTACTACGTAAATGATGAACTATCCACCAAATGCTTTTAACTTGAAAAATTGGGCATGCAATTTCTTCCTTAACAGGTCTACCATCCTACAATGTTTGTAGCACCTTTAAAATAGTCAAAACAACTAGTTTGTCTTTAAACATTTTGCAGTAATTAGTCTAGCTTCTAATTATAATAACTCATAAAATGTCATACATAATTTTCTGTTAACCAAATATCATATTTGTTACTAAGAATTTGATCACCGAATGAGGATGATAAAATCCCTATGAAAAATATTCGCAATTTCCTTAACTATTAAAAAATTTGCTATGAGTTATATTAGAATTTAGACATATCTAATATTCCTATTATCCTTTCTCATTCATGAAAAGGAATAGGATTGTGTCTCACTCTTCCTTCATAGAAAGGAGACTTCTTTTGTCTTTTAAGTAAATATTTCTTAATCAAACATATGTTTGAAAACAGAACTACGATCAATTTACCAAAGCCCAAAATACGTTTACGGTTTGAACGTTGCATTAATACATTAAAACGAATTACAAAATTCAATTTCAGTATTTTCGATAATTAGATCTTTAAGAAAATAAAATACCCATTGGTAAATATTCATATAAACCATAGTATTTTCTTAAAGCTAGGATCCTAATTGACATAGTACCATTACATCAGTTGATCTGCTAGTAATAATAGTATTCAACAAGGTAATTGTCGAACAATAATTGCCAATATCATATTGCAATTCCTAGATTTATGGGATTTACAATCACAAAACTTTTGTATTGTAAGCATGTTTGATCCCCATCTTAATGCCTTAAGTCCAAGATCTCACTTCCTACTCAATTTAAGTCGTCTAACTTAAAAACTGTAAACTCACAAATCCATCACATCAGTTGATCTGCTAGCAATGAACTTATGAAATTTACTTCTCCATTGCAATCGCGCCAAGTTCTCACATGACGTAAATTACAACTTCAAGTGTTCTTAATTAGATGGCATTCGACTTAATTTTATAAGGGTATTAATATTTTGATGTGATCAAAATAATGTATGAAGAAGCATGCATACAACTTCATAACATTGGTTTTACAAAACATTTTTATTACCAATTAGCTAAGAGTAAAATAACAAAGTTTTGATTGAGGTATCGGGTTCACCAATTAAAGAATAACCATCAATTATCGTTCACTATATCGTACTTTTGCATAAGCCCGAAAGCTTAGTGTTTCGGATAATCATTGTGGAATTGTGGATTATTCACCCTTAAGATGACAATGTACATGTAATGGTTGTTCGGTAAGTCTAATTTACACACAAACGAGCGTTAAGACAGAATGTTATCTCTCTAAGGCCACAATTTAATGCGTTGCCATCCTTATACCCGTCTTATAGTGTGTAAACTTCGGTCGAGCCTATTTAACCATTACGTGCAAAAACATCAATCAACCAATCCTTTGAAATTTAAACTCTTAAAACCAAAACAATTTCGCCATTATTTAGTCCGTATTATTTTTCTATTCAAAAAAATTACCCTTTTCGTTTATAAACATGTCTAACATAATAAATAAACAAAAACAAGTAATGTACAATAAAAAAATAAACAAATATACATAATCATAACAATTAAATATGTATAAAACATGTAGCCACATGCAAATCTTATTCAAAAGTCCTATTAATAATCAAATCTAGGTGTATTACGTATTAATTCAATTAGGGCTTTCTTTTTCTTGGAAAAAGAGCCACATACATCGATAAATCGATTGCGTAAGCCAAAATTAAATAAATACCACATAGCACATAATTGATTACTTAATATTGGAGTCTTCCCCAATTCGACATCTATTAATAAATTTACATGTTGCGATATAACTTAACCATTAATTCATATAAACAATTTAAACCATTTAAATTATAACACAATATAAAAATCCATGCAAATATGCACTTTTTCATGGATTTAGCTTAACAATTAACATGTTGCACCAAGATCGTTTACTAAAACGCATAACAATTACATGACACCCTAGGGTTTCTAATCATATTAAAAAATCAAAAACCCAAAACCCTAAAACCCTTTAAGGTCAAATTGACCCATAAAAAAATTAGGGTTAGGAATCTAAAAACCCTAAAAACATGTAACTAAACGAATCAAGATCCAATTTTTATGCGTTTCGATAATTAATTACACATTATAACGGCTCTAGATGCCACTGTTGGAATTATTATATCATGACCTTCATATAAATAAACCAAATACATCAAAGTGAGCATAGCGGAAGCAATTATAAACAAGATCATATAACATGTAATTAATTAATCAATATTAAATATTAAACGTACCTTTGTGATTCTAACCCGAACAAGAATCAAATTGCAATCTTCAATCAAGAACCCTAATTAGGGTTTATGTGGATTATAAGAATTACCCCTTACCTCTTTTGTAATTCAATCCAAGAATCAAACAAAAGTATGTTTGAATCACGTTCTTGTACACACGTACTATTAACGAATTAAAGTAAATGCTAGTTTTAAATAATACACAAAACAATTATTGTTTTAAAACAAAACAAACTAATCGACTAAATCTTTTATATAATAAAATAAAACCCTTATTGGAAATTTTTCATTTCAAAAAAATTAATTCATACCTTATTTAGTAATAATTTATTTATTTTATTTTAATTCTTTTTAAGCATGTTTAATAAAAATCTCAAATATTTCTTTATTTGGCCAAAATTTATTAAAATTCGTTTTTATACATGTTTTCCAAAAAAAATTGCGTACAAAAACATATGTGTCAAAAATATAATAAAAACAAACTTTAAACTAAGCGGAGTCAATCCACAAAAACCATACGGGTTAAAACGAAAACTGGAACAAACATATCAAGCCTTTGAACAAAATTTACAAACCCCAGAAAGACATCACTTGCAACTCTAATTGCCTTGAACGACATCATTGACTAAATCAATTCGGGTTTGGTTAATGGTGTCAAAAAAACAAGCCAATACCATACACCTAACTTTGATTCAATCCTTCAAGATAAGAATAAGGTATGTAACATGGATTATCTTAAAATATAAAATAGGATTTAGATGATTTTATAAAATAGGGTTTAAATGATTTATTGATTTTATATGCTAAAATTTTATTTAGGGTTTAGTGGTTGTTATGAATTTTTAATGCTTTGTTGATCTTTTGGTGTTTGTTATGAGTTTTAATGATTTGTTGATTTTTTTTCACTTTGAGATTTGGATTATTAGAATAATATAGTTATTTAATGAAGAGACAACTTAATTACGCAGTACAATTAATCTAAATTTGGTGATTTTGCTGAAAGCCGTTAACTAAAGCTATGTGGAACAACTTGCTCTTCAAGTACTTCTTTATACCCTCTAAAATCTGGTCAATTGGTTTCTAAGATACAGGATTTGATCTTTTATTGTTGATGATATATAGAAGTCATAAATATTTAGTATTATAGGCTGCGATTTTTATTTTGGCTCCACATTCAATTCAGATAAGTGAGAAGCAACTTATGCAATTGTAAACCTATAATTAAATTATATACATAATGTGGGTTGCGTATCAAAATGGGCGGTTAACACCGATTTGTGCTACAAATTAGGTAAACTAATATTCAGTTTTGTTGCTAATTTATATTATTCTTTTGTATATTTGCACGTATCACCCTGCTTGCCAAAATATGATTATTTGCGAGGATTTACATGTGACCATGAGCAATGCGTACATGGTAAGAGAGCTCACAACAAATCACTGGACAAGTCTTTGCAATGAGAATCTGAAGAAATCAAAGATGATTAGCCGTGGGCAGGTACAATAGCCAAGTTGTATTCATGTCCAGTAGTACTCTCCATCTTTAAGCTTAATGAAGATATTGAATTATAGAATGATTTGACGTCGTATGTTATTTGCGTGCTATTATTTAGAGTACTGACATAGCTTACTTCGAATCTTTCCCAATAATTTACTTCGAATCTATCCCAATAATACTATTTACCTTTAGGAATTTTGGGTTACAATATAGTAGGACACAAGAAAGTATATGCTTTACAAATTTCAAACTCAAAGGTGCATATCATTTTCGTGGAACAAATTACACATGTATATGTTTTAGGAATTTCAAGAACTGAGAACTACTCTACAACAACAAGAAAAATTTAAAGAACTTGGGGGTAAGCTTTGTTTGTTGTTTTGGTTTCTTTCGTGCAGAATCTTCTCTGAGATGGGGTTGTCATTAGAGTACAAAGTGGGCACCATGACCGAGAATCCTCGGGATCCTCTAATTTCTGATAAGGTATATAACCTTTAATATCTGTCATCACTTCCACTTCATGCAGAATCTCATATCTTGAAATTGCAGATTGCAACAGATGCAGTTCTTTTCGTTCGAAACAAACGATCTCACACAAATGACGTTTGGGTACAGTCTAGATGACGTTGGCAAATTTCTCCCAGTTTATTTGGCGCATAGACTTTTACAGCATGATCCATTTGAGGTAAGTAGCACGAGTTATTATACATATACGTATTCACATAGATATATTTGACAAATGTTATTGACACACATTATTATATTGCATTGCTCATAGGTTCTTGACCAAAAAAGGGTTGGTCAACTGATCAAGACGACCACAGAAAAGGGTCGCACAAGTGAGCACGGGATTCCAATGATATCAACTTGCATTGTATTGTCAGTTTAAGGGTCGCAAAATCAGAGTGACACCGGTAAATTTATGTTATTACACGGACCCAATGGTAGCGTACTCTGGGAACAAGCAGACGAGTAGCAAGGTCAGCCCTGAGATATCACAGAACGTTTCATCAACTCCAACACTTAATATCATATTCTGATCACATGTATATTAACTTATTATGCATCCCAATTCCCAACCATCATACGATATGTTTTAATATTTTTTCCTTCTTTTAGGCTTCGCTTTTCAAATGACATTGAAACTATTTTGTTTCTCTTAGTAGCATAGTTTGACAACTTAATTAATGTTGAATTCCTATGTATAGGATATCAAAGATGTTGATGCTACTTCAAAGGCCTTATCGGCGATTTTAATTTAAAGGGAAAAACATAGATTTATTAAAAGGATCAAACAGGGAAAGCAAGTGTAGTTTGTCCATATACTTGCCCTGTTAGTAACGGGTCTTGACAAGAAATACCCTATTTCGATCCTAATGTCACTAACACGTCAAAGAAATGTCGTAAACATTGGTGGTGGAAAACTATGAAATGTTTCTGAGAGGGCTTAACAAAAACTGCTTATTTGCCTATTGCGATTTGATACACAAGATAAAGAAAGCACGGGTTAGTGATTCTTTTATCCCACTTATTTCTGTCATACGCAGTCTTTCAAGTTCAGTAAGTAAAATATAACCCAGGTGTGAAAATGTGTATTAATTGTTTTATATAATAGTTATGCACGGGTTAGTGATTCTTTTATCCTACTTATTTATGTCATACGCAGTCTTTCAAGTTCAGTAAGTAAAATATAACCCAGGTGTGCAAATGTGTATTAATTGTTTTATATAATAGTTATGTGCTAATATGCTTGATTAGCTATTCATCTCTAATTTTACTATAGAAACCATATCAATTTATCTATAACCATATCAATTTATCTAGACTACCTTATAAAGATGGATATCCCAACTAAAAGGCGTATATAACATTGCAGTTTGTAAATCGCTTTGGTTGGATTAATAGGATTACATGTCCTTTTTTACGAATCGATTAGATGATAAGAAAAGATCAATCTTCGTACATCGACAGAAGACCACAACTGGCTTAGTAGCTAATATAGTATCATCTATCTAGCTGTATTTTTTTTTAATATTTGTTATAAAAGCTATAATAATTTTTTCACTACATGAAGGGCTCTGCAGCAGTTTCAATGGAATCTTCAGAATCCTTGGAATCTGGAGCATGTGCTATCCAGGTGTTTAGTGATTGTTTGGAAGTAGAGAATTGGTTGAGAGAGAATAAACAGCTTCAGGACTCGCTTTCAAAGCATGCTGATCCAGTTCTTCTACTATCTGATATTAGAAATAAATCAGAGACACTTGACAGGTATATACCACACCTTTTATCATTATAGAAGTAAATCTCGCCTCTTTGTGGTTGTTAGTTTCGGTACTTTTAGAGTAAATTACAAAAGTCATCCTTTTTGGTGACAATTACGGAAATTGTCTTCATCAACATGGTCCTGAATTCTACTACATTATTTTAGTCTTAATCCCTCTCCCACCCTCACCCTCACCCCCACCCCACCCTTTAGAGTCCAAAATTGAAATTAACTACATACTTGAGGAACCGAATATAAAATGCATTACATACTTAGGCTCTGTAGGCCAATAATGACAAAACCAAAGCCAGCTGCCCCTGAGATTTTATACATATGAATTACATAATTTCACTTTAATACATGTGAACTACAACCTGTAGAATGCAGGTGGAAATTTTGAGACCCTTGCTTGAGATTAACATCAGATTATTGTAATACTAACAATTATCTATATTGAATTTGGTTATAAATTTGATGAGTTTTGAGGATAAGGTTTAGAGAGCCTTTTGACGTTGTTATGATATGAGTATTTGTAGTTGAGTACAATTCAAAGAAAAAAATTCACAACAAAAACACAAGGGTTGTGTTTTTGTATTTTTGTATTATAGGATTTAGGCTATAAGGGTTAGGCCGGTGGTCAAAACAATATCTAATCACCATACGCATCATCTGTCTGCCTCGGATGGGTTATGGCATTAGTAAACGCTTTGATAGTTGGAGGCCTATTACAAATTGCATCTGGTTCGCAACATACGGACTCTCACTCTCTTAAGCTATTTGTAGTTAAGAAAAGCTGTGATGACGTCAAATATCAGTTGCAAAAGAACAGGTTACAACGTTGCAGTTAACTACACAGGAGGCAACAAATTTGGAGTTAACTCCATCTTTTTATTAGTACATTAAACGATATTACAGATTTAGTGCTTACTGGTTGAATCTTCAACTCTTAAAAGGCACTCATTACATAAAACAACAAATTTGAATTTAAAACTTATTACCGAACTTATTACCAAACTTTATGATGACAGCGTGCAAATGTATGAATTTAAAACTTAGTCATATATGTTCCAAAGTTAGGATAAAATTTGACTTTCTTGACTAATTAGTGTGCAGGTGAGCCTGAATTTAGTGTAAATGACTCATGAGTAATTTAACTTTAGAATTAGAGCTTTCGTCTTACATAACTTCTCATAAAAAATTTGTTGAGATGATTTTCTTTCAGGTGGTGATCGATTCTCAGTTGAGATATCATGAGAAGACTTCTAAACTTCCAAAATCTGATGTTTGTGGGCGTTTTTTATAGCGATATTATAGGGGAGGTTGAGTATGAATTGGTGAGAAAGTGGTTCTGATCCCACATGCAATGGGCACTTTTTACTTCTTGCATTCTTGAAAGTCAAAGATATTGCTATTGCTAGGTGCTTCTTACAATAAAAAATTAACCTCAAAAATACATTCAAATGGAGTATGTCGAAAAATGAAAAGGTATGTCAAACAATATACAAATTCTTATATTTGTTAACAAATTGGACAAAAAATATCCTTATAAGAGAGTGCTACTAGAAAAGGTATGTGTTTCTATTAGGATGTTTCTCCTATATTGTAGTGTTTCTTTGTGATAGAAATTTGTAGAATCTGTTGGAATCTACAAATGAGTAATCTTATAATTGATACGAGAGGATAGCAAATTTGCAATAATGACACAAACATGAAAGACCAATGTTTTAATAACCAGTTTTTTAATTGACCCGATCGAGCCAACTGGGTCACGGTTCAACATGTTTAGCCTGCAGTTCAATTGGGTTTTTGAATGTGTTTAAATTATGAACAAGTGTAATGTTGGGTCAAATTGGTTATAATCGACATTTTGGTTTTTTAATATATAAAAATAAATTATTCATGAATATTAAAAAACTCTCGTGCATTTATGGCACATACTCGAGCTCTCTTAACCGTATAATACAAAATTAAAAACCATATATAAAACAAAACAAAACTTAAATTATTTGTTTTTAAATAAATAAAAAAACATTATTCAAAAAATTAAAAAAAATCTCGCGCGTGCGCGGGCATTATAACTAGTAAAATATAACACCAAAATCCCTTTTGTGTTAATTGTTGTTGTCGAATACAGAAACCAAAGGAAAAGAAAACAATATATATATATATCCCATGCACATGCATATATGAATTAGTTTCTGTGATGTCGAAAACCATAAAGAAAAGAAAAGGTTTTATTTAATATGTGTACAAGACATTCAAAAAAATAAATCCTTGACTTTGCTTTTATAGGATACAAAACTTAGGGAACAAGTTAAGGCATGGGTTGGGCTTCCTACCCTTGGCCTGTCGATCATAGCAACCCACAAAGGTTCTAGATATTTCTTGTTCTCTATTTTTTATCCATAGTCCTTATCTTTGTACATTAGTCAATTTTCATTAATTACTAACGTTCATTATTTGTTTTGTGTAATTAATAATTAAATATAACTTTTATATTAAATTATTAAACTTTAATTCTCATACGTAAAGTGTGCAATCCCGTGATCTCGAGTTCGATCCTAACATACGACTACTAAAATAATGTCCATAATCTAACACCTTATAGTTGACTTGACGATTAGCCACACATAGCGGTGATAGTATATAGTAGCGTTAATATGATGCAACTTAATCATGGTTATATATTCTTCACTTAATGTTATACCCAAATCTCGGGACCAATATATAAGTAGGGGTATTTAATTTAATCAAGTGACATTCCTGATATATTTTGTAAGTTTTTAAGTTATAAACAAACGTGTTTTCTCTTTTTTTTTATATGTAGTATATATTAGCCTATATATGATGCAACTTAATCATGCTCCATTTAACCTAGTCTAAACAAACTTTCAAAATAACTTTCATTCAAATATTGGCATTGGTTGTTCATTAAATTTTCATGATCTAATTATCAAAATAAACTAAATCCAGGGCTAACTCTCACGTTCTTGATAGTTCGCAAAGCAGTAGATATATGACTTGAGTTGCCATTAGTGAAAGTCTATGTCATTAATCTAAAGTAACGTACCTTTGTTCCGTTTCCAACCGGGAGATTAGGATCAGTCGTGGTGTATTCAGTCATTAGCCATGCAGTCTTGCGTTTCTTTTCATCATAAAAAGCTAAGTTTCTTTTGTATCCAAGCCTTCGTTTTGTCACATCGCAAACCTCAACTTTTTTATTCCCTGTTTTCCAAAAGCCTTTCTCCTTGGTGGTTCTCTTTGGTCGATCCCCGTTTGGGCACACTCGCTCTCTTGGTGTCATGAAGTACCATTTGTTCTCGGCCGATAGATATTTTTCTGTTGAATATACAATAGTTTAGAACAAAAACAATCAATAATAATAATAATAATAATAATAATAATAATAATAATAATAATAATAATAATAATAATAATAATAAAGCCGTAACAAGATTACAAAACAATCAACATATTATGAAGTTTGATGAGTTGCTACTTACTAGCAAGTTCTTCAGGATTGTAGTTGTAAATAAACTTTTCGTGTATCCGGGCTGGTGGGAGCTTTCTTGATTCTAACTTTGGTTGGAGGTAGTTAACTATCAGTTCTTGATCGGTTGGACAAAAACGATAGCCAGGAAGGAGGTCATCGACATAATCACGGTTTGATTGCTTAGCTTGGCGAATGTACGTCTAACTGCATGGAATACATACCATATTATCAACATGCAAAAGTGCATTATATTCAAGAACCCTAAGACTTTGCAAGAACAGAATAATACGTACCTTCAGAGAGAAAACACTTGCAAACGTATACGAATATATAAAAGATCGAAGATTGTTTTTGATGGTTGTGGAAACTGAAACGTAATAAAAAATTTACGTGTGGATGCATGGTATATTTATAGGACAAATGAGAAAGTCGGCTACGTCCCATAATACTTGGAATTTGTTGTAAAATGTTACTCTATTTATTTATTAATTTATTGCACCAAATTTGTTTTGAAAAGTATAATGATAAACTTCAATTTCGTTGACATTATCATTATCACATCTTTGTTGGGCCTCCAAAACTAGAAAGCCTAAAGTAAGTAATCAATGAATGGAGGCAAAGTAAGTATGATCGAAGCTCATAGAGTACGTCTTAATTTGTTTCTTTTAATTGGCCGGTGAGAGCGGCTATTCAATACTTGTAACGCTCTAACTAACCATTCCTTTGTAGGTTTTGCTTAGCTTCTTGCTTTGCTGTTAATACATTCTGCCGTTCCAAAAGAATGAAGCTCGTAGAGTCTATCTGCCAAGGCTTTTGACCTTCGAGTCAGATTTGATCACATTGATAGAAACAGCTATAGTTACTAACCGATTAAAGTTGATTCAACTCAACTTAAAGAATTTTTAATCTATTGAATGTTAAAGTACTGTAACTAATATATCGCGATCAAAACTACGTATCGAAGGTAATCGTGGCATGATCCTTGAAGCACATGAAGTATGATATACAAAAGTTGCAATATGATGACTGTTTAATTAGATGACACAAATTGGTCAATCTACAAAATTTGTAGTTCATTTAGACTGTAACATGCATGTCCATATATATATTATACATAACCAAATCAGTAATTTGAACACTCAAAATTAATCATGCTCATAAATCCGGCCTACATTACATCATCAGCAGTTAAGAATCTGAATAAGATGGATGGTGGATTCATTCCGGATATAGTAGTCAGCAAGGGTCAACTCGTCCTTAAACCGCGTTTGTGGCAGAAACAACAACTGCTTGTCTGCAGGAATATCTTCCTTTTCTTGAATCTTGGCTTTCACATTTTCAATGGTGTCGGAGCTTTTCACTTGTAGATCAATCGTCTTTATTCCATAATTAGCAGCGACTATCTTGACATATATCCTCATCATCTCCATCATTGATGGATTGTCGCCATCCACAAGTCTGAGTGTGGACTCGTTTTGTATGTAGTAATAACCAACGCCAAGATTTTCATCAAGCTTCTCTCCGCCATAAACTAGTTCAAAACTTTTAATGCTAGAGTACTCATGATGATCAGCCTGCAGCAACTTTTCTTGAATCATTGCTTTCACTTCCCTGATGGTGTTGTAGCCAAACACATCATCCAGAGGGATGATCTTCTTTCCATTCTCGACAAATATCTTCCTTCTTCCTCTACATGCACACACAAGATCGAGGGTGCACCCGCTATATATGTTATGTTCAGAAAGGGTATGATGCATGTCGTTTTCCAGAAGCATTCCAGCAAAGTAGAGCCTTTGGTTATATGGAGGAGCAGCACCTTTTATTTTACTTAACTTTAACTTCACGTCGCAGATGGTATACGACTTAAGTTTGTGGCCTTGCAAACATATGGTCTTTTGGCCGACTCTACGGATGAATATTTTCATTGCTCCTTCTTCTTCTTCCAAATTGTTTATCCCTAACTTGTTTCGGATCGAGCCGTTATTACTGGTGGCCGGTGTCTTAACGAGGATCTGCATCTGTAGATGAAAAACAAGAACATAATAAGTATCCAAATATAGCAAGAAACTTTAAATAGCCAATCGAATGTGCAATTAACATGAAATTCTAAGGATTTTGAACTATGAACTCGAAGTATTTATTTAGAAAGTTCATAATCCTAATGACATTGCTTTCAAGATTTTACATTAAAAAAAACGTAGTGGTGAAAATAAGAATACCTTTTAGAGATCGATTTGAAGAAAACTTAATACAAACGAACAGATTAAGATAAGGATCGATTTGAGATATCGAAGATTGCTTCTGATTGTTTATTTGGATGGTTTTTTTTTATAGAACGAAGAATAAGCTAAAGTCGGTCATGTTCCCGCAGTCGATACTCGATACTTTTCTTATCAAGTTTTGTATCATTGCTAAAATTGTACGCTACTTTATTTATCATGAATAATATTTTATTTTATTTTACTTTCTCCGAAAGTTATAACACAAAAATTTGAGATAGTAATGGTGAGTTGTATGGCTGAACCGGACCGATTGAAGGACCAACCGAAACCGGACCGGACCGACCACATTCGGTCTGGTCCTCGGTCTTGGATTAATTCGGTTCTCGGTCCGGATCAGACCACAAACTGATTATTTGGCCTTGTTGGACTGGACTGACTTACGGACCGACCAAGACCGGACCGACCACATTCGGTCCGGTCATCGGTTTTGACTTTTTGGCTAATTTGGTCCTCGGTCTTATCGATCCGGTCCGGTCCAGAACCGATGCTAACCCTAGTGAGTTGAACATTGTAGGAAATTAGAAGGGTTTTTATATCTACAAAATATTAAAATTCTAGAAAATGTGTTTGCAATTACATAATATTTTTTACAATAACCAAAGTTGCCTACGTTATATTTTTCTTCTATTCAACATGCATGTAAAAAATAAACATGTTTTATAAACTCTACGTGCGAAAGACTTAAAAAAAGAAATTTGTATTCAAAATGAAACTTATGTTCGTGTACGAGTATTATTTAAAGAAACAGTTACAATAACTTGAAGCAAAACACACGTTATTACTTTCTTGTCTATTTTACGTTTAGTTAAAAATGCATAAATATGAGCTAATGTAAACTTTATTGGTGGCATGATATGATCCTTTAATATAAAAAAAAATATCCCACATTTACCAAAACATGGTACTTCTCATGCCATTTTTTTCACTTGTTAGTTTGGGGGACTATATCTCACCCCTTCTCCCACCCCCCACACTATAGTTCTACAAGCATGCACCATGCTTTTTCTTTTTAGTAATGTAACATATTTCACTTGTTACAGTATATTAATTTCTTTGCAATTTATAATTTTGTGTTGTATATAGTTAAGTTAATGGTTATTTAGAATAATTTGATAATTTCCAATCTATAGAAGTTCAACATGACACATTCATTTCAACAACCTTTTGAGCTAACAAAACTAGTTGTATAAGTATAATCACTGAAACAAAAACTTGTAAAACAATTCTTCAAAATAAAAGATAGTTTCTTTCAACAATCCGTTGAGCTAACAAAACTAGTATTATGCATGACCAAAACTATAGATTGAACACTTGAAATTATCATGTTTACCTAACAAAACAAGTATTACACATGACCAAAAAACTATAGATTGAGCACTTGAAATTATCATGTTTAAGGTCTGAACATTAACTTTTTGTAGTTGACTTACCACTAGATCATTTCATGTTGATTTAAGTGTCAACTAAATAAGTCAATAAATAAAAAAGGGTTGTTTTATTATTTGACTCCTGTCATATAAGGTTTTTGGATTTAAGTGTTAATATCGTATTATTATTATTATTATTATTATTATTATTATCTGTGTAGCATACTTATGAATTTTATCTTTTCGGTGCATCATGTGACCAGTTGTATGTATTATTTGACCGGTTACCCCTCCTCCAGTTAAATGGATATGTGTAAATTGAAGGGTAAATTGGTCAAATAATACACACAAATGGTCACACGATACACCAAAAAGACCGAATTCAGAAATATGTTACATATATAAAAAAGAATGGCAGGCAATACATAATTATAAAAGTGACAGGATGTTATATTTCTGTGCAATTAGCTCAATAAAAAATATTGGGTCTCCATAATTTTCTAATAGTAAAAGGACCAATATTGCAAGTCTTATATTATTAAAGGAGTTTAAATGAAAGTTTATTAATCTCCAACAAATCTTATACAGTATATTCAGCATATTCTTTGTTTCATCAGTCCGATAAAACCAAACACAAACACAATTTGGTCTCACTTTTTTTTTGTAAAATTTTTTAAGGTATGTTCAATCAATCCCTAATAATGAAATTTTGTTGGTTCTTTTTTTATTGTATAATTGCACACAAGGTGTTTGATAAAATGTCTAAATGAAATTTTGTGATGATACAATTATATATTTAATTGTATAAATAATTTGTATGGCAGGATTTTGTAAATAAAAGCCGAAAACCTTGTGGAAGGTTTCAAATTGGATAATGATGTCTCTGCGTAAAATGGTTTCGTGTGTGATACTTGACTTGGATGGGACCCTTGTAAATACAGGTTGGCTTCTATTTAGGGGGTGTTTTGTCTGAGCTTTTTTGTTTTCGGCTTAAGCCCCAATCTTCCGGCTTATTTTATATAAGTCTTAGCAGAAATCATATAGGTCATAAGCCCACAAATAAGCTTAAACAAACACCCCCTTAGACTTAGTAGCTTTAGTTAATGTGACTGCCAGATGGTTATATACTTATATGTGTCATACGGCGTGTACTTAAGTGTAGTTATCTAAGTTTTCTTTGTTGTTATGATAGATGGCATTGTGAGTGAAGTTTTGAAAGTATACCTGGCTAAGTTCGAGAAGAAATGGGATGGGAGAGAAGCTCTTAAGATTATTGGGAAAACGCCTATAGAAGCTGCTGCTGCTATTGTCGATGCCTATAGTCTTCCTTTGTCGAAAGAAGATTTGATATCAGAAATCAGGCCGATGTTCTCTGATCAGTAATATACCACAATCCTACTCTACCTAACCTTTTTTGCAAATAAAATTAGTAAAATTTACATTATCTATGTTGTTAGATGGTGCAAACTTAAAGCCCTACCGGGTGCCTACCGTTTGATTAATCATTTGAGGGGCCATGGAGTGAAAATGGCGTTGGCTTCTAATTCTCCGAGAGATAGCATTGAAACAAAGATAAGCTATCATTCTGGTAAGTTGGAACTTATTCATGATAAAGTCACTGAATTTGAAATTGCATCATATTTATCTGTTACAAGTTGTTTTTTTAATTAATTACTACCATTTACAGGTTGGAAAGAGTCATTCTCAGTCATTATTGGCGGTGATGAAGTAAAAGAAGGAAAACCATCTCCTGAAATGTAAGATGAAACATGATAAGTTGATTTGCCTATTTTTTTTTCATTAATGTAAGATCGATTGATATCATGTTGAACAAATCTAATTCACGTTTTCCATTGTCAGATTCCTAGAAGCAGCTAAGAGGCTAAGTGTTGATCCTTCCAAGTGTCTCGTCATCGAAGATTCAGTGTGAGTTTCTAAAAACAGCTGATAACTCTTAACTTTACAGCTTATTATCTTCACCGGATACATTTTTGCTATGGAAAATTTAACTAATAACAATGATTTGTAACATGTCAGACCAGGCATTGCTGCTGCTAAAGCTGCTGAAATGGACGTGGTTGCTGTACCATCCCTTCCAAAGCAATCACATCTTTACACTGAAGCAACCGAGGTGATCAATTCACTTCTTGACCTACGTCCTGAAAACTGGGGTCTACCTCCATTTGAAGATTGTAAATATCTCTCACTGATCTAGTACTAAATTCACTTATATGCCAGCCATTTACACTAATTTTATGTTTTTCAAATTTTCAGGGATAGATGGTACTTTACCTATAGAACCATGGCATATTGGTGGTCCTGTCATAAAAGGTTATGGTCGTGGCTCAAAGGTGCTTGGGATACCAACAGGTTCTCTTCAGTTGCAATTACTTTTTGGTTTCATTCAAATTTTTTTGTCACATTTAGCTACCATTGGTATGATGGAATCATGTCTTTGCTTTGTAGAAGTGAGGAAATGAGCGGGTCGGGTGGGTTGGGTAACGGGTCATTCAACTCATATGTACCAAATATGTTTACAAATTTTGCAAAAGAATTGTGTCAAATATGATTAAAAAAAATGTAGTTTAGTAATTATCTAACTCTTTTAGTTAAATGATTCATGAGGCCTTTGTTTTTTGGGTGACTTTCGACCCAACTGACGTCTCTCTTTATTATACCAGTTAGCGATAGAACATAACCTGAATCGACCCATTCATAAGTTCTTGGTCAAGGTTCTTTCAACCTTAATTGGGTTGCAGGAGTTTAGCAGACCCATCCTTTATTGGTCAAAGCTCAGTTCTTGATAATCGCCAACAAGTCATAGACTGGTAGATTGAAAAATATAAATCACTCTAGTTTCACCGCCCACTGATTATCTTTTACTGTTTCAGCTAATTTATCAGTGGAAGGGTATGCAAATGTCCTTGCTGAACATCCTGCGGGAATATATTTTGGTTGGGCTAAATTATCAACCCGCGGTTTCTACAAGATGGCTATGAGCATTGGTTGGAATCCGTATTTCAATAATACTGAGAAGACCATTGTGAGTTTGTTAGCAACTCTTTAAACCTACTTAAATCTCCTAATCATCATTTTTAACTCATGTTAATTGTTATCGTCATCTACTTTTTGCTCGTATCAGGAACCATGGTTACTTCATAAGTTTGATGAAGATTTCTATGGTGAAGAATTACATCTTGTTGTTGTTGGCTATATTCGACCCGAGGTACACTCCCTTTGCTTCAAATTATGACATGCCTCATTAGTCATATTAGACTGGATCTTTGACAAGAACAGTGCCAAACTAAGTGAATAACTCATACCCAAATCTCTATCTGTAATGAATTTCATATAAACGGATGAGGTTTTCCTTTTTCATATCAATCATCTAAATGTTTTTGATATTTGAAGAACCAATTTCTCTTTTCTTTGCCTGGGGAAAAACTTGTGTTTTTTGTTTTGACCCTTTTTTTTTTTTTTTTTTTATAACACTAATTTTATTTATCTGTTGTAATGGGAACAGGCCAACTTCCCTTCACTTGAAAGCCTTGTTGCAAAAATACATGAGGACGGTAAAATTGCTGACAATGCACTTGAACTTCCTCTATACGCCAAGTACAAAGACGAGGCATACTTCAAAAGCGTTGCACTTGGTCAAAAGAGTCATTTGTGATATTGATTTTATTTTGTCTGGAAATCGACTGAGCAAATACTCTCAATACAAAGATACAAAGGATGTACCCAAGAGACGCAACATACCTGAGTACCTGACAATAGTCATTTGTGCCATTTATATTATTTTCTTTGGAAATTGGCTGAGCAAATACTCTGAATATAAACATACAGATGTACCCAATTGGGATTTGATGTCAGGTCAAAATTTTCGAAAATAAATGTTATTCTGACTGTTGTAATTAGGTGATGTGTTTTACTCGGAGTTCCACTTTTAGCGGAATGATTCGTTTCGGATTTAGTGTCAAGGGTTCTATCAACCTATTAATCTCCATAATACAGTGAGTTTTAATGAAAGATAAGCTTATATATATATTTTCATAACTATAAATAACACAAAATTATCACAAGTTGAGCGTATTTTTAATATTAGCTAATTAAAGTTAGTTGATAGTTTGAAGTGTTAGGCACTAGACTGGGTGCAATGACTCACTATCTCAATGTCGTCGTCACATCATCTCCTTTTCACCGTCTCTACCACTGCGATAGTCACTATCTTCCTTACCATTTATCTATACCACATCTAAGAACAAACATACCCTACTTAAGACACATATACCTCACAATACACTCATAATACATGCACATTATCACCACAACTCAAATCCTTTTTCTTGACACTTCACACGTGAACTACCACGTGTGAATTAAGACATTACTATGCTTGGTCTTAGCGTACGATTGAGTAAATGATCAAAATGAACACTTAAAGTGTAATATAAAAGCAGTTTCAGAATTAACAATAAAACAATAAAAACTGTGTTTTGCTATAATGTTGGATGTAGTGCCCTTGCGTGAAGGTTGTGGCTACTAATGTGGAGGAGAGACTATACGTAAACACATCTAAACCCTCTTTCTCACTCGACTCAAATACTCCGCTACATGACTAATAGCCGGATGAATAGGCACTCCACACAGAATAATCTGACATGTTAATCTCTTTATACTAACTCATAAGCCCTTATAAACTTATTCAAAATAAGATAAAGAGTGTTTATGAATGAGATTTCAAGATCTTTTAGCTTTTAGCATTTAGATTTGAAAGCTCGTGTGCCAATAAATGTTTAATGTAATGTTGGTTCTTAAAAATTTCACTTGAAAAAACATTTAACATTAACATTTAGCTTTTGCAAACAATTTATTAAACAAACAGTTATTGCTAACCGATATTGCTTATTGCTACTATTATCCATGTAAAAAAAAAAAAAATCAGTTAAGGGGATGCTTTTTAAAGCTTACTTGTGGGCTTATTATCAGTTTATATGTTTCTGTTTATGTTTCATAAACCTTATTTTTAGCTTATATAATCTAAGGCTAAGCATTACGGGCGCGAAGACCATAGTGCAGGTATATATATGCGCCAAGAGCCCCTTTTTGCAATAGTTTGGTCGTTTGCACTAAGAACAACACTTTTTTTTTTTTTTTTTTTTTTTTTTTTTTTTTTTTTTTTTTACGTATATTGTGAGGTATCTTTGTATAAAGTGTAGTATTTTTATATTTTTTGTTTGGTGGTGATCATAGTTTTATGATGGGTTTGATAGTGTGTTGAATAGTGATGTAACACTGACGTAGAGGTGACGAGTTTGATGACCATACTTAGAGGGTTACTAAATTAAGTGGTTACATATAAAGGTGTTAATTAGCCACTGAAAACGAGTGTTGTTTTAACTAGTTACAATGCTCGCGCATGCGCGAGTTTTTTATTAAAAAAAAATTTAATGATATATTTTTATTTATTAAAAAACAAATAATTTAATCTTTGTTTTGTTTGATCTATGATTTTTAATTATATTTGTTTATTATTAAAGATAATCATTTAAAAAGTTTAATCGTATGGTTAGTTGCATCTTACCTATATTATTTTGTATTTATCTTCTACTTGTGTAGTAAACCAACAAAACAAATTTATAAAATTTTAAATTAAAAAATAATAATTAAAATATTATTGTACCTAATAAGAAAATAATTTTTTTTTAAATACATAAGTCCCCGCTTAGGATTTTATTTTATTATATATAAAAGAGAAGTCTTTTAATTGTAAAAGTTTGGGGCTCACGTTTAGGGAAATACTAAGGCTATGCACAATGGAGGTCGGGTAACTCGGTCGATTGATCGGTCATGCTTGGTTACACCATTGTAGAGCTTCGGTTGTCCATGGTCATTGAAGGAAAAATTGCAACGCTATCGACCAGTCCTTTACTCCAATATATATATATATATATATATATATATATATATATATATATATATATATATATATATATATATATATATATACACTCCACCTTTTGAATAAGAAAATTAAGAAGGTCGCTGCTATGGATACTCGGAGAAAGAAAGCTAATGTGACGGGTAATATCTAGTAGTGCGTGTTCACCATTGTGCATAGCCTTAACTTATACAATACTCTCAAGTTTCAAAATAAGCCGGAAACATTAAGCTATAAAATTAAAAATAGAGATCAAATAAGCTCTTAAGCCAGTGAATAAGCTATAAACAAACATCCCCTGTCTAAAAAAAAGACTCCCATTGTGACATGGTTACCGAACAAGAACAACAATGGCCAGCAGCGATGCGTTTCGATGTTGGTCCTCCTTACAAAACCCACCATTTTTATAAACATTTTAGAGCCTCCTCGTCTAACCCTAATAACTTCCTTAAAGGCGTTAAATGGTACTACTATAATTACCATCTGTTAATACCTAATAATTTCATAAGTGTTACTGATGATTTTTTTTTAGGTCACCAGATGGTTCGTGTTTTTTGACAAGCTCTGATGATAATACTCTTAGTATATTCACACTGTAAGTACTACTAGTCACTTTTAAATTGTTCTTCTGCTTACTTGCTGTTTGGTTAAGTTGATTAGCAAAGCTCAAAATGAGTGTTTCGGTTAAGATGTTAAGTTTGCGTTCAACGTTCGTTAGCTTTAGTGTTTAGGGGTTGTTTGTTTCGGCTTATATAGCTGGCTTATGGCTTATTTGGTTTTGAGCTTATGCTTCATAAGCTCACTTTTGTGGATTATTTTTAAACTTTTCGGCTTATATAAGTTCAAAATGAGCCACAAAGTGAGCTTATAAAACATAAGCTCACTTTTGTGGATTATTTTTAAACTTTAGGTCACCAGATGGTTCGTGTTTTTTGACAAGCTCTGATGATAATACTCTCAGTCTATTTACATTGTAAGTAACTAGTAGTAACTTTTTTTTATTACTGCTTAAAACCAGTAAAGCTGGTTGATTAAGTTTTAGGGAAAAAGACGAATAAACTCAATCTGTAAATTAGGTGCTCTTTTAGGCGGATGACTACCTTATAGCTTGTAATCGGCCTAGGCGGAAAGTAATAGGGGGATTAATTGGATTGAAATTTTTTTACATCAATTTCGAAATTATATGTGTGGCATGTTGATAGGACCATCGATATATGTCTAGAAACATTAACACAATTGTTCAAATGCTTCAAACCAAGTTTGTTCTGTTTGAGGTTTGGCCTTTTAGTGATTAATCGCCGGTCACTTGATCTTGTGGCCTTTTTTTTTTTTGGTTTCCAACCTTTTGGCTGACCACATGGTTTGAACCCACCGCCACACAGACTCAAATCGGGTAAAGCCCTCCCTTTCCAAGAGGTTGGCGTGGCCACTTCAGGGTTGTTTTGTTTGCACCTAGCAGAAATTGAACTTGAGACCTCACACATCTCAGAGTGATAGTCTCAAGCCTTTTTGCCACTTGGCCATCCTGAGTGGCTATTGTGGCCCTTGTTTTACAACACTACTTTTAGGATGGGTAACCTTTTAGGTAGGGATGAGCATTTCGACCCGAATCCCGGAACCGTACCGGTACTTTACCAAAATGGTACCGATCCCGATATACGGTACGGTACCGGGACTACGAAATAAGGTGAAAAAAAAAATCAGGACCACTAATTCGGTACGGGACCGGTACCAAATCGGGAAATTCCCCCAAAAAAGGGGAAAACCCCGATTTTCCGGTACCGATACCGGTATCCGAATCCCGTTCTGTACGGTACCGGTACCACTAATTTATGCTCGAAAAAAATGGTACCACTAATTCGGTACAGGATTGGCACGGGATCGGTACCGTGCTCGTCCCTACTTTTAGGATTGATGTGTCAGTTTAGTTATTAAGATTGGTAAAGGTGGATTTTGGTCATTTCATATGTCATAAGATAGCAACCTTCTCAAATGTTTTACACTGGTGGAACATTTTACTAAGTTTAAGACTCGATTGGCATGAATTTTTTTGGCTCTGTCCAATGTGGGATGTTATTATTTTGTGACATTAGCCTATCAAGAGAACTAAGTTGGGCTCTTATTGATTGAAACATGTCTCTCATAGTGAAATGAACAGATTATATAGCTCACCTCAACTTTGCCTTGCTTTAGAACATGGTTACGTTAGTTGATTAGAATCTAGGTTTGACAAAGTCCTCTGAGAATGAGCTGAGTTAATAGCTTTGAGTTTATATAAAAGGAAAGATGGTAGACTTCTATTAGTCTATATGTCTCCAACTGAGGGGGTTGTATAGTTCAGTTATGAAATGGTAGACACTGCAAAAAGTGTCGATATGCTTTGAATGTGTGGACTGAATATATAAGAGCTTGACGGAAACTTGAGCGAGTATATAACTGCTTTAACTGTATGCATGTTATTTATATTGGTCTATTTTAGTGTCTTGTATAACTGAAATAGTATTATGTATTTTTTTTCAGACCAGATTATGAAAACTGTACAGATGAACAAACTTGTTCTTCAGCTGTTAATGAAGGTTAGTATCACATTTTGTTTATATTGCAGACAAGTGAATCATTGGTAACTTAGTTTCCCGTCATACTTCTCATTTGTAGATTCGTTTCCTGCAAGCCTTGCTATAACCGAAGGGGAAGCCATATATGATTACTGCTGGTACCCTTACATGTCTGCTGCAGGTGCATCCCTTGTCTCTTTTACATCATTATCAACTATTCTAATTATTTTTGGGATTTTAAATCAGAAGTTAACCGGAATTTTATGTACTCTAATTGTATCGTAGATCCGGTCTCTTGTGTGTTTGCAACTAGCACTCGGGACCATCCTATTCATCTTTGGGATACTACCTCAGGACAGGTACTTCATCATATAAAAGGCGTTTTTAGATGTGGTATACAATTATTAACACTTTTTCAAACTGGAATTACAGCTGCGTTGCACGTATCGGGCATATGATAACATGGATGAGATAACCGCTGCCTTCTCAATTGGTTTCAACCCAACAGGAACTAAGTAAGCTTCTGCGTGCTATTAAAATTCAAGCTCGTTAGTTTCAAATATTAAATACTGAAAAGATGTTTTTGGTTCAGGATTTTTGCTGGCTACAATAAATCCATCAGGATATTTGATATCCATCGCCCTGGTAGAGATTTTGAACAACGTTCTACAATCCAAGGAAACAAGGAAGGTCAATCAGGTTGGTAATCGGATATTTAACTTTTTAAATACTATACTTTTGCTTTTTGTCGTGAAATTTGACTCTCAACAATAGTTCTGTTATCATTTCTGTATAAATGTAAGAACTTGCATATCGGGTAATCCTCTTTTCTTTTTGTTCATGTGTTCAGGTATCATATCTTCGATTGCCTTTTCTCCAAGTCATACAGGGATGCTTGCTACAGGGTCATATAGCCAAACTACAGCAATACATAGGGAAGATAATATGGAACTCTTGTATGTCCTACATGGTCAAGAAGGCGGGGTTACACAAGTAAGTGGGCAACTACGGATAATAATTGTCGTCTAATCGTGATTAAAAAACTACTTAGACCGTTTTTCATCACTTTGTTAACAGGTTCAATTCTCCAAAGATGGGAACTATCTTTATACAGGGGGCCGAAAGGTATAACACATATCTGTTTTCACTCTGCATGCGTGTTAAATTTATTACATCTCATTAGAGTAATCGATTCATGTAGGATCCATATATACTATGCTGGGATATACGCAATACTGTTGAAATTGTATACAAGTAAGTACCTTTATTTGTGGCGTGACAAATTTTATGTAATTTGATAAATCTACTTTCTCCTAACATTTACGAGTAGTGTTTAATTGAGTTACGTTAAAACTAGCATTAAAATGATTAGATTTGGCTAATCTTTTGCTTACTCTGCTGAATTATCAGATTATATAGATCAACAGAAACTACCAATCAGCGGATACAATTTGATATTGAGCCCTATGGTCGACATCTTGGTACTGGTGGACAGGTACTTCAAGAACTTTTCTGTTTATGATTAAACCTAGTGTCATTCAGTTACGTACTCCAATATATAAACTGATTTGTAATATTTGATTTTAGGATGGTTTGGTGCATATATATGATCTTCAAACGGGTCAGTGGGTCTCAAGTTTTCAAACCGCATCAGGTACTACCATCTCACATTTCGTATTATTGAATATATACAGCAGGGATGCAACATAGGTTTTGGTAAACATATTTGGTCTGTCATATACTTTCTATGTCCCAAAATAGATGCAAAGTTTGATCTAACATATAATATAATGTGATTGTTTGACTAATACACTTATCTAAAATGTATTCTAACAACGATAAAATAGTGGATAAAAAGGATATTGTTGCCACTTACGAGACAAGAGAGTAATATGGAGTTATGGACAGATATTATCTAAAAATGGAATTATATGGGTTTTAGAGTTGGGATTACTCAGTCTATGTAGTAGGTTGGGTCTTGAATAACATAATCAGAACGACAACTAAGCCCAAATTAGGCCATAAACAGAAAATTACTCAATTCGTCACTTGACAAGTCCTTTTGGTGTCAAAACTCTAATTTAATGCCTTGTTAGGTCTTAAGTCAAACAAAATATGTTTGAATCATCTGATAAGTACCTGCCATTTGATTAATATCTTTTACGTAAAAATATATAAAGAGGGTGTTACTCAGTCAGACAGTCACTCTCTTTAACACATACTACTTTTAATTCTTAGTTTGTGTTTGATGCAGATACTGTAAGTGGTTTCTCTTTTCATCCGTTTTTGCCAATGGCCGCCACAGCATCAGGACACAGGAGATTCGTACCTCTTGAAGAGTCTGATGAAGATCTGGATTTAAGTTTACGAGGTATGTTTCTAACCCTTTACAATATCAGTCTATCATGTACTTTGTCTAGATTTTAACAGCTATTTTTTAGGTTATCATGCTTGTGGTTATTCAAACTTGAATCTTGAGATCATATTTATCTTCTTTTTTTAACACCAAAACTATGGGAAAAAGGATCAACCAATTTGTAAAATTAAACCTTAAGATTAAAATGCTATGGGGGTTATCGATAATTATTTAATCCGTGACTCCTTAAAGAGGCGAATGTCAAAGTTTGAAAACCACTTGTATAAAAGGAGCCCACAGTGACATTTTCTTTACAATGAAGTTATGTTCAAATAAGTTGTCAAATGCTTCTGTCTAGAAACCTAACGTTGTAGTATTTTTTACACCATTTTCTTTTTCTTTATTTTATTAAGTCTTTTATTCTCTTCACGTTAATTAAAATACTAACTAGGACCAGTTATCGCATATGTGCTTCTTTGAGACCCACTTATGAATATATTAAACGATGTAGATGCATTAAACCTCATATGCTCCGAGTTTATTTTAAAATTTTAATAACAAGTGTATATCGCATGTAGATGACGAGAATTGTGCTTCAGTTTGGAGTTTCCCGGTATATTCAGCTGAGGATTATGCTGCAAACACAGACCCCGTTGACTTAAATGGTCAATCTGATCAAGGAAATTTATTACAAGACCCTTGATCTACATTCTTCATTTTAGGGCATTTTTTTGTATTAGCAAACCAATATTTTTGGGACATCAGCGAGTTGAGTAGTACTGCAGTATAATGCTGCAACTTTGTACGAAAACGTTAGTTTGATATGGCCTTTTTGTCTTGTATTTTTATCAGTGTAGATTTTTTTTTTCCCTTTTAAATATGATCAAGATCTCTTTCTGTAAATTCCCAAAATCGAATGTGAGTTATGAACTTGTGCTAGGGGGATATTTTATGCATGCAATTGCTTTGATATTGTTCATGCTTCTAATTATGATCTCTTATCATTCTGTATGTCTCGTCTTAGTTTTTCATTACGCCACCATATGATGGCTAACCTATTGAACCTTATCTTACAACTTGGATGTAGTCGATGTACAATGTACATACTTTTTTCGTGCTTGTGTGCGGCCAAAACGACAAAATTACATAAAAAGAAACATACACCATAAGTTATTGATCGTCAAAGTATGTCCAACTTCAACAGTTCACATCACCTGAGCAAACCCTATATTAACAATAGCATTTGAATGGCTGAGTAAAAATAAAAACACATGATGAAACTGAAATTCTCTATTAATTACCAATATCATATTCGAAGGAAAAGAGTATACTTATGCTCTTCGTTTTGAATTCGAGACTACAAAGAAACTGATGTCATACTTTATTTGCTCTTACCACAGCTAATACAAAGAGTGTTACACCCCTCGAGACCACAATAATAACAAACAATGCAGCTAGCCACACGGCGCCCAACGTCAAATCTCTTACTAACAGAGGTTAATGATATTCATATTCCCAAACCTATCAACAAGACAAGTACAAACAGCACTACAGTCTCTAGCCATGCCCCTTCTCACCACACCTACAACAACAAACATATTCATCGCGGTCCCTAGCACATGCCCACTCTCACCACATAGATAACAACAAACTGATATGGGTCGTTTTATGACCCATATCGCCTTACCTGATTTAGCGGGTTTATTTTGTTCGTGTATACGTTTATTTAGGCTTGCTAGAGACTCTTGATGGCTTTTTATAATGTCTAGATTGGTTTGAATTGATTTCTGTTGCCTTTTTATAATATCTTCATGTCTTTCCTGTACTATCTAAACATGCTTATTCACGATATTTTTAGCTGCTGCATCTATTCCGTCTGACATAACAACATCCATAATTATCCACTCCCTAAGACCCATGATCTTGTCCCTCTCCCAATCAATATAATCATCATCATCAAACATGTAGAAATAGAGTTTTTGAATGATTGAATGAAAAAGAGACAATGCAAGTAAACGATAAATACTAATTTTAATTAAAAGGGATATTAGACCATGTTTTACATATGATAATATCGGCCCCAATAGACTTACCAACTGACTAACGCCAATAATCCCTACAACAAGTATGCGCATGCCAATCACAAATACAAGTACTATAAATACAGTCCTTGGGCAGATGCCCGTCCATACCACATCTAAGACAACGAGTTGATATGGGTTGTTTTACGACCCATATTGCCTTGCCCTTACGTGACATAGCTAGCTTATCGTGTTCCTCTCTACACTTTTGTAGCCTTGCTAGAGAGTCTTGGTGGTTTTGCATTGCTGACGAAACGACGTGATTCACGTCCAAGTTGGAAAGACCAAAAGTTTTAGCTGCTGCATCTATTCCGTCTGACAAACAAGTAGGGTTGGATCAGTTGGAAAACCCCTTGCCTCTCAACCAAGAGGTCAAGGGTTCGATCCTCACTCCCTACAAAAGGCTGGAGGTCCTTTTCTACCTTAGGTAGAACCGGAAGCAGCCTCTCTACCTTAGGTAGGGGTAAGGCTGTCTACATATCAACCTCCCCATACACGGTATTGGGACCCATAACCCGTGGAAGACGGTATTGGGAGTTACTTTACTTTACTTTACTTTTATCTATTCCGTCTGACAGAACAACCTTGATAATACGACTCTCCTGAATACCCTCGAACCTTGTCATCTCCCGATTAATATTATGAGCCATTGTAGAATGAATTGAGACAATGAAAGTAAAACGATGCAATGTTTTGTTTTTATAGACAGGCCTAACGTTAGGCGGTTTGAATAAAAGGGAACTCCTAAATAAGTATGGAAAACAATAAATAGTAATTTTACGTATCAAATAAGTAGGACAAATAAATATATTTTGTCCATATATAAACGGACTGAATTAAGGAATTAAATTATATTAAATTAAAAGGGTTATCGGACCATGTTTTACATGTATGATGGTCTCACAAAACCTTGTTTACTTTTATTGCACCAAAACCAAACTGATTTTTTTTTTTTTTTTTTTTTTTTTTTCTGTCTTACCTCGCAGCTATACTATTAGGCTATTAGCATTTTATGGCATTTTTTTGGGACATTCAGGGGGCGTTTGGTTCGCTGTAATCTAGCGTAATTCGATGTAATTGTAATTTGATTACATTATGTAGGCTGTTTGGTTCGCAGAATGGAGAGAATTGTAATTCAGATTACATTACGTAGGTTGTTTGGTTTGCGTTGTAATTGTAATTCAGTCATTACAATTACATCAAATGAGGGAATTCAGATTATATAGGAAGTTGGAAGGAAAGTTTTAAATTACGTTGTAATTCAGAACTTTATAATAATAATAAATAATATTTATTATTTATTTATTTATTTATTTATAATAATAAAAATAATAAATAAATAAATAAATAAATAAATAATAATATTTATATATTTATTTATTAAATAATAATAATAATAATAATAAGAAATAATAATAATAATAATAATAATAAATAAATAAATAAATAAATAAATATTTATTTATTTATTATTATTTAATAATAATAATAATAACAACAATTATTATTATTATTATTATTATTATTATTATTATTATTTAATTATTTATAATAATAATAATAATAATAATAATAATAATAATAATAATAATAAATATTATTTATTATTAATATTATTATATAAATATTAAATAATAATAATAATAATAATAACAATATTATTATTATTATTATTATAATAATAATAATAATAATAATAATAATAATAATAATAATAATAATTATTCTTGTTATTTATTCTTATTTTTTTTAATTTACTATTATTATTATTATTATTATTATTATTATTATTATTATTTTAATATTTATATAATAATAATAATAAACAATAATAACGTTTATTATTATTATTATTATTATTATTATTATTATTATTATTATTATTATTATTATTATTTATTAATATTTTTTTTGTTATTATTATTAATTTTAAGTTTTTATTTTAATTTCTTTTGAATTACATTACGTTGAGATCCAACCAATTAAACACAGTGACAGAATATGTCAATTACAATTCCAACACATTACAATTACAAAACATTCCAACTCTTTGAATTACAATTCATTCAAATTACAATTCCTTTGACAGATTACAATTCCTTTCAAAACATACTGTGAACCAAACACCCCCTTAGGGAGTTGAGTAAGACTGGTAGGAACAAGACTACAAACTTGCCCAATCATGCAAACAGCCCTACTGTTTCAGTGTCAACTCAGCTACATCAAATGCATGACCAAATAATCGTAGTAAGGCGACCACAATCACAACAAAAGACATAACGCACAAAAATAAATTAAAAAAATCACACACAAACACACTCAATTATTTCGGTTGCCTAGGCGACCAAAACTTTCAATTTTTAGGGGAGACCGACCAAATGGTATGGCATAAATGGAGAGACCCACCAAAGGTGGTTTGGTCTTGTTACTACTAGTCTAATATCGTTGTAAAATGTTGCAAGTAATTTTGTACATAAAAGTAAGCTAGATATGGCCTTTTTGTCTTGTACTTTTATCAGCGTGTTTTTTCGGTTAATTCCCAAAATCAAATTCGATGTATCATTAAGACATCCCCTTCACTTGTGTTGGCGAAAGATATTTTGCATGCAATCGCTTCAATGTTGTTCACACTTTTAATTATGATTTCACTTTAGCTTTCCATTTTCGGATTCTGTTTGTTTTTGAGATTTACTTTATCCATCGTTTTATATGTGTGTATTTTTTTTCACTATATATAAAATCGGATGCAAGACACGATAATATAAGACGGCTAGACTAATTGAGCCATATGTAACAAGTTGGATATGTCCAGAGTCGTATATGAAGGCGTGTGAGGTGTGTTATTACACAGGTCCTCCAAATTCTAGAGGCCTCAAACTTTTAATATAATATGTATATATATTCTATATAAGTGACTTCATGTATTTGATTTAAAGTTTTGCATTATGCTAGCCAAACAATTATTTCTTATCTTATCTTTTAAGAAAATTGTTTACTTTCGTATTTTAGGCTCGTTTTTGTCTTTAAACTGGATTCTGCACACGGTCTCCGTAAACTCAGAGACGGCACTGGATATGTTGTTAATGCAGGGGTGAGCATCGGGTCAAACCGACCCGAACTGACAAAAACTGACCCGACTAGAAAACCGAAAAAGGAAAAAACTCAAACCGAACCGAACAACTCGGTTCAGGTCGGTTTTCAGGTTTCGAACCGAAACCGACAAAAACCAAAATAAATATACAAAACCGAAACCGAACCAAAAAAGGTCGATTCGATTCTGTTTGGTCCGGTTTCGATCGGTTTTCGGGTGAGTTTGCTCAGCACTATGTCAACATACAATGTACATCTCATTTTCATGCTTGTTCTAGCTCATTTCAAAAACCAGATTATCGAAAACTACAATACGAGTATTATTGTTTGGTCTTTGAAAACGATTACTCATAGTGATTTCTAATTACCTAGATGTTGCATTATTGACTTGTCAATAAGAAAATATTTTTTTTAATGGATCAAATTGGCAAATTCAAAATCTTGGTCTTAGTCAAGTTAGTGGAATGGGTCGAAGTCATCTAACATGTCTCATATGACTAAAAGCTCACTAATCTTTTTTTATAACTAAACAACAAAGGTTTAGGTTTTCAATATCATAACTAATACATTAGTTACTAAAATTTCAAATGAAGAAAAAAAGGCCAAGTCGACTGAATTTGGTCAAACTTACGTGAATAGTCAGCGGTAAGTGCTTAGTCTCTTATGACGAAAGTGTCAAGAGGTCTTGAGTTCGAACCTTAGGGTGAAAATTAATCTCCCATTAGCCACAGACGTTCACTTGCGACGACTCCGACCTATTCAAAAAAGATAGTCGTCATGTAATTAGTCGGCTCACAATGTCAAATCAAAAACCTAGGCATAACTGAAAAAAAGATACATAACGCTGATGTCAATCAAATTAAATGACAATATAGCTATCACGACCCTAGATACTACGAAGACCCACAACGAATCTATATGACAAGAAAATTACAACAAATCTAAAAATTAAAGATGTGACAACCCAACAATCAAAATAAAAATTTATCATTTAAACCCGATATGCATAAAGTGATAGAACGAAGATAGTGAAGATAAGGATAGACGACACCAAGATAACTATAGAAGACTTAAGTATTTATGTTAACTTTTAACATGATTTTGACAATGAGAATGTGAATTAGCATTAGATGATGTGGAGTAAGTTTTAATTGTGTTAGTACATGAGTAGGTCAACAACTTACCAACTTGGAACATCATTATCTATGTTGGTCAACCATTTCTATTTTTTCACCTTGCTTTTAATGTTTGGGTTTAGGTACTATCATATGCATATTAATACACGGGGCAAGTTATTTGGACCTCATTGGGAGGGTTTCAATTATTTTACGTATCGCTGATTTGTACGGTATATATCACGGGTTGTATGATTTAACTAAACCCTCTTATAAAGGGTTATATAATACAACCCTTAATACACCTTTCCACCTATAAATCTGATACTTCGCAAACATATTTACTGTTATTTTAATAGCAAGCTTCTATATCTTGAAAACAAAAAATAAAATAAAATAAATGAATAAATAAAAATTACTTCTTGTGTCAATAATACTTATTGTATCTTAAGATGTCATTATTAGTGAAGTGTTCAAAATTTCTAGTCTCATGACAACCCTAATACAGATCAAGCCAATATTTGAAATGTGTTAGATGATTTCTATATTAACTTAGGAATAGATTTAAAAGATGTTGAAAACATGATTAAAAGGTATGGCATTATTGTTTTTTTAAATATTTAGGCATGTGGTTGACGGATTAGTGCATTAAAAACCGTAAAACAGCCGCCACGATAGAGGCACACATTATTTTACTAGCTTTGTTTATTCACTAGGTACTATACATAATTCATCCCCCTCATAATCCACTCACAAATCCCTAGCTAATGATTGTGTCCACTTGGCACTTTCTCATTCGACAAACACTTAGCTAACCAACCCACCAACCACTATAAACTAAAGCTAGAATACAATATGCCAACGAACATCCATGGTAGTCACATAAAGGGTTTGAACCTAGTTTCACTTTGTGGTATATTTTTAAACTTTAAGGTCATTGTTGAACGTGTTTTTCGCAAGTGGTTTTGTGAATTGTGATGTTCTCAACCTTTAAGGACATTGTGTTTTTGACATGTAGTTTTGTGAGAGTATACTTTTTGTGAATCCTTTGTGATTTTAGTTAGTGCTACTTTTGTTCATGAAAAAAATTGTGTTACTAATTCCTTACTAAATGATTAGCATCGATAGTGACTACGTTTCATCATTTGATCAGCTTTCGTCTTTTTTAGACTTTCATTTTCTGTTTGTCAGGCTAAGCACAATGGTGACCAGGGTCACATCTGTTTTCCGGCTGCCACATCAGCTTTCTCTCTCTGATGACCAGACATGACTCATGTGTCACAGTCGATGACCCATGTATATTACTCGTATTTTATATAAAAGAAACAAAAAGGGTTTTGTTTGTGTTGTGTGTGTGTAAATTCGGTCGAAAATTAGACCGATGTTTGCATTTGCCAACGGCGACCGATCTTTGACCCACCCTCCACATTGGCTCGACCGATGTCAACTTCAATCACAAAATTTTTTCGACTGATCTTCCTCCGGCCCATTGTGGCTAGCCTCAATGTTCATCGATTTATCGATGTGGTCTAATTAAGGGCTAATGACTTGTAAATATATATAAGTTGACACTTTTTGTTGTTCTATATAGCTAACTTTTTTTTCCTTACTAAAACACAATTTTTTTCAAATTTCGTCTATTTCGTGTATTTTATAACCATTTTACCCTTACTTTTTTTTTTTTTTTTTTTAATTTGGAAGGGTATTACTGAATAGTCATAAAATACATAATAGACCAAATTAAAAAAAAAAAAAAAAAAAAAAAAAAAAAAAAAAAAAAGGTTAGCTACGTTGAATAACAAAAAATATCAACTTAGATACATTTACAAGTCATTAGCCCTCTAATTAATGTCGATGTATACACTCAAAGTGAGTTTAGTAATTTTATTGCAATATTATTAACTACCTTAATTCAACAAGTGGGTAGATTCATTGTTACAAAATACTAAAACATAGGATACTTTGGATCAAGGTAAGAAAAAACATTGAATACTTTTGATGTTTTTGGCATCTAAAACATATACTAGCAATATACTTTGAATCTGTGTACAGGTTTTGCACAATTTACAATTAAGAATTTACGTTTATGACTTTGATGGATAAAATCATAAAATAGCATATGAAGTTGCAAACGAGATACTGGTCAACCACATCAAACATGTCAGCAACACTGGGGCCCACCCACGCTATTTCCTGCCACAAATCTTCCACACACGTTTCTCCGCCCTCCTAACGGCTACTTTTTCCTACCATTAGTAATTCTTCCCATTTAACAGTGGTAAAAAAAGTTAACTAACACTAATTGATACGTGCATATTTTTTTAAGAGTTAACTACATTTTTGGTTCTTGTGGTTTACCGGGTATAATGGTTTTGGTCCAATTTTTTAAATTGTAACGGATCCAGTCCAAAATCCGACGACCCGTAACACTTTTGGTCTAATTTTTGTTGACCATAGATTTGACTAGTTAAAATGACTAAAATACCACTCACCGTTACGCACAGAATTTGCACCATTCGTCCTTAACCAAACGGCCGTTAGTTCTGTTACTTTAAAAAAACTTTTTTTTCCAATTTTTTTTTTAATTCGAAAAAAAATTTAGAAAAAAAATCAAAAAAAAAATTGAAAAAAAAAATTAAAAAAAAAAGTATTTTCGCTAAAAAAGTTTTCCTTCAAAAAAATTTTTTTTTTCAATTTTAAAAAAAATCGAAAAAAAAATTTAGAAAAAAAGTTCAAAAAAATTTTTGAAAAAAAAATTCAAAAAAATATTTTAGCTAAAAAAGGTTTCAAAAAAATTTCAAAATTTTTTTTTCAATTTAAAAAAAAAAATCGAAAAAAAATTTTAGATAAAAAAGTTCAAAAAAATATTTTAGCTAAAAAAGGTTTCCAAAAAAATTTCAAAATTATTTTTTTTCAATTAAAAAATAAATCGAAAAAAAATTTAGAAAAAAAAGTTCAAAAAAAAAAATTTGAAAAAAAAAATTCAAAAAAATATTTTAGCTAAAAAAGGTTTCCAAAAAAAATTCAATTTTTTCTTTTTCAATTTAAAAAAAAATCGAAAAAAAAATTTAGAAAAAAAAATTCAAAAGAAAAAAAATTTTTTTGAGAAAAAAATTCAAAAGAAAATTTCGCTAAAAAATGTTTCCAAAAAAATTTCAAAAACTTTTTTTCAATTTTTTTTCTAAAATTTTTTTACGAAAATAATTTTAGAAAAAAAAAATATTCAAAAAAAATATTTTTGAAAAAGAATTTCAAAAAAATATTTTCGCTAAAAAATATAAAAATTTTTTTCTTAGAAATTTTGAAAAATTATTTTTGAAAAAAAAAATTATTTGAATTTTTTTCTAAAATTTTTTTTCGAATTTTTTTTTCTAAAATTTTTGAAAAAAAATTTTTTTTTTTGAAAAATCTAAAAAATTTTTTCGATTTTTTTTTTAAATTGTAAAAAAATTTTGAAATTTTTTTTTTGAAAACTTTTTTAGCGAAAATACTTTTTTTTTAATTTTTTTTCAAATTTCTTTGATTTTTTTTTCTAATTTTTTTTTCGAATTAAAAAAAAAATAAAAAAAATATATATATTTTAAAGTAACAGCACTAATGGCCGTTTGGTTAGGGACGAATGGTGCAAATTTTGTGCGTAACGGTGAGGGTATTATAGTCATTTTAACTAGTCAAATCTATGGTCAACAAAAATTGGACCAAAAGTGTTACGGGTCGTCGGATCTTGAACTGGATCCGTTACAATTTAAAAAATTGGACCAAAACCATTATACCCGGTAAACCACGAGGACCAAAAATGTAGTTAACTCTTTTTTTAACTTCGTTGTATAATTTCATGCGAATGATGCGCGGTTAATTTTTTTACGGCAATTTATAACACAACTATACCACATATGTCATAGATCGTTTGTCACAAATGTTTTCAACGAGATTGATTCAACGATTACTTGTTTAATGAATCATTCACATACTACACATTGCTCAGGGTGGTGGCAACCATACCTCCCAAAAAAATTCATACCTCCCAACCAACCAATAATATCATTCCACCTCACCCACACTTTTTTCATACCTCCCAACCCTTTTTTAGTGGCAACCATACTTTTTTTATACCTCCCAAACCACCAAAAAAATTTTTTTTTCATAAATAAATTATTTAATAAAAACATAATATTTCATTAATAATTAAAATAAAAATACATAATACTTTAAAAAGAATTGTGGTTGAACCGGTGGTGGAGGTTGGGGATAGTAGGTCGAGCTAGGGTGTTGTTGAGTTGCAACTTTCGGACGAAAATGTTGTCCACGAACGCCACGACCACGCCTTATTGAGCTAGATTTTCTTTGATCCATGCTACACTTTTTTTTAAGATATAAAGATGATTTTTAAGATATAGAGATGATAAAAATATGAAATATGTATGTGATATAGTATAGTATTTATAGGATTTTTTTTTTTTTTTTTTTTTTTGTTCCAAGCCAACGTTCGGATCACAACTTTCAATGCCCAACGTTCACTTTTGTTTCAAATGTTCGAAAAATACTCCACCAAACCGCAGCAGTAAACATTGCCGCTGAACCAAACCGCCCACCCAAACCGCTGGGGTGGCGGCGGTGTTCCCCGGCGGTTTGGGGGCAAACCGCTGGCCCAACGGCATGGCTGCCAGTACCCTCATGCGTAAGAGCATAGTGTGTCATAGCATATCAAAACTTACTTTTGATGTTACATCACTACCACTTCAACATCTTCACTTTTAACACTTACACGCAAAAATACCCTTTCACTTATAACATCTCTTTTACGTGTCATTTGAGACCCACTATACCCAATTAAAACATACACTCAAAAAAAAAAAAAAAAAAAAAAAAAAAAAAAAAAAAAAAAAAACAACTACTATTAAGAAATTTGTCTTTTTTTCCTTTTCTCACATTCACTCACCCCAATTAATTGACATTCAAATTGGCACAATAGAATACTGGTGTGGTAACATGAGATTTGGCACACGAAATGAGTTACCACCTAGACTTGGCATGCATTTATTTCATGAGGATCTTTGACATCACGTGACCTCTTAGTTTCATCGTTGCTTTCAACTATATAGATGGTGTTTAAGATAGTAATTAGTTTATGAAAATATTTGTTAATGATTTTAACTAGCTTGCTTAAAGCAACTAAGTAATTTCGATAGACGATCTCAAACACATTTAAAAAGTGTTTGTGTTTTCATAAAAATGTTAGACTTGAATGGTGACCTTAATGTGACGCCCATTTTAAATCTAACGCGACCGTTTTTCACAAACTGTATTACAATCGACATTCGGTTGTTTCCTGCTAATTAGAAAAGTCGAAATCAAACTGATGGCTTATTGCAAAAATCACTTATTTTTGCAATATCAAGACAAAACTAATCAGTAGAACATTTTTAATTAGCACACACATAATTACATAAAAGGATTTTTTTTTTTTTTTTTTTTTTTTTTTTTACATAAATCCTTGTATGAAAGAAAAAAAATACACAATAGTGAAAAACTGTAAAATTTGAGAAACTTCGAGTCAATTCCAGCAATACCTACAAGTTGAATGTTAGTGGACCCTATCCACATAGTAGTAAAAAAAATTCAAATTTTTTAAAACTTATAAAATCCGAAAATATCTCTAATTCTCAGTGTATAAATAAACTTCCAAATTTAGAGTTGAAAAAACAGAACACAAAACATATCACCAAAGCTTATACACTAACAAGATCCTCTCTTGTTTCCTTGTCAACAACAACCGTTATCTCAATCCTAATTTACTATCACCAACAATTTAGCCTTCAAAAAAAGGTACTAATTCATTTCTTGTTTTTAGTTCAATTCCCATCTGGGTTTAACTTCTTTTTAGCATATCTCAAATGGGTTTTTTTAATTTTTAATAATTTTACAGTATCATGGTTATATCAGGTGTCAAAAAAGGTACTTCATTTCATGTTTTTAGTTAAATTCCCATCTGGGTTTAACTTCTTTTTAGCATATCTCAATTGGGTTTTTTTAATTTTTAATAATTTTATATAATGATGGTTATATCAGGTGTGAAAAAGGTACTTCATTTCTTGTTTTTAGTTCAAATCCTATATGGGTTTAACTTCTTTTTAGTTTATCTCAAATGGGTTTTTTTTTTTCATTTTGTATAATTTTATGGTTTGATGGTTTTATCAGGTATTAAAAAGATGCTTAATTTCATGTTTTTAGTTAAATTGCCAACTGGGTTTAACTTCTTTTTAGTTTATCTGAAATGGGTTTTTTTCATTTTGAATAATTTTATTGTATGATGGTTGTATCAGGTATTAAAAAAGGTACTTAATTTCATGTTTTTAGTTAAAATCCTATCTGGGTTTATCTTCTTTTTAGCATATCTCAAATGGGTTTTTTTCATTTTGAATAATTTTATAGCATGATGTTATATCAGGTATTAAAAAGGGTACTTAATTTCATGTTTTTAAGCTTTTAAAAACAAGAAAAATCATGTTTTTTTGTCAAATTCTATCTGGGCTTGTCTTATTTTAGTACATCTCAAAAGTTTTTTTTTTTTTTTTTTTTTTTTTTTTTTTTTTTTTTTTTTTTTTTTTTTTTTTTGAAATTTGGTCTAATTCCATGGTATGATGGTTATATCAGGTGTAAGATGGCATTGGGGCTTGTGAAAAGAACAAGTTCATTTGGTAGAAAAAGGGTTCTAATTTTGAATCGTATGGAGTTTGATTCAGTTAATGATGCTGGTACACCTAAAAAGAAGCAGTTTTTGGAAGAAAATTATGGTTTTTGCTGGGAAAAGTCTTTGCTTGAAGCTATGCCTCAAGAGATATTGGTAAGTTTTGATTAACATCATTTAAATTATGTTTTAAATTTACAATCCTTTTTATGGAAATGTGTTTAAAAAATAATTTTTTGAAGTGTAATTTAGTCTTTTTGCACATATTATAGTGTTTGTGTGTTAAAATGCTTAGTCATTTGAGTTCTATTGCAAAATTTATAGTGTTTGTGAGTGATTTTGCTGATTTGCGTTCCCTAAAATTGAACAGATTAAGATATTGTGTGGAGTGGATCATGATGATCTGAAGAGTCTTTTTCATGTATCTAAAACGATCCGAGAAGCTGTAAGTTGTTTATCTTACAAGTATGGTAGTATTTTCTTTGCAACCACTATTTTTAAAAGCGATTTTACTAATATTAATTACATAATACAGGTTGTTATTGCAAAGGAATGGCATTTTGAATATAGTACACCAAAAAAGATTCCAGCTTTTCGATGTTCATTAAACTTGGAAGAATTCGCACAAAGCAATTTTGAAGATATCGAAGCTCCAAATGCTCCAAAACAATCAAGAATGTTTCATCCTCGTTTGTCAAGGAAGAACTTAGACACTATACGTGTGTCCTTGTTTGCTTTGCCTCCATTGGACACAAATCAATAAGGAAGCACAAATGGTACTAATTTACGCCAATAGTATCATATAGAATGATACTTGTGCATCGAGACTATTCTATTTGACGATGGTTTGATAGGTTTGCGGTTTTTTGTTTTGTTTTAGGTGTAGATAGGTTTTGGGTATAAGTTTATTGTAGCATATTGTGTGTTCTTCAATCTTTTCATTGAAGCGGTTAGAGGTGTGTGATTGTGATGTGTTTTAGGTGTTTGTATATTTTGTGTAAAAAAAGATTAGAGGTATACATTTAGCAGTGCTAATAGTTTCATTTTAAGGGTTTTCTTTATTTAATGAAAAGGTTTGGTTCTTAGTTATTTAATCAAGATTATCATTGCAACTTTGTAGTATACAATTTTTATTTGCAAACTGTGTTTGTGTGTGTTTCATATGATTTTGGAGGGAAAAAAGGGAATATGAAAGGGACCAAGCATTAGGTGTTGACTGTTGATTGAACATAAATTTTTGTGCAGTCAAAAGAAAAAAAAGGATGCAAAAAATTTACTAATAAATGGTTAGATTTTGTTATTTAAATTTTTAAAACCGTTCTATATTTTTTTGTCTGCTAATTATACTCCTCAAAATTGCTAAATTCCAGTAAGATTAAAAGCTTTTGTCTTTTTCACTCCACAAATTTCAGTAAGTTGTCGAACTATCTACTTTCTGATCAATGAAGTAACTTCAACAGTTCGGTACTTTCTCTAGTAACATTTCTTGTATTTTACCTTTTTTTTTTTTTTTTTTTTTTTTTTTTTTCTAAAAAAATACACCTAGGTAACTTCATCTCACGAACCAAAAGGCGTGTAGCCTATCGGTACAATATATATGGTCTGAAACTCTCGCTAAACAAGATGTTGTGGTTCAAGTCCTGTCAAAAATAGGTTCGATATATCCGAATTGTGCATAGGGAAATTTTACAACACTTTCATAAAAATAAATCTAACATGACTAGCTCATCATAAGTTCAAATGTTGAATGAACAAAAAAGAGTTTGGACTTTGGAGTTGCCGAGTTGGTGTCATAATATCTAGCCCAATAGCTTAAATGCTAAACATTTAAATTTGTACAAGGGCTTAGTCTTTTGACCTTGTGAGATGTTTTCATATACGAGTAATAACCACTAGAGATTGGTTTGGTTATTGGGTTGTTCGGGTTATTCGGTTCTCTTAATTCGGTTAAATATTTTTTTTTAGGTAAAATCGAAAACTGAAATGAACCGAATTCAAATTAAAATAAACTGAACTGAATAACCCGAGTTACATAATTTTAATTATTTATTTATTTAACTATATAGATTTTTAGCAAAAAATAAAATTCAAACTTTAAAAAACGTTATATTTATACTATTAAAGTGTTTTAATGTGTTCTTTTTATATATATAATTATATAAAAAATATATATTTACGTGAATTCGGTTTTCGGTTCGATTCGATTTTCATTTTCCCAAGCCCATATCCAAACCGAAAACCGAATATTTCATTCGGTTCGGTTCGGTTTTGGCAAATTTGATTCGGTTACAATTTAGTTTCGGTTTTTTCGGTCTGGTTCGGTTTCAGTTTTCGGTTTCTATGGGTACTACACGAATTCTGACAGGTTAACCTTTTTTATCTGCTTGTTTACAATGTGTACATGGAGTTTTGAGTAAGTTTCAAAATCCGATCTTGTGTTTGCCATCATCGCGCAGTTTCTAAAACTTTGAAATGCAAACATAGTCCATGTGAGAAATTTTTGATTTGGATGTCGTTTGAAATGACTAAAATACTTTACTTACCTCCCGTTTATATTTCACTTAAATAAATTTACTTTAGTTATTTTAAGTTGGTCACAACGATATCTGAATCAAAAATTTCTCATGATGGTTAAGCATAGTACGAATAGTTGCCGGTTTTACTACCGGACTAAAAGTATCATCACAATCAATACCAATATGTTGACTACGCCTGTTAGCCACAAGACAGGCCTTGTTCCTGCTTAATGAACCATCAGCATGATATTTATGCTGAAACAGCCACATAGACCAAACCACATTAATGTTTAGTGGTTTCGAAACATACATAGCATCTCGCCAATTAAGATTTGATAACGCAACAGAGGGAGACTTAGAAATAGGAGAAATATGAGATGTATGACCATGAAAACGAGGATTAGGCTTGACGGTGCCAACTTGGGCATGTGTGACCATAGGGTGAGTCCGCCTGGGAGGATTAGGTACCGTAGGTAAGTTGCTGAATGTAACACCCTCAATTTATGGATGCAGCGGAATTCGAACTGGGTGTTACTCGACGGCACAATAGTCACAATAATAGAAAACGAACTCTAATTGAGTCGTTTTAAAAGGTTTATCATTCAAATTATATAAATATCAGAGATTTCAAAATGAGGTCCCAATTGGTTCCATGTTTACAAATCACATTAAGTGAGTTTTCGAATGATAATAAAATTTATAGCCCTCTTGAGAATCCGTGCCCTTCCGTGCCATCCTTGATCGTCATGAACCTGAAATACATGCTTGAGAGGTCAACACAAAGGTTGAGTGATATTCATAGAGTTTGTTTAATGTTTGAACACAATATGTTGGTAGTGTGAGTTATAGGCTCACACCAATGTTTGGAAAACAAAACAGGCAGGCTACGTTATTATACACCCATAAAATGTATTATACACTAAGCTTATGACACCAAAACGTTAACGTGTACCAATATCGATCGGCAGATTTATCCCGGTAGGTACTTTGCTAACATACCTAAATCTCAAATATTAGTGCATTTGTTTGAACTTAGTCAATACAAATGGGATTCGTCAATCCCAATAGGCCTATTCACAATATTCGCGCTCACTATTGCTAGTGATTAAATGGTTCATAATAAAGGATCTCGGTTTAGCAAGGTTGGTACTTAGTGATAATAAAACAATCAGGCAAGCATACAATTTAAAAACATTGTGCTCGGTTAAAATAGCATGTATTCCCCCCAAGGGTTTGTAAAACAATTAAGTAATGGAAAGTGGGGCTATGAACTCACCTTGGGATGTAGTGACGTAATGAACACAACTGTGCCAAGGAGTATGGCAGAATAGTAACATAAGTGATGTCAATAATTAGAGCGCAACAATACAGAATCGGCATAACCTAATGAATATAAGCTTGTCTCAAAACATAATACGCAGAAAGTAATCGATACGTATGAGTTTCAAAAGGTAGAGTGTTGTAGTTTTCGTGGAATATTTGTATCAATGTTTGTAAAAAGTTTAGTATCCCATTCGTGTGGTGGTATAAAGTCATAGACTCGGACAAAACGCACGCCAAAGCACAAATCATATAGCATAAGTATGAAAGGTAATAAGCACGTATAAAAGAATAAACCTAAGCAGATATATAAATGAGATATATGGATTAGTTACGTTCAACTAATAAATAGTCATTAGAAGTTCCAACTTGTATTTATTGGTTATTGGGTAGAAATCCAATAATAAACAAGTGACAGTCCGTGTAATAAAGTCCGGTAATAAGTGATTTGTTATTAAGTCGTAAGTCCATGAAGAGTGCAATACATTAATCCTAAACCCTTGTAAGATTATATATGTATTTGACATGGTACATGAGGTTTGTAACTTGAAGATTTGCTAAAACAAGCCCTATGTATGAGTTAGAAACCTGAAATTCTGAAACAGTCCCAAAGATTGGAAATTCTGCACAACTCAGTGAGTTATGGGCCTTAGGTAATTAGATAGGGTGATAGAGCTATGTCTTGTGGTCGTTTCGCCGGGTGGCGCACCTCATAACTCATCCCGATGAGTAAATGAGAGCCAAAATGGCGAAAGGTGTCAAAATCTGCACACCAGATTTCAATCACAAAAAGCTCATGGTTCTGGTCATTTCTGGAGTTCGGCCCAGTTTTATGAAATGTAGGTAAGACATAAACGTAAATGTAGCCGCAAACGGCGCATCAACCAGAGTTGTAGAACTCTAGATATCGCCGAAAAGGTGGGACTGCAGTGAGCTGTTCCAAACAGCTCATGTATGCAGTAAATAAACAAACAAAACGCACCCTATTATGCAGAAAATCAGTAGCAAACGTGCCCTATTTGGGGCTGTTTTGGCAGTTAACAGACACCCCTGGTTGGGCCGTTTTAGCAGCCAACAAACGCACCCTAGTTAGGCTGCGTTTCAGCAAACAAACACACCATTGCTGGGGCTGCGTAGCAGCAAGCAAATGCCCCTGTTTGGGCTGTAATAAGCCTATCCAAGCGCACCCTTTGGGTGGCTGTGACAGCAGACAAACGAACACCCTTGTAAGCTATGGTGTGGGTCAAAACAACAAAACCAAGCGCACCCTTTGGGTGTTGTGGTGTGGACTGAAATAAACCAAACGGACACCCTTTTTTTTTGTTGAGTCGCTGCTGTGGTGGGTCGTAAGCAAAACAACACCCCTGTGTTAGTTTCCAGTCGAGAAGCAGAATCAAACAAATACCCTTGTGGGTTGGGTTCACCGAGCACAAATAAACACAACCTTCTTGGGTTGGTTTGAACCGTGCACAAACAAGCATCAAGCGCCCCTAGTCGGGATGTCTGACGCAAAAACAAACACATCCTTTGAGTATTTCCTTTCCAGCCGAAACACAACAAACACACCCTTCGGCTATGGCTGAAACTAACAAGTCAAAACCAAACCTACACCCTCTTGGGGTGTGCTGTTAGCGGCCAGGAACCAAACCAAACCAAGCTCAACCTTGGACTTCTTGGTTTAACAAAAGCAAACACCCCTTTTGGGTGAGATGTGACAGCAAGGCAAGCACACCCTTCGGGGTGGTATTTACCAGAACCAAACATAAAATAAAAACCAATGAAGCCAAGATAAGCTGGAATATTGACTAGAAGCAAATCCATACAATACCAAACCGTGACCCTTACTGGTCTTGACCCGTACCCACACGGGTCTGAAATGACTCATTCCAAACTACACTAACCCACGAATTTTGTTGATTCACCACACGATTTATTGTTAAAAACATGTTTTATTCTAGTTTATTTCCACGAAAAACTTGTAACGTTTTGATTCAATATTCGGATACAAGAATAAAAATGAAAAAGAGATGAAACAAGGTTGTGTTAATACCCAAAACGAGAGTGGAAGAGGTGGTGGCGGCGGTGGTTATCTCGGACCAAAATACACCCAAAACCAAGCCAACCTTTTGCAGATTTTTGTAAACCCGAGACCAAATAAACACCCACGCCCTTGTGGCGTTGATGTTGGTGATGGCGGTGGAGGATGAGGCGGCGTAGCAGCTTGGGAGAGAGGGAGGGAGGAGATAATACCTTTTCTTTGATAAGAGAGAGTGAGATGAGGAAGAGATAGATAAGATCTGATTTTTATCTTTCTCAATTAAAAGGCGGTGGTTAAGTAGGATAGGAATGGAAAGGTGGGCTTGTATTATTATCATACCGTGTATTTCGTGTCCCGTTAAGTTAAAATGTAACGCGATACCTCCGTTTGGTAATTGCGGGAAATATATTTCTTGAATCGTTATAATAATAATAATATAAAAAAATGAAATTATTGACTCCGATTAATAATTATCGAATTTAAACAATTACTAATGCGATGTCAGTACGCGTGCGGTGTCGTTTTTCAGGAAAAGCAATATAACCTCTCGTTAAATTGACAACGGTGAACATAATTGTTCATAAAGTAATAATTCGAATCAGAGCGAATTATTTAACTTGGGGAATTACCGGTTAACTATCGATTACAGTATTTGTTTTTACGTTACGGTGAAAGTGAAATAGTCAAAAGTCAATGTCAAATGGCAAAATAGTCATTTTGCCTTATGAAAATTTACGGGTTGCTACAGTATCCACCCCTCATTTGGAACTTCGTCCCGAAGTTCAGCGGGTGTTATCTGTTGACAGAGTGTTCGAGAGTCGAGACAAGATGGAAGTACATTCTGGTCTTCACGCTCCCACGTGAATTCGAGTTCTTACCGAAAGTTCTAACGAACTCTTGAACAATAGGAATGCGACCTTACTTAAGTCATTTGACCTTACGGTCTATGATCTTGACTGGTTCTGTGATAAAGTTCAGACATTCATCAATCTGGAACTCTTCTAGAGGAATAGTGACCAATCCTAGTCTGGATCTTGTATAGTCCGATGTTGAGATGTATGGGAAAGAGTGTAGGTATTTGTGGAGAATTTTGATCTCACACTCCTAGGTGAAATCAGGAACTCTTTTAATGTTTTGATGGGTGAGCGAAAGTGCTACGATTAATATCATGGCTCAAACTAACATTTGTAAGAAATAAAGTAAGGGTATAGATGTTTGGAGGACTAACACAATTGGAGAGTCTAATGTTGCAGGGCTAGCTGAAAATATTGGAGAACCAAATGTTGTGGCGCCTCTTCGAGTGATTGTTGTGCCAGGTGTTAAGAGGTTGTTTTCACAAGGATTTCATGAGTTGCAAATGCAGCAGTTTCAAAAGCCTAGAGAGAGTGGTTGCATTTAGGTGCCTAGATGATGAATCAATTTTGATGTCTCGTAAGCCAGTGGATCATGTTGTAAGAGCTCGGTCTGCTCATGAATTAAATAATGGCAAAAATAACAATAGTAACAAACGGTGTGGGGATGTGGAGAGAGAACATTTCGAGAAACAATGTCTCTAAAATAAAGGTCAACAAATGGAAGGAACTCTTGGGAGAGTTTATGTGTAAGTGTCCAGACACTCAAGTAAAGTAGGTAGAATATCAAACACAGTCTGCTAGTTTGAGATTGAACCAAGTCAAAAGTGTAACAAGTCTGTTAACTCAATAAATAACTCATGATTGTAAAGATTTGCAACGACAAAAGTGACAACTTATGAATGAACTTAGGAAGTTCTAATGAGATCTTAAAACTTTTGCTGAGAAATATAATACCGGAGATTCTAAAGTTCGAGTTCATACTCATGTCATATCGGATACAACTAAGCCCACTTGTTTATAATTCTTTATTTACATAGAGAGGCATCCCAAACAATATAAATAGAGGAATATAAACTTATGGTTCGGTGATTTACAATTTCTTTATTTAAATGAAAATGCATCCCAATCCATTTCAAATAAGGACATTATAAATCATCCTACCTAAGAATTCCCAACACAACATTCATACTTAGCCGGTGAGTTACAAGGTAGTGTATTACGAGATGATACTGGTGTTCCAAAAGTACAAAATGAATATTCAATCTTGTAAAGCTGATGAAGGTGCTTGTGGTGTAACTAAGGATGATTTGAGCTTTAAAAGTACATCAAGATCTGTTAATGAACTTGTGGTTGCAACAGTTGTGAAGATAATGATGTGATATGTTGATGAACAAAAGTGTGTAGTGTATGCTTAACATTAATATTGGTAGAGATGTCAAGTTTGCTTTAAAATTTTAAGAGATTTTAAAGGTTTATGACGGAATGGTATCCTTAGGACCTAAACAGGCTAGTACTTCTACGGGATAAAGAGAAGAATTGATAACTATCCCAAGATAGTAGTTCGGATTATCTCATAAATGAAAACTTTCAAGAATGAAATTAGGTAGTACAAATAAGCTGTTAAGATCTCGCTGAGTGGTAAGACACTATCGTGTCTCTAGATTGTTTTAATGAATTTTGGTGGTTTATCGAGTTCATGTAGGAAATTAACCTGAACATAACCCTAGTACAACTATTCTCAGTATTTGAAAATTTTAAGTCGAATATAGTTAGTCAGACTATATTCCACTGTCCCTAGGTTAAATATAGGTGACTAGTCTATATTTAGCCAAGGTTCGATAAAATTTTCAAATACCTAAATTAGGTATACTTGTGATATGTCCGTTGCTTTCGGGAAACTGTCCACTAAACAAAGGCGATGTCAAACCTTTCAATTGCAAGTCCCGGCCATACAAGACTTGTAATGTATGTTTTCATATTCCATTGCATAGAAGATAGTACGGGTAGGTACGTGTGGAAAGGAAGTTTTAAGTAGTTCTAAAATAGAACATACTTGGCCAGGATCACGAACTTTTAATAATGAAGGTTTCAGAAGAAAACTTTGATGAATGTAGAGCTGAACTTCAGCTTTTGTAGGTGATGGATTAGTTTATCCTTTAGAAATCTCATTTTTCTTATTTGGAAATCGATAGATTGTGATGGGTTTTTGATATCATAAGAAATGATATTGATGATGTGATGGAATAATTCCAGAGACCATTACGCAATCACAATGTCTCGGAAGTAGGTTAGACCATTGTGCAATTCACATTGTCTGGGAAGTAGGTTAGACCATTTTGTGACTCAAAACATTTGAGAAATGATTAAGACCATTGTATAATACAATGTCTTGGAAAATAGGAAAGACCATTGCAATCACTTACAATGTCTTGGACATAAAATGTTGGAGTAGGAACATGATTGGGAGAATGTGGTTGTGTCGTAATGCCCTAGAATAGGCATACGCAGATATGTTTAGTCCATTGTTTAGATAAATGATTGAAAATAAACCGAGTTTATATATCAATATACTAATATGTTCATGTAGTATAAAATGCTAACGGGGAAATGCTCAATTATATATAGGGTACATATATTAATATGCAATTATGTTTGTGTAGCATAAAAATGTCTACGGGGAAATGTTCAAAATAGGTATATATGAATATACTAATATGTTTGTGTAGCATAACATGCTTACTAAGTCCATAATCGTCTGGAGGATGGAAGACACGAAGAGCGGAAGGCTATAAAAATGTTTTTGCTTGTAAGTGTAGTTATAGTTTAGGTCTCAATTAGACCCGTTTCTCTATAACCATGGCTCTGGTACCAATCTGTAACACCCCCAATTCATGGATGCAGCGGAATTCGAACTGGGTGTTACTCGACGGCACAATAGTCACAATAATAGAAAACGAACTCTAATTGAGTCGTTTTAAAAGGTTTATCATTCAAATTATATAAATATCAGAGATTTCAAAATAAGGTCCCAATTGGTACCATGTTTACAAATCACATTAAGCGAGTTTTCGAATGATAATAAAATTTATAGCTCTCTTGAGTATCTGTGCCCTTCCGTGCCATCCTTAATCGTCATGAACCTGAAATACATGCTTGAGAGGTCAACACAAAGGTTGAGTGATATTCATAGAGTTTGTTTAATGTTTGAACACAATATGTTGGTAGTGTGAGTTATAGGCTCACACCAATGTTTGGAAAACAAAACAGGCAGGCTACGTTATTATACGCCCATAAAATGTATTATACACTAAGCTTATGACACCAAAACGTTAACGTGTACCAATATCGATCGGCAGATTTATCCCGGTAGGTACTTTGCTAACATACCTAAATCTCAAATATTAGTGCATTTGTTTGAATTTAGTCAATACAAATGGGATTCGTCAATCCCAATAGGCCTATTCACAATATTCGCGCTCACTATTGCTAGTGATTAAATGGTTCATAATAAAGGATCTCGGTTTAGCAAGGTTGGTACTTAGTGATAATAAAACAATCAGGCAAGCATACAATTTAAAAACATTGTGCTCGGTTAAAATAGCATGTATTCCCCCCAAGGGTTTGTAAAACAATTAAGTAATGGAAAGTGGGGCTATGAACTCACCTTGGGATGTAGTGACGTAATGAACACAACTGTGCCAAGGAGTATGGCAGAATAGTAACATAAGTGATGTCAATAATTAGAGCGCAACAATACAGAATCGGCATAACCTAATGAATATAAGCTTGTCTCAAAACATAATACGCAGAAAGTAATCGATACGTATGAGTTTCAAAAGGTAGAGTGTTGTAGTTTTCGTGGAATATTTGTATCAATGTTTGTAAAAAGTTTAGTATCCCATTCGTGTGGTGGTATAAAGTCATAGACTCGGACAAAACGCACGCCAAAGCACAAATCATATAGCATAAGTATGAAAGGTAATAAGCACGTATAAAAGAATAAACCTAAGCAGATATATAAATGAGATATATGGATTAGTTACGTTCAACTAATAAATAGTCATTAGAAGTTCCAACTTGTATTTATTGGTTATTGGGTAGAAATCCAATAATAAACAAGTGACAGTCCGTGTAATAAAGTCCGGTAATAAGTGATTTGTTATTAAGTCGTAAGTCCATGAAGAGTGCAATACATTAATCCTAAACCCTTGTAAGATTATATATGTATTTGACATGGTACATGAGGTTTGTAACTTGAAGATTTGCTAAAACAAGCCCTATGTATGAGTTAGAAACCTGAAATTCTGAAACAGTCCCAAAGATTGGAAATTCTGCACAACTCAGTGAGTTATGGGCCTTAGGTAATTAGATAGGGTGATAGAGCTATGTCTTGTGGTCGTTTCGCCGGGTGGCGCACCTCATAACTCATCCCGATGAGTAAATGAGAGCCAAAATGGCGAAAGGTGTCAAAATCTGCACACCAGATTTCAATCACAAAAAGCTCATGGTTCTGGTCATTTCTGGAGTTCGGCCCAGTTTTATGAAATGTAGGTAAGACATAAACGTAAATGTAGCCGCAAACGGCGCATCAACCAGAGTTGTAGAACTCTAGATATCGCCGAAAAGGTGGGACTGCAGTGAGCTGTTCCAAACAGCTCATGTATGCAGTAAATAAACAAACAAAACGCACCCTATTATGCAGAAAATCAGTAGCAAACGTGCCCTATTTGGGGCTGTTTTGGCAGTTAACAGACACCCCTGGTTGGGCCGTTTTAGCAGCCAACAAACGCACCCTAGTTAGGCTGCGTTTCAGCAAACAAACACACCATTGCTGGGGCTGCGTAGCAGCAAGCAAATGCCCCTGTTTGGGCTGTAATAAGCCTATCCAAGCGCACCCTTTGGGTGGCTGTGACAGCAGACAAACGAACACCCTTGTAAGCTATGGTGTGGGTCAAAACAACAAAACCAAGCGCACCCTTTGGGTGTTGTGGTGTGGACTGAAATAAACCAAACGGACACCCTTTTTTTTTGTTGAGTCGCTGCTGTGGTGGGTCGTAAGCAAAACAACACCCCTGTGTTAGTTTCCAGTCGAGAAGCAGAATCAAACAAATACCCTTGTGGGTTGGGTTCACCGAGCACAAATAAACACAACCTTCTTGGGTTGGTTTGAACCGTGCACAAACAAGCATCAAGCGCCCCTAGTCGGGATGTCTGACGCAAAAACAAACACATCCTTTGAGTATTTCCTTTCCAGCCGAAACACAACAAACACACCCTTCGGCTATGGCTGAAACTAACAAGTCAAAACCAAACCTACACCCTCTTGGGGTGTGCTGTTAGCGGCCAGGAACCAAACCAAACCAAGCTCAACCTTGGACTTCTTGGTTTAACAAAAGCAAACACCCCTTTTGGGTGAGATGTGACAGCAAGGCAAGCACACCCTTCGGGGTGGTATTTACCAGAACCAAACATAAAATAAAAACCAATGAAGCCAAGATAAGCTGGAATATTGACTAGAAGCAAATCCATACAATACCAAACCGTGACCCTTACTGGTCTTGACCCGTACCCACACGGGTCTGAAATGACTCATTCCAAACTACACTAACCCACGAATTTTGTTGATTCACCACACGATTTATTGTTAAAAACATGTTTTATTCTAGTTTATTTCCACGAAAAACTTGTAACGTTTTGATTCAATATTCGGATACAAGAATAAAAATGAAAAAGAGATGAAACAAGGTTGTGTTAATACCCAAAACGAGAGTGGAAGAGGTGGTGGCGGCGGTGGTTATCTCGGACCAAAATACACCCAAAACCAAGCCAACCTTTTGCAGATTTTTGTAAACCCGAGACCAAATAAACACCCACGCCCTTGTGGCGTTGATGTTGGTGATGGCGGTGGAGGATGAGGCGGCGTAGCAGCTTGGGAGAGAGGGAGGGAGGAGATAATACCTTTTCTTTGATAAGAGAGAGTGAGATGAGGAAGAGATAGATAAGATCTGATTTTTATCTTTCTCAATTAAAAGGCGGTGGTTAAGTAGGATAGGAATGGAAAGGTGGGCTTGTATTATTATCGTACCGTGTATTTCGTGTCCCGTTAAGTTAAAATGTAACGCGATACCTCCGTTTGGTAATTGCGCGAAATATATTTCTTGAATCGTTATAATAATAATAATATAAAAAAATAAAATTATTGACTCTGATTAACAATTATCGAATTTAAACAATTACTAATGCGATGTCAGTACGCGTGCGGTGTCGTTTTTCAGGAAAAGCAATATAACCTCTCGTTAAATTGACAACGGTGAACATAATTGTTCATAAAGTAATAATTCGAATCAGAGCGAATTATTTAACTTGGGGAATTACCGGTTAACTATCGATTACAGTATTTGTTTTTACGTTACGGTAAAAGTGAAATAGTCAAAAGTCAATGTCAAATGGCAAAATAGTCATTTTGCCTTATGAAAATTTACGGGTTGCTACACTGAAGTAGGGGTCATATGTGCCAAATTAGGTTGGGTCGCGGATTGTGTAGTCGACTGTGATGTGGTGTGGTGGGGCAGAGTGCCTGGTTGGGCCGAGGGTGGCGTGGGACTATACATTGGGTTAGGTGTTGGGCTAGATGTTTGGTTAAGAGTTGGGCTAGATTGGACCATAGGGGTAATAGGCGTAAATGATAGAACCATACGGAAATTGGAGTTCATCGAAGGTTACATTGCGGGAAATGATGATTTTGTTAGTGGAGAGGTCAAGGCATCGATACCCATGATGATAAGTGGGGTATCCAAGGAAAATACAAGGGGTGGCATGAGGTGCAAGTTTATGAGGGGAATGAAGGTGTGGGAAACAAAGACAACCGAAGATACGCAATTGTGAGTAATCGGGTTGTTCGTTAAATAGTTTAGTGCAGGGTATATTTCATTTTGAATGGCGGATGAGAGTAGGAGATTAAGTAAGTAGGTATGTAATGCCTCGACCCAAAAGGTGGGGGGAAGGTGAGCTTGGAAAAGAAGGGTGCGAATGACATTATTAATAGTGTAGATCATGCGCTCTGACTTTCCATTTTGTTGTGAGGTTTTGGGGCAAGAAAACGGACTTGAATGCCATTTTGAGCAAACAAGTTAAGGAGATTGGTGTTGTCAAACTCCTCACCATGGTCACACTAAAAAGCCGCAATATCACACTTAAACTAATTATTAACATAAGAGTGAAAATGTAGGAATTAAAGCTTCGGATTCCGTACTTAAAGGTAAAATCCACAAATAATGGGAATAATGATCAAGAAATAACATACAATATTTAAAACCACCAGAATTAACAATGGGACACGTCCAAACATCGAACAATCTCAAAACGACGAGTAACAATGGAATCTGAACTAGACAACGGAAGTCTCATAAGTTTGCCAAGCTAGCAAGCATGACAAATATGCGGAGACTTCTCTTTATTACAAGAAATAAAATTACGAGAAACAAGGGAATGTAGCACTTCTTCTCTGGAATGCCCGAGGCATTGGTGCCACGTACTAGGACTCACAAAAAGCAAATCATGAGGAATAGGAGAAGGTGGTGTAACTGGTAAACATCGAAGGAGGATATGACGGGTTAAGAAATCCTTCATAGAGAAGCAAAAGGCATCAAATTCAACTTTATAGTTATTACATAAATGAGATTTTGATTATATTAGGGGTGACAAGAATATTATATAAATATAAAGGATGATTAAGGGAAGGCAAGAAACTATGGCCGGTGTTGGCGATCGTTGTTGGTGACGGGTATGGATTTATCATCGCCAACACAAACAGATAGATACAAACTATGATTATAAACAGTACTTAAATTAATTGTATGTGAGTTGAGATGAGAAGAAGCACATGTATCCATATTCCATGTAGGATTCGGTACAATCATGGTGCTAAAACACTTGGAAGCACGGTTTGTTGAGTCGGGATCGTACCGTGAGTTGGCCCTAATAAACATGTCGTTGTGGACTGAAATGGGTCGGATAACTGGTAGGATGGGCTGGTAAAAGGGGTGAATGAGGCTGCATATTAAACATTTAATCCAAGCATATTCAATAAACCAAGTTCTCTGAATCTTCCAAACCTAATCAAAGTTCCAAATTGCTTCCAAACGGAACTAAATTCCAAAGAAACTGATTTTAATAGTACCAACAAATATAAGCCAAATTTCAAACCAAATACAAGAGGGATTAAGGTTGAGAAAAGGAGGGGAGAAAAAAAAGGAACGTGAGATTTAGATATATTAGGAGAGGATCATGACTCTTGATACCATACTAGAATTGTGATTTTGCTTACTTATTCATTAACTCATTACAATATATAAGTATTTAAGGATTATTCTAAGAACCTAAATTATAAAGTGGGCTAAGCCTCTAAATATCAAAACCGCAAAGGCATATAAAAATTATATGTCTAACATAAGATACATTTGTTTAAGGATTATTCTAAGAACCTAAATTATAAAGTGAGCTAAGCCTATAAATATCAAAACCGCAAAGGCATATACAAATTATATGTCTAACATAAGATACATTTGTTTAAGGGTTTTGCTAAACAATGCCTACTGACAAATGCTTAAGACAACAAGTAGTCTGTTACTTTCATATTTAAAGTAGTTATGTATTTAATGCACAATAAATAAATATAAAAATTAACTTAAATATATGTCATTTTTAATTTAACAAAGTCTAAGTTTCTTTTTATATTCATATTAATTGTTGCTTTAAGCATTGTCTAATGAACATTGTTTACATAAAGGACCAAAAACGATATCTAAGCCAAACGGTTTTCACAAAGGTTATGCTTACACTTTCAAAGTTTTATTAGATATATATTATGCATAATAGTTTTAGAAAACACTCCATTAGACATACGGTATAATCGATGATCATATGTAGGACCTGTTTATTTATAATTGGATTGGATCGAAGAACATTTACAATACAAATAATCGAACGGATCAAAAGGTATGATACTCACATATTAGACCTGTATTCAAAGCTTCTAAGTTTATTTATTTAACTCGGTATAAAACTTCTAGATTTTGCACAAATAGAAATATGTATTGTGTGTCCACAAGGCAATTCTTTCCTCCCGGCCTAGGAGTTATGTTGTCTCAAAAACACATGATAAAAAGTGTGATTTAAAAAAATAATAATAAATAAAAATAAAAATAAAAATAAAATAAAAAATCTAATTTGACCAATCTCCATCTAAATGTACAAGACTCAAAATATAGAGATATAGTTTACAATATCACACTAGTAAGTTTAGAAAGTTACACATTAAACAAATCGCCAAAAAATATTTACAATATCTCAACTTGTTTTATCAGAAAGATTATATCTTTATTCATCAACCTTAAAAAAATCTTCGACTACTCTTTATGTTCAAATCGATCCATATAAGTATATCGGTCAGTCTATTGGGTCTAAACAGAACCAAATTAAATTATTGTTACTTCAAAAGTTGTTATAAAGTAGAGAAACTCACGAGTTTCTCACCTCTCAAGCAAATGAATAATCTCATACCATCAAAACACTTGAGGATAAGTGTGATAAATGTACCAAAAACTCTCATCACCTTGCTATTATAAATTGAGCACAAAACACATCTATTTGTATACTTCCAATTTCCCACATAAACATTGGTTCATGGGAAGGCATTGATGTTGATGAAACAAAGGTGGTGAGTGACATTAGTGAGGGTTTTAGCAGTTGCACTGAAGGAGGTGATGGTGAAGAATTGTTGGCGGAACCAATTAGAGGTGTATGCAATGGTGATTTGCCTCCTTTTGTGAACAAACTCTACAATATGGTTTGTAACAAAGAAACCGACACTATCATTTCATGGGTTCCAAATGTTTCGGGTGGTACTAAGAGTTTTACTATTTGGAATATTAACGAATTCATCAAAAACGTCCCCTCTCTCATGTCCAAAACCAAAAACTGTAAGATAATAAAGTTTTATTGATTGAATGACTTCTTAATTACATAAGATATCATGTCTATTTATAATGGAATATAGCTTTGAGAATAAACTAACATAAACCCCTGAACCTAATGGACCATAAGCCCTTGATTAGGCTTGGGTCTTAGCCTATAATCTAACACTCACCTGAAGTTTGAACGGGAGGTTTCCGGACGTACAAGCCGGATAGATGTTGAAATTGCCTTCTTCTTCTCTTCTTTTGTTTATCTCCTTTTCTTTATTGTTCGTTTGCACGTAGATGGACTTGCATTTCGAAACATAATTGTATATTGCTTGGGTCTTTCCTCCATTTTTATGACGTTTGCTCTCTTTTTTTTTTTTCTTTTTTTTTTTTTTTACTGAATGGCTTGCTTTACCTTTAGAAGGGAGCGACAATTTAGTGGTCCACTTTTTTTTTCAACAACAATGATCTTCAATAGCGAAAACAACTTGATGAGGAAAAAAAATTATATGGTTGCTTGATGGCAAATCAACATACTGTGTGTATTTTGACGGCTAGGGTTTTATGTAACAGGGTTTATATACTAAAAGCGAAAAAGCAAAATCCTATTCTATTATCAAAAATAGAGAAAACAATAAATCGAAAATAACCAGATCCCTGCGGATCACCAGCGAGTAGCTGATGACCGGAGGATAGCAAATTATTGTTGGTGGATCTTACTTAAAGCAGGTGACCTACCCCAAGAACAGTGGCCAATGTTAGATCTCCTTCATAAGCTTATACAAATCCAGCTACCTCCCATTGATAAATCCATGGATGCCATGAGGTCTTTATAGGTAGATTCATTGTATTAATCGAATACTTGGTTGATGTAATTGGTACTCGTCCATCAGTATCACCATTGTATATTCACACGCGAAGATTATTCTCCATGAATTCCCTAAGAAGTGGAATAATTGGTGAAGGACTGTCATGCCAATGTTGGATAACATCACTCTACGGTTCCCATGTGTGACAACCGGCAGTTTAGGGAGCTATTTTAAAAACCCGCATTACGATTTAAGTTCGTTTATAATTTTTATTTGAAATTTTCATTTCACAACGAACTTGTAAGACCTATTTTATGGATATTTTTAATTAATGACGTTATGGGATTCGTGAATTATGTTCATAATTCATTTTTGATTTAATGTTCGGTGATGTATATTTGAATTCTCACTTGGTACTACGTTGACTTTGGCACTAGGATTACCTAACGAAAGTTTATGATTCGTCTTAACGAGTCCGACTATATTTTTAATTAGTTACGAGATGTTTTCGAGAGACATTGAAGTTTTGAAATGAGTTCGGGTTCGGGCCACATGTTTTTACATTTACCCACGTTACCCGCTCAACACCATAGTAATATTATTATTATTATTATTATTATTATTATTATTATTATTATTATTATTATTATTATTATTATTATTATTATTATTATTATTATTATTATTAATAACTTTAAAAAAAAAAAAAAAAAAGTTAATAAGGGTGTGTTTGGTCCGGTTCACCCACACACACACTCACCTCACCACTTTTCATTCTCTCTCTAACTCATTCCCTCTCCCCCATCTTTAACCTAGCCGCCGAACCTAAGATCCGGCCACCACCGCCGCTACTCCGACCACCCAACAAAATAATTACCACCATCTTCTTCCTCTCTTTATCCTCTTTCATTTGGTATATCATACTTACCCTAGAACCACCATTAACACCACCAAACTTTTAATAATTCGTTCGAATTTTTACTACCTTTACTAGATCCGTTCATTTGGAGGTCCAAGAAGGTGAGAAGGAGTTATTTTCAGGTTTTGGGTGCCAAGAATTGGTGCTAATCCGTGGCTACACGGATTGTTTCGTTGAGAATCGAACTGGTTTTTAATGGGAAATGATGTTTTGATGATTAATATTACGTTTGGTATCCGGGTTTTCTTGGTTTTGGTTGTGGTTGACTCGGAACCGAGAGCTACGCTCTCGGCTTATTTTGATTCGAGCCCTTGTGTGGCTTTGGTTTCCTTGGTGTTGTAGTTTGGTTCTTGTCGATGGTGTTATGCTCTTCGATCCTAGCTAACCGAGACCCATGAGGTCTCGGGGTTTCCATTGATGATTGTATGGCCACGCCGAGACCCGTATGGGGGTTCTCATTTGGTCGTGGTTCGAGCCTCGAGCTAGTAGACTTGTGGTGATTCGACCCTTGTGGGTCGCGGCTTTTTAGCCGCGTTATTATTTTGTTGCCGATTGACCATTGGATCGAATGGGTCTAAATGGTTACCTTGTTATGCTCTTGTGAGCTATGTGATGATTTGTATGTTGGCTAGAGTCCATGTGACTCGCGGTTTGGAGCCGAGACTCAATTGAGTCGTATAGACCCGGGTTTGGCTTGGTAAACCAACCCGAATGTGACTTGGTTATATTTACTTACTTGTAACATGTATTGGTAACTTGGCTTTGGTTTTAGTTTTTGCTTTGGTTGATTTGTTTTGGCCGAATACATGCGGGTCGAGACCGTGTTTGGTCTCGACATTGGATATTGATATTGGTATTGAGGAGTTGTTGACGAAAGAGATGTTGGGGACCGATTGTGAGACGGTCGTTAGATTGACGGAGATAGGTTAGTCGGGTGCCGTAGTCGGACCCTATTGTTGTAGCACGTGGTTTGAGATTGTTTGGACGGAGATGTATTATCTTATGACTTTTGTTATTTACTTTGGACTTGGACGATGAGCCGAGAGTCATGACTCGGACATGTGACCATTTCGTATGACTCGATAACTATTAAAATTGAAACGAAAATAATAAAACTCGTAATAATAATTATTGATAATATGAACGTTTATATGAATATATATATACGTGAATAACGTATATATAACTATATAAGCGCGTATATTAATAATAATAATAATCACGAGTCGTATTATAAATAATACAATTAGATATATATTAGGCTACGAAAGTGGCGTAATATTATTGAACGTATTATTATTATAAAAATTGTGTTATAAAACGGGAAACTCCCGACAATTATTAAACGGTTAATAAAATGTCATTTCGGATATATAACGGATAAACTTATTGAGTTATGCGAAATCGTTGTCACTCAGGTCCAGGTAAGTTATTATTTGTGACGTTCGTGTTGTCACGGATATATGACGACTAATATAGACGTTTTCTATAATTAAATAACCACTTAACCGTAAGGTTGAGCCGGGTTATTTGGCTATATGAAATGAATATATTAGTGGGCATCGTATCCTACGACGCCCATAGGTTGTAGTATATGTAAAGTGTAATATATTGCGAGTGTATATATCGGGAAATCTGACCAATTTGACGATATATATGAGGAATTTATTAAACTATGATATATACTATATTGTAATTATGTGCTATGTGCTTTAGGTTGGGTGTAATCTTGGAACGGTATGTTACGTAAATAAATATGAGGATTATCAAATCGACGGATTTGATAAACTTCGGCGATTTATTTAAATGATATATTGGGCTAATATTAGATCTATAGTTTATTTTATTATTCTTTATGTGATCTTTTTGGTTTGTTTGGAGTCGACCCACCACCTGTATGGATACCAAACGCAAATACACCAAACTAATACGAAATAGATTTTCGGAAATAAAACGGATTCTCGTCCGGGTTTGGGAATATTATAAATTTGAGGAAATGATTTCTGAAAGAGTTAATATTGTTAGGTCGTGCCAAGTCCGTAGTTGCTGTTTCGTGAGTTATCATACATCTTATTTCTACCGACTACTTCTTGCTATTTTCTGGACTTGAGGTGAGTCATAGCCCCATTTTTCAATCTTGAACTATGTTTTCAATACTTGGGGTGAGAAACGTGCAAATTATTTTATGTGGACTATTATCGCTTTTATATGCTTTCTAAACTTGCTATGCGTATGGACTAGGATATATTGTCAGCTTTAGTCACATAGTTTTGTGTGTACTATTCAAGGTTGGCTTATTTGGTTATTGGTGGATTGTCAGCTTTAGTCACATAGTTTTGTGTGTACTATTCAAGGTTGGCTTATTTGGTTATTGGTGGATTGTCAGCTTTAGTCACATAGTTTTGTGTGTACTATTCAAGGTTGGCTTATTTGGTTATTGGTGGATTGTCAGCTTTAGTCACATAGTTTTGTGTGTACTATTCAAGGTTGGCTTATTGGTTATTGGTGGATTGTCAGCTTTAGTCACATAGTTTTGTGTGTACTATTCAAGGTTGGCTTATTGGTTATTTGTGGATTGTCAGCTTTAGTCACATAGTTTCGTGTGTACTATTCAAGGTTGACTTATTTAGATACTATAGTGTGCACCTATAGGTTATTAATACTTCGGAGGTTATCCGAGTTATTATTGGTATTGCGGGGGCTACCCGAATATCTATGTTAGTACGGAAGGGTATCCGTGTGTTATGTTGGAGCGGAGGGTATCCGCAGGCTTTTAGCGAATCCTTAGTCTAGCTAGCAAGCGTTTTGCGTATATGTCCACTATATTGTTAGTTGAACTTAAACCTATGAACTCACCAGCGAAAGCTGACTTTTAGCACGTTTTCTCAGGTAATTAAGTGTTGAGATGCATGCTTGGAATGGAAGGCTCGGCCAAGGCACCCGGTCCATGGATCTATTTTTCTAAACTCTGATAATTAAATTTGGACCTATTGTTACTTTATTTTGGGCCTGACTCTGAAGTATGTTGGGATAAATGTAAACCTTAAAACCCCGTTTTGGTTGTGTTTTTATTTTGTTTACTTTATCTCGTTCTATATTGTCTTGTGTTGGATACCAATCCCCGTAGCACCCCGAAAGCTTGTTGAGTCTTCCGCTGTATCAAATTTTGGGGGTGTTACAGATTGGTATCAAAGCCAAGGTTATAGAGAACTAGGTAAATAAACGCCTAAACTATAACCGTATTTTTATAGAAAATGATCCTTGACCACCGCCCGCCAGCCCGCCAAGCCGAAGCATCTTCTATTATTTGAGGTATTATGAGATATTTGAGATGATTATTAGATTTGGAATTTATTGAGATGATTTGAGGTTTATGGATTTTAGCTATAAGATGGCGTTCTCGAGGATTTATATGGTCTATATGTTTTATAAACATTTTAGTAATGCGGTGTTTGAAATTCTTTTATTGAGATTATATATGGAATTATTTGATGAGTATATTTGGTACGGTATTATGAGTTGTGATTTAGTTGTTTTGAAACACTTACACCTACCCTACGCCGTTGTCACAGACTATGGCCTCCCATATGCCCGATGTCGTCGAGGACATTCTTACTGCACTGGTTTTACCTGCACAGTTCACTATGGCATCTGATGACCCTTACCAGATGGCCATGTCTTCAGCTATTGTATCACAGGCAGCTTCTACTTCAGCACTACCTGCTGCATCTACGCAGGGACCCTCATCTTCTTTAGGGCTCCCTGGTACATCGAGGCAGCTTACTCTTCATCAGGCTTTGGCTCGTGTGGCACCACGCTTTGCCCACCGAGCTACGGCACGCATGTCAGTAAGCCCTACTCCATCACCTTTACAGATTGATGCTCATTCTCTTCTGTCTGAGGCGCCACCCACATCATTGCGTCGTCGTCCTAGATCACCTACTACATCTCCACATGGTTCACCTAGTAGGAGACGACGAGTGATGAGGTACTCTTCCGATGAGGAGGAGGAGGAGTACGAGGGTGAGGATGAGGCTGATGACCCTGAGCGGGAGGATGACCCTCAGGAGGCTGAGCAGGGTGATGATGATGACCCTGAGGAGGAGGATGACCCTCAGGAGGATGAGATGCCTGATGATGATGATGATGAGTTATTACCACCAGCTCAGGCTGAGGAGCCTGATTCACCTGTACACCCGATTGAGCCTGATTCACCTGATCATCCGTTCTTGTTTGAGTTGCCACCTGGTAGTCCCGTTGAGTCGGATGCATCTTCTGAGGTTTCTGCCGAACATGCAGAGTTGGGTGAGATTGGCAGGTTGTGGGCTCGGATTACTGAGCTTAGTGAGAGAGTTGCACGTGTATCGGATCGACTTGAGAGGGTTATTGGAGAGTTTTTAGCAGATTTGAGAGTTGACTTGACTGTCGTTGTGGGCAGGACTACTGAGCTGAGGAGAGTTTTGATGGATGTCCACGAGCATATCGATAGTTTGCAGCGAGGATTTGTTACTGCTCGTGAGGCCGACCGCAAGCTTTGGCAAAGGAATGCTGAGCTAGAGAAGGAGGTGGCTGACCTCAAGAGAGATCGAGACACCCATAGCGTGGAGCTAGGATCGTTATGGAGGGATCTTGATAGCTTGAGGCAGGAGATGAGGAGCCTCCGCCAGCCACGTGGCTAGTTGGTTGGGTTATGTTATATTTTTGCTTTCTTAACCGAGGAGTGTTCGGTTAGAAAAGCTATTTATCATATTTTGATGTATTTTGCTCAGTATTCGTCTCTTTTGGAACGATTAGTATGTTTTGTGTTATCCATTAGTCGAAACAATGTTAGATCGCTATTGTATGGTTGATGATTATCAGTATATGGTATTATGTGATTTTGGGTGTTATGGAAATTGAGTCCTTATTCACTTATTTGTTGTTACGTGGTGTATTGTTGCTATTCTTTCCATGACTTGATTTCGTTGAGATGTTTTGTTGAGCCTATTGATAAGTTCTATTGGTGACTCATGAACTTGTATGATGTTACAGATCAATGGCACCACGTCGAAACCCTGTTAGGTCTACCAGAACTGGTCCTGCTGTGACTACTCCTGGTCGCCGAGGTCGTCGACCTACTCGAAATGTTGAAACCCCTACTCCTGACAACCTGGACACCACTAACCGCAACAACAGGAATCAAAATGTTGATGTTCAGGGAGACAATGATCATGTTCCACTTAATGCACCTACTGTGGATCAAGCAATGATCAACCAACTCGTGGAGCAAAGAGTTGCTGAACTACTAGCTGAGTCAAATCATTCCAACAATTCTGCTGGAACTTTTCCACCTGTTCGTGCTAATGGATGTCAATACAAGGAATTCAAGATTTGTGGACCCATTGAGTTTGGTGGAACTGAAGGAGTGGTTTACTTAGTCAGATGGATTGAGAAGACTGAGTCAGTGTTTAATGTCAGTGGTTGTGCAGAGAATGCGAAGGTAAAGTTTGCTTCTTTTACTTTCAAGGATGAAGCTTTGACTTGGTGGAACAACTACCGAAATGCAGTTGGGAGTGATGTAGCTTATGCTATGACTTGGGAGCAATTTAAGTCCTTGCTGATTCAGACTTATTGCCCAAGGAATGAGGTCAAGAAGCTAGAGATTGAGTTTTGGAACCACAAGGTGAAAGGTACTGACATGGCGACTTACAATCGTCGTTACCAGGAATTAGCCTTGTTGTGCCCAGATATGGTGAAAACTGAGACTCAAAAGATCGAGAGGTATACTGATGGGTTGCCTGTAGCTACGAGGAATGATGTGATTTCTGCTAGGCCTGCAAACATCCATGAGGCAATTACAATTGCTCAACAACTTATGGATTCGTTGGAATTAGAAGAAGCTGATAAGGAGAAGAATGGAAAGAGAAAGAGGGACCGTCACTCTAAGAATAATGATCACCGAAGCAAGAGACAAGCTAAGGCTTATGCTATTGGGAATGGAGATAAGAAGAATCAGAACGGTGATGCACCCAAGTGTGATCGTTGCCACCAGCATCATAATGGATGGTGTAGTGTGAAATGCCAGAATTGCTCAAGGAAAGGACACACAGCTAGGGACTGTAGAGCTCGACCTCTTGCTATGGTTCAAGCTACTCCTGAGATGAGAAATAAGGCAGATGTTACTTGTTATGGGTGTGGAAAGAAGGGACACTATAGGAATGAGTGTAGAGAATCGCGGAACCGTGGAAATCAAGGCTCGGGTGGTAATGGGTACAATTATGGAAACCGTGGAGCTAGAGGAAACCGTGGACGACAAGATAATGGGGACCAACGTGTGGAAGCTGGAGCTGCTCAGGGAAGAGTGTATGCACTAGGGAACGAGAGAGGAGAAGATCCGAACGTCGTTACTGGTACGTTCCTTCTCAATAATCGTTATGCTTCCATACTATTTGATACTGGTGCCGATAGGAGTTTTGTGTCCACTACGTTTGCACCCTTACTAGAGAAACCCCCGATGGCCTTAGGAATTGGATATGATATTGAGTTAGCAAATGGGAACATAGAAAGGATTAATACCATCATTCGCGGTTGTACGTTAAATTTCTTGAACCACCCTTTCAACATAGATCTTCTACCCGTCACGTTAGGAAGTTTTGATGTCATCATTGGTATGGATTGGTTGTCGAAGTATCGTGCTCACATACTTTGCGACGAGAAGATCGTGCGTGTACCATACGGAAAGGAAGTCCTAAACATATTAGGAGACCGAAAGGATTCTAGGAGCCTATCCCGATTAGCAGTTATATCTTGCACAAAGTTACCGAAGCTAATGGAGAAGGGATGTTACCTTTTCTTAGCCCAAATTTCTGAGAAGGGAGAGACGAAGAAAAAGGAAAGGTGCATTGGAGATGTGCCTATAGTTCGTGATTTTCCTGATGTGTTTCCCGATGACTTGCCGGGAATCCCGCCAACTAGACAAGTGGAGTTTCAGATTGAGTTGATACCTGGTGATGCACCTGTAGCACGAGCACCTTATCGTCTTGCACCTACCGAACTGGAAGAGTTATCGAAACAATTGGCTGAGTTAGCCGAAAAAGGATTCATAAGACCAAGTTCTTCACCTTGGGGAGCCCCAGTCTTATTTGTGAAGAAGAAGGATGGATCGTTTCATATGTGTATTGATTATAGAGAGTTGAATAAGTTAACGGTGAAGAATCGATACCCGTTACCTAGGATCGACGACTTGTTCGATCAACTTCAAGGATCGAGTGTGTATTCGAAGATCGATTTGAGATCGGGATATCATCAACTTCGAGTTCGCGAGGAAGATATTCCGAAAACGGCTTTCAGAACCCGTTACGGGCATTACGAGTTTCAGGTGATGCCGTTTGGGTTGACTAACGCACCAGCAATATTCATGGATCTCATGAATCGTGTGTGTAAGCCTTACTTGGATAAGTTCGTGATTGTATTCATCGATGACATTCTGATTTATTCAAAGAGTGAGAAAGAGCATGAGGAGCATCTAAGACTCATTTTGGAATTGCTCAGGAAGGAGAAACTCTATGCCAAGTTTTCGAAATGCGAATTTTGGATTCCGACGGTACAATTTTTGGGTCATGTGATTGACAGACAAGGAGTCCATGTGGATCCTGCTAAAATTGAGGCGATAAAAGATTGGGCTGCACCTACAACCCCAACCGAAGTTCGTCAATTTTTGGGTTTAGCTGGTTATTACCGAAGATTCATTGAGGGATTTTCGAAGATAGCTAAACCATTGACCAAATTGACTCAAAAGAGTGTTACGTATGAATGGGGAGATAAAGAAGATGAAGCGTTTCAATTGCTTAAGAAAATGTTGTGTAGTGCTCCTATCTTAGCGTTACCGGAAGGTAATGAGGATTTCGTCGTCTATTGTGACGCCTCACATAAAGGATTGGGAGCCGTGTTAATGCAACGAGAGAAGGTGATAGCTTATGCTTCCCGACAGCTCAAAAAGCATGAGAAAAACTACACTACCCATGATTTGGAGCTCGGTGCTGTGGTTTTTGCTTTAAGAATATGGAGACATTACTTGTACGGAACAAAGTGTGTTGTATTTACCGACCATAAAAGTCTACAACACATCTTGAATCAAAAAGAGCTCAATATGAGACAACGACGTTGGATTGAGTTGCTAAGCGATTATGATTGTGAAATTCGCTACCACCCTGGTAAAGCAAACGTTGTTGCTGATGCTCTTAGTCGAAAGGAAAGAGTACCACCATTACGAGTTAGGTCATTAGGAATGACTATCGTATCGCCATTACCGTCTCAAATACTCGAAGCTCAAACGGAAGCGTTGAAAGCAGAAAATAGATCTGCCGAGAATATATTTGGGATGGCTGATAATGAGAAAGGATTTATTAAGCGTTCTGATGGATTGTTATGCTTTGGAGATCGAATTTGGGTACCTTTGCATGGAGAAATTCGGGAATTGATTATGCAAGAGTCGCATAAGTCAAGGTACTCCATTCATCCTGGTTCCGATAAAATGTATCAGGATCTTAAGAAGTTCTATTGGTGGCCAAATATGAAGGCAGATATAGCATCGTACGTTAGTAAGTGCCTGACATGTGCTAAGGTTAAAGCTGAACACCAGAGACCGTCAGGATTACTAACGCAACCAGAACTTCCAGTCTGGAAATGGGAACGGATTACTATGGACTTCATTACCAAATTACCGAGGACAGCTAGCGGTTGTGACACTATCTAGGTAATTGTGGATCGTCTGACAAAGTCTGCTCATTTCTTAGCTATTAGTGAAGATGATAGTGTGGATAAGCTTGCGAGGTTATATGTGAAGGAAATTATTTCGCGTCATGGAGTCCCGATATCTATTATTTCGGATCGTGATAGTCGTTTTACGTCAGCTTTGTGGCGATCACTTCAAACGGCTTTGGGGACGAGGCTTGATATGAGTACTGCATATCATCCCCAAACCGATGGTCAAAGTGAGAGGACCATTCAGACGTTAGAGGATATGCTTCGTGCATGCATCATAGACTTTGGTAAAGGCTGGGAGAAGTATTTACCCCTTGCGGAATTCTCCTATAATAATAGCTACCACACAAGTCTTAAGGCTGCACCATTCGAAGCTTTGTATGGCAGAAAGTGTCGTTCACCTATTGGTTGGGCGGAAGTTGGAGATAGTCAACTTACAGGCCCTGAGCTTATTTTGGAAACTACAGAGAAAGTAACTCAGATTCGTGATCGGTTGCAAGCGGCTATAGATAGGCAGAAGAGCTACGCCGATCAGAGACGTAAACCTTTAGAGTTCCAGGTTGGAGACAAAGTAATGCTGAAAGTCTCGCCTTGGAAAGGTGTAATACGTTTCGGGAAACGTGGTAAACTCAACCCACGCTACATTGGACCATTCTTGATCTTAGAAAGAATTGGGCCCGTGGCTTATAGGTTGGAATTACCACATGAACTGAGTAAAGTTCACGACGTGTTCCACGTGAGTAATATGAAGAAATGTCTTTCTGATGAAATGCCCGTCATTCCAATGAGGGATATTCGTGTTGATGAGAAACTGAATTTCGTGGAAGAACCGATTGAGATTTTAGATCGTGAAGTTAAACGACTCAAGAGAAGTCGCATTCCGCTCGTCAAGGTTCGTTGGAATTCCCGACATGGACCAGAATTTACGTGGGAACGTGAGGACGAGTTCAGGAAGAGATATCCGAAGCTTTTAACTTCGTAGATGAATTTTTTTTCCGAGTGAAACCCGGGACGGGTTTCCTTCTGAGACTGGGAGGATGTGACAACCGGCAATTTAGGGAGCTATTTTAAAAACCCGCATTACGATTTAAGTTCGTTTATAATTTTTATTTGAAATTTTCATTTCACAACGAACTTGTAAGACCTATTTTATGGATATTTTTAATTAATGACGTTATGGGATTCGTGAATTATGTTCATAATTCATTTTTGATTTAATGTTCGATGATGTATATTTGAATTCTCACTTGGTACTACGTTGACTTTGGCACTAGGATTACCTAACGAAAGTTTATGATTCGTCTTAACGAGTCCGACTATATTTTTAATTAGTTACGAGATGTTTTTGAGAGACATTGAAGTTTTGAAATGAGTTCAGGTTCGGGCCACATGTTTTTACATTTACCCATGTTACCCGCTCAACACCATAGTAATATTATTATTACTATTATTATTATTATTATTATTATTATTATTATTATTATTATTATTATTATTATTATTATTATTATTATTATTATTATTAATAACTTAAAAAAAAAAAAAAAAAGTTAATAAGGGTGTGTTTGGTCCGGTTCACCCACACACACACTCACCTCACCACTTTTCATTCTCTCTCTAACTCATTCCCTCTCCCCCATCTTTAACCTAGCCGCCGAACCTAAGATCCGGCCACCACCGCCGCTACTCCGACCACCCAACAAAATAATTACCACCATCTTCTTCCTCTCTTTATCCTCTTTCATTTGGTATATCATATTTACCCTAGAACCACCATTAACACCACCAAACTTTTAATAATTCGTTCAAATTTTTACTACCTTTACTAGATCCGTTCATTTGGAGGTCCAAGAAGGTGAGAAGGAGTTATTTTCGGGTTTTGGGTGCCACGAATTGGTGCTAATCCGTGGCTACACGGATTGTTTCGTTGAGAATCGAATTGGTTTTTAATGGGAAATGATGTTTTGATGATTAATATTACGTTTGGTATCCGGGTTTTCTTGGTTTTGGTTGTGGTTGACTCAGAACCGAGAGCTATGCTCTCGACTTATTTTGATTCGAGCCCTTGTGTGGCTTTGGTTTCCTTGGTGTTGTAGTTTGGTTCTTGTCGATGGTGTTATGCTCTTCGATCCGAGCTAACCGAGACCCATGAGGTCTCGGGGTTTCCATTGATGATCGTATGGCCACGCCGAGACCCGTATGAGGGTTCTCGTTTGGTCGTGGTTCGAGCCTCGAGCTCGTAGACTTGTGGTGATTCGACCCTTGTGGGTCGCGGCTTTTTAGCCGCGTTATTATTTTGTTGCCGATTGACCATTGGATCGAATGGTCTAAATGGTTACCTTGTTATGCTCTTGTGAGCTATGTGATGATTTGTATGTTGGCTCGAGTCCATGTGACTCGCGGTTTGGAGCCGAGACTCAATTGAGTCGTATAGACCCGGGTTTGGCTTGGTAAACCAACCCGAATGTGACTTGGTTATATTTACTTACTTGTAACATGTATTGGTAACTTGGCTTTGGTTTTAGTTTTGGCTTTGGTTGATTTGTTTTGGCCGAATACATGCGGGTCGAGACCGTGTTTGGTCTCGACATTGGATATTGATATTGGTATTGAGGAGTTGTTGACGAAAGAGATGTTGGGACCGATTGTGAGACGGTCGTTAGATTGACGGAGATAGGTTAGTCGGGTGCCGTAGTCGGACCCTATTGTTGTAGCACGTGGTTTGAGATTGTTTGGACGGAGATGTATTATCTTATGACTTTTGTTATTTACTTTGGACTTGGACGATGAGCCGAGAGTCATGACTCGGACATGTGACCATTTCGTATGACTCGATAACTATTAAAATTGAAACGAAAATAATAAAACTCGTAATAATAATTATTGATAATATGAACGTTTATATGAATATACATATACGTGAATAACGTATATATAACTATATAAGCGCGTATATTAATAATAATAATAATCACGAGTCGTATTATAAATAATACAATTAGATATATATTAGGCTACGAAAGTGGCGTAATATTATTGAAAGTATTATTATTATAAAAATTGTGTTATAAAACGGGAAACTCCCGACAATTATTAAACGGTTAATAAAATGTCATTTCGGATATATAACGGATAAACTTATTGAGTTATGCGAAATCGTTGTCACTCAGGTCCAGGTAAGTTATTATTTGTGACGTTCGTGTTGTCACGGATATATGACGACTAATATAGACGTTTTCTATAATTAAATAACCACTTAACCGTAAGGTTGAGCCGGGTTATTTGGCTATATGAAATGAATATATTAGTGGGCATCGTATCCTACGACGCCCATAGGTTGTAGTATATGTAAAGTGTAATATATTGCGAGTGTATATATCGGGAAATCTGACCAATTTGACGATATATATGAGGAATTTATTAAACTATGATATATACTATATAGTAATTATGTGCTATGTGCTTTAGGTTGGGTGTAATCTTGGAACGCTATGTTACGTAAATAAATATGAGGATTATCAAATCGACGGATTTGATAAACTTCGGCGATTTATTTAAATGATATATTGGGCTAATATTAGATCTATAGTTTATTTTATTATTCTTTATGTGATCTTTTTGGTTTGTTTAGAGTCGACCCACCACCCGTATGGATACCAAACGCAAATACACCAAACTAATACGAAATAGATTTTCGGAAATAAAACGGATTATGATGAGGCGAAAAATGATCCGTTTTTAGGGGGTCATTTAAGCTCGAATCCGACTTTATTTGATCAAATATTGCCCTAAATCGTTTCTTTTGTGATTTTAGGTGTTTGGAGAGTGAATTCTGGAAAAGAAGCCATTTTGGACGTTTTTGGAGCATAAAAGTGAAGAAAACGGCAAAGTACCAAATTTCCATGCTGAAGATACAAGGTGACGGCGTCAAGAGTTAAATGTTGACGGCGTCAGACATGAAGATTAAAATACCGAAGGTGGTGACGGCGTCAAACGCCTTCATGACGGCGTCAAAGTGGCAAGAATAAAATACCGTGGTCAGTGACGGCGTCACATAGGCCGTCATAAGTAGATCAAGGCCGTCCGAGGAAGTATATGGCGGCGAGGTGACGGCGTTACAAGTAACTCTTGACGCCGTCAGCCTATTTTTCCTATATATAGTTTTCTAGTTTTTTTCATAAAAAAGAGGGAAGTTTTGGTGAAACCCTGAAGACGAATTTGGTGTATCTTTTACAGGTTTTTCAAGGGTTTCAAACCCTTGAGACCTTGCATTGTAATTGAGATAAGTGTTCTTCCAATTCAATCAATATGTCTATGTGTTGGTTGTTTATATCTTGTTCTTGTCTCAATTCTACTATGCTAGGCTAGATCTCTTTTGTGTTTGCTTAGATCTAATGAAACCTAGATGTTGATTATGTGTTGATTACTTGTCTATTCTTGTTTTGGATGAATGATATTATATGTTAGGCTTAAGAAAACTGGCAGATCTCCAAATGGTAACATGCTTGAACGTCTTAAGAAACATGAACCGAGGCGTACTAGGTCTTTATTGGTTGTATTTAATGCATGAGCCACTGTTTACAATCCCTATAGTTGTGCTGGGTCATGGTGTAGGAGGAGATAAGAGCTCATAGAGTTGGGGAGTTATGTATGCCACCCCACGAATGGTATTAAGGAATACAATCCGTCATCCATACAAGTGTAACAAGTAATTAACGTGTAAAAGATATCTAGGGAGTAGTGAAGTCTAAGTAAACACAATTTCTCCAACTACTGCTCACAACCTTAGTATAATTTAGTTTATTTTCATTTTTATTATTTTATTTTGATTGCATCTTAGCTTTGGGTTAGTTGAATAGCAACTAATTCCGCCCACTCTTCCAAAACCCGAGATTTTACTTGCTTTCATAAAAATATAAAAATACAAAAAATAATCATCTCTCACCTTTAGAACTATTAATTAGGTTTTCTAATCCTAGCGACACTATTCCTAAGCTGAACGATCAATCCTCCGGTACTTATCACTATAATATACTACAACGATCAGGTACACTGCCTGGTGGGGGTTGTAAGCTTCTCGAGATCCCTCGAGAGGTAAAGCAAGGTGCGATTCCCACGCATCAAGTTTTTGGCGCCGCAGCCCGGGGAATAGTTATTGTCTAGGTTAGAATCTCTTTTTATTAGGTCTACTTGATAGATTCCTTTCTAGTAGGATTTTATTTTTATTTTTAGGTTCTCTTTAGTCTATCTTTTTCTTTGTGTGTTTGTTCGTAATTTTCATTGACTATTCCGTTTGCCATTATGGAGAACGCGAATCCACCATGTCCAACACTAGAGTTTTACCAGAAAAAATATAATTACACTAGTTTGGATATAACAAGATGGAGGAATGAAATGAGGAGGACAGGATCTTATATTGATTTTATTGAGTACCTTGAGAAAAGAGGCCAAGTGCATAATGCTTTTAAAGAATTCACCTTGGGAGCTCCATCAACCCCTCAAAATGCCTCACTTAGTGAAACCTATGCACCATATAAGCCTTCACCTAGGATAGTTTCGTATGAGCCACCTAGCTGCATGTCATGGTTAGGCACTACCATAATACAGGATGAACACATAGGTGACCTTGATGTGATGGAGGATGTAGCCGAGCATGATCACATTGATCAAAAAGACCTAGGTTTTATGATCGATGATGATGAATCTCAAGAAACAGATGATGAATCTCTTGGGCAATTTGTATATAGCAGTCAGAATATTGAAGATGATCCTTATGATTCGGACATAGAAGTTGAGATGCCTAGAGAAGCACGTGAGATACTTGGGAGAATGTTAGGGCTAGATCCTGACACATGGAATGATGAGGTAAATAACATAAGCCCACTAAATACTCAACCATTATTTGAGGCACACACACCGCCCGTAACTTACACGGAAGAAGTAGAAGAAACTGTAGGAATCCCAATTGAGGTAGAACCTTTGAACCAAACACAACTAGAGGATATAGGTTTGAATACTTATAATGATAACCTTACTCTTAGTTATAGGGAAGTTCCTAGTTTTGATGAACCGGAGCCTCAACCAAAACCGTTACCTAATCTTCTATCCATGCATGAAAATTTAGAAATTGAATTAGGTCCCGATCCACCCATCAAACCATATAGTCCGGGTAGTCTTAGGATAAAGGTAGTGAAATCTAAGCCTTGTAGAGAGGAAACCAATATAGGAGTGGAAAATGACCTTACATGCTTACATCACCCATTTATGTTTGATCACAAGAAATATTATGGGTTTAAACCGGGTTTATTAGGTCAAGACGGATCCCCAACTAGTAATCTCTTGAAGTTGATTGAAAATGATCCCTTTCTAGGAGAAAATCTTAATCCACCCATTAACCCGATTGAATTAGGTAAGGTTATGATGATAGGAGCACAGCCCTTTGAGCATATAATTCATCCACCACTCTTTCCTCACGTGGCATATTCACACCCTAAGGGTGTGTATCGCTACTTTCACCCACACTTAATCCTAAGTGTAGGGAAAACCTCCCCTATTTCCATTAAATAAGGGTAGAGTCAGGCTCGTGACTCGAACAAAAACAAGCGCTTCTTGGGAGGCAACCCATGTTTTGTGTGATTTTATTTGTTTGATTGTTATTTGCTTCCGTATGCATGCTTTATTTTTATTGTTGGTAGATCATGTTTCTTAACTAAAATGTGGAAATACTTTACTTTGTTGTTTTGGCCTAGTCTTAACTCCACCTAAAAGTATTTTTTGCAAAAGATAAGTGTAAGGGGAAACCCCAAATATGTTTTTAAGAAACAAACCGATCATGATTCTCCACAATATTAAATGAGCATGTATATTCGTATTTGTTAGAGTCAAATGCTTGTATTGAGTCATAATGAAGTTTTGCAGGATTTTCCAGGAAGTAAGACCAAGTTTTTCCAGAAATTTTCCGGAAACTTAACATAAGAATTTCTGCAGGTCCATTCTGACGGCGTCAGAGTTTTACTCTTGACGGCGTCAGGAGTTAAAATCTGGAAATTTTACCGGTTTGTTTTTCTAACGGAGTCTTATGGTTTTTGTGAATTATTAAGTTTTATAATCTCCAGGAGATCTGCAAACTTCATTCCACAAGCATTATATCTTATCTTGTTTTCTTGGATTTAGAAACTTATATAGGATGCCGCCGATTTTACGCGAGGTTGTCTTGTCTATTTTGTCAGGTTTTACAGGTTATGTATGACAAGGAGATGATTTATATTCTGGAAGGGAAGCTTTGATTGTTCATTTTCTTGAAGGAAGATTTAACCTGGCCATCCTATTATCCATACCGAGCGAATCAGGGGAGTATTTGATTTCATTCTCTTTACTTTTTCACTTTTACATTCTTTACTTGAACATTGGGGACAATGTTCATCTTAAGTGTAAGGGGAGGGTAAAAAGATGATACCTTACATATGCACTTTCGCTTGAGTTTGTTTTGTTTGATAGTAGATGTGTAATAAAACTATGAGAAATACTTGTTAGTGCAATTTTAGTGCCAAATTTAAAATTTTTTACAACATTTAGGAGTGAAACTTTAGCCATAGCAAGCGTCTCATGGATAGGAGTTGTATGACTAGCACATAACCGTATATTCAGAAAAATTTTCCACCCAAATATGTGAGGTTCGCCTTTAGATTTGATAGGAAAAGCATTTACTATTAGTGCTTATGAGTGTACCGGTAGCATTTAGATTCTAGAACTTGAGTTAGTGATGCATCCCGAGACCGCTAGTGAGACTACATTCGTGTAGTAGGATTTACTACATGATAAGAGGCATTAGGATCACCCTTGTGTTAAACCCGTATTATAATTACTTGACCATTTATGTCATATTACTTGACTAGTTAAGTCAACTAATTTTTCCCACACCCTTAGCGTTGTACTCATTTTTAGTACACGAAACCCCTAGTACACCCCTCCGAGCCTATCTTTTCGTTTCTAACTTTAAGCATTTTACTTAAAGGAAGAATTTGTTACACCCCACTTAAATGTACACCCAAATCGCCTTAGCCTTCCGTGTATGCGCTCATTTTTAGTGCATTATTGTTATTTGTTAAATCCTAAGTTAACCTTCTAATTGATTACATGGTTGCTAAGTCGAGTCATATCTTTGTACATATTGTTTTGGGACGATTGGGACTCATGGGTAAGTACTTACTTTATGGAGTAATGGAGAAGAACATCATTTATTACCCCCATATATACGTTAATCTTAAAAGTGCTCCAAGTGTTTTGATTTTCTTAATTCGAGTCATTAGAATAGTTTAATGTAAAGTATGTAAAGATTCAAGTGTAAGGGGAACGTTTATACCCCTATGATGTATTATTTTGGATGGTAAGGTAAGAGTGTATGCAAAAAAAAAAAAAAAAAAAAAAAAAAAAAAAAAAAAATTAAAAAAAGAAAAGAAAAAAAGAAAAAAAAAAATAGAAAAAGAAAAAGAGAAAAAAACATACGGACTACCATCCCGTTTCATTCTATGTTCATTTTATGTTTTTGTTATTTTTCATTTATTAGCTTAAGTCGAGTCTAGTCTTGGCTTAGCAACGCCATATTGTACATGTAATTAACCAAGATTGTTAACTCGCCACCAGTAAAACTTCCTTTTTCCAACAAAACCGTGTATTTCATATCCCTACACCTAACGTTACAACACTTTAAAAGACCTCTTTGATAGTTTATCCAAGGTGCTTACGCCATGTGGTAGAGGTTTGATCCTTTCCCAAGCCTATGGTAATCTATTTTGCTATGACAGGTAGTGAGAGATATCTTCCATTTCCATAATGTTATATTATTTTATTACACCCGAGAGATGTGAGTATCTAAACACTATTTGTGAGGTGCTAGTGTATGACCTCCGTGCTTGTCTATTGGTCTTTAGTGGAACGATTATTTGTTGTAATTACTTTTATATTAGTGTTAAATGACCCCTAACTTGTCTTTCGAGTAGAATAAAAGCGCATTTGCTTGAGGACAAGCAAATCTCAAGTGTAAGGGTATATGATGAGGCGAAAAATGATCCGTTTTTAGGGGGTCATTTAAGCCCCCGAATCCGACTTTATTTGATCAAATATTTCCCTAAATCGTTCCTTTTGTGATTTTAGGTGTTTGGAGAGTGAATTCTGGAAAAGAAGCCATTTTGGACGTTTTTGGAGCATAAAAGTGAAGAAAACGGCAAAGTACCAAATTTCCATGCTGAAGATACAAGGTGACGGCGTCAAGAGTTAAATCTTGACGGCGTCAGACATGAAGATTAAAATACCGAAGGTGGTGACGGCGTCAAACGCCTTCATGACGGCGTCAAAGTGGCAAGAATAAAATACCGTGGTCAGTGACGGCGTCACATAGGCCGTCATAAGTAGATCAAGGCCGTCCGAGAAAGTATATGGCGGCGAGGTGACGGCGTCACAAGTAACTCTTGACGCCGTCAGCCTACTTTTCCTATATATAGTTTTCTAGTTTTTTTCATAAAAAAGAGGGAAGTTTTGGTGAAACCCTAAAGACGAATTTGGTGTATCTTTTACAGGTTTTTCAAGGGTTCCAAACCCTTGAGACCTTGCATTGTAATTGAGATAAGTGTTCTTCCAATTCAATCAATATGTCTATGTGTTGGTTGTTTATATCTTGTTCTTGTCTCAATTCTACTATGCTAGGCTAGATCTCTTTTGTGTTTGCTTAGATCTAATGAAACCTAGATGTTGATTATGTGCTGATTACTTGTCTATTCTTGTTTTGGATGAATGATATTATATGTTAGGCTTAAGAAAACTGGCAGATCTCCAAATGGTAACATGCTTGAACGTCTTAAGAAACATGAACCGAGGCGTACTAGGTCTTTATTGGTTGTATTTAATGCATGAGCCACTGTTTACAATCCCTATAGTTGTGCTGGGTCATGGTGTAGGAGGAGATAAGAGCTCATAGAGTTGGGGAGTTATGTATGCCACCCCACGAATGGTATTAAGGAATACAATCCGTCATCCATACAAGTGTAACAAGTAATTAACGTGTAAAAGATATCTAGGGAGTAGTGAAGTCTAAGTAAACACAATTTCTCCAACTACTGCTCACAACCTTAGTATAATTTAGTTTATTTTCATTTTTATTATTTTATTTTGATTGCATCTTAGCTTTGGGTTAGTTGAATAGCAACTAATTCCGCCCACTCTTCCAAAACCCGAGATTTTACTTGCTTTCATAAAAATATAAAAATACAAAAAATAATCATCTCTCACCTTTAGAACTATTAATTAGGTTTTCTAATCCTAGCGACACTATTCCAAAGCTGAACGATCAATCCCCCGGTACTTATCACTATACTATACTACAACGATCAGGTACACTGCCTGGTGGGGGTTGTAAGCTTCTCGAGATCCCTCGAGAGGTAAAGCAAGGTGCGATTCCCACGCATCAGATTCTCGTCCGGGTTTGGGAATATTATAAATTTGAGGAAATGATTTCTGAATGAGTTAATATTGTTAGGTCGTGCCAAGTCCGTAGTTGCTGTTTCGTGAGTTATCATACATCTTATTTCTACCGACTACTTCTTGCTATTTTCTGGACTTGAGGTGAGTCATAGCCCCATTTTTCAATCTTGAACTATGTTTTCAATACTTGGGGTGAGAAACGTGCAAATTATTTTATGTGGACTATTATCGCTTTTATATGCTTTCTAAACTTGCTATGCGTATGGACTAGGATATATTGTCAGCTTTAGTCACATAGTTTTGTGTGTACTATTCAAGGTTGGCTTATTTGGTTATTGGTGGATTGTCAGCTTTAGTCACATAGTTTTGTGTGTACTATTCAAGGTTGGCTTATTTGGTTATTGGTGGATTGTCAGCTTTAGTCACATAGTTTTGTGTGTACTATTCAAGGTTGGCTTATTTGGTTATTGGTGGATTGTCAGCTTTAGTCACATAGTTTTGTGTGTACTATTCAAGGTTGGCTTATTGGTTATTGGTGGATTGTCAGCTTTAGTCACATAGTTTCGTGTGTACTATTCAAGGTTGACTTATTTAGATACTATAGTGTGCACCTATAGGTTATTAATACTTCGGAGGTTATCCGAGTTATTATTGGTATTGCGGGGGCTACCCGAATATCTATGTTAGTACGGAAGGGTATCCGTGTGTTATGTTGGAGCGGAGGGTATCCGCAGGCTTTTAGCGAATCCTTAGTCTAGCTAGCAAGCGTTTTGCGTATATGTCCACTATATTGTTAGTTGAACTTAAACCTATGAACTCACCAGCGAAAGCTGACTTTTAGCACATTTTCTCAGGTAATTAAGTGTTGAGATGCATGCTTGGAATGGAAGGCTCGGCCAAGGCACCCGGTCCATGGATCTATTTTTCTAAACTCTGATAATTAAATTTGGACCTATTGTTACTTTATTTTGGGCCTGACTCTGAAGTATGTTGGGATAAATGTAAACCTTAAAACCCCGTTTTGGTTGTGTTTTTATTTTGTTTACTTTATCTCGTTCTATATTGTCTTGTGTTGGATACCAATCCCCGTAGCACCCCGAAAGCTTGTTGAGTCTTCCGCTGTATCAAATTTTGGGGGTGTTACACCATGTATTATCAAGTTTTGTGACATTGACATGGATAGCTTCTTGAACATTGGCACAATTCATATAAGCATATGTGTAGCATTCGCTGCAAGGATCAACAACACGTGACGTCGGCTTAGGGCTTGAAATAAAATTAGGGTTAAGACATATTGGAGCATAAATGTTGTGGATATCAATATTATCAAGATTGCGATTTACATCAGCGGTTGCCTTGTTGCACTGGGCTGATTGGGTGGTTACATTTGGCGAAAAGTCACAATATTTACGGATATGTGCAGATGTTTCATCTGATACTAAAGTAAGAGAACCAAAATATTGATACATTCCTAAGTTATCTGTCTCATCATTGATCACCGCATTCCCAATAAGGATCCCTTTAAGATTGATAAAAGTTTTGTTAGCCATCTTGTTGTAGTGAAGAATGGTGTGTGCAAGCTGAGGTACATAGTGTCCAGGATAGCTTTCTCCTGAAATGTAAAAGTCCCTATCTTTGTACTCTGGAAATCTTTCTAACCAATTCAACAAGAATACATTTTTATCTGTTGATGTTGAAGTGTCTCCACACTTATCGTAATCTGAGGATATGTTTAAATATGAAAAACGTACGGTAGCAGGTGACTCCACAAACAAAACATTCGCAGCATGATTCCATGCAAATCTATTTCTGTAAAGAGTTTTGCCATCACTATTTACTCGAAATTGCCCAAGCTCCTGCATGGCTCTATAAGCGAGTGATGAACAACCCGACCCTCCATTGAGCCAAAGAAGAAGTGGTAAATGTTGCTCCGATGTCTTAGCTTCAACAAAGTAATAATAGAATGTCTGACCCACAGATTCATTCACCGTAACATACCCACTATCTTGATCAAATTTCACAAATGGTTGGCCAGAGAAATTGCTAATTTTATCTTTCTTTTTCAGGCCATCTTGAAAGAGAAGAAAAATATCTCTAGTCACATTTCTAGGTGGCTCAATATGGGTGGTATCAAAAGCTGAATTAGCGGACATTTTAGTCTTGTAAAGCTTGTCAAGAGCTTGTATTTGTTTGTTGCTTGCATGGCTTTGAGATGGAAAGCACGAAAAGAAAATGGAGATCACAAGAACAAAAATGAGTGTGTTCTCCATTTTTGCTAGAAGTACAAGAATTATTTAGGGTTTTCGCCCGTGTAAGAATTAAAATATCTATATATACTAGTTACTTCACATATCACAACCATTTATAAACACATTATAGAAATGATTACTACATACACTTAAAAAGGATAATAATCAAATTAGTTATCTTAATGTCTCAAGTAATTACTGTGGTTGGAGATTGTTTTGTCTACGTAAGCTGTGAACACGTTTAGTTCATTATCTTGTTCCTTAGACACACTTTCAAGGTTTTTGATTTCACGTTGTAGTTTTTTCTAACTCAAAACCACATATCTTTAAAATATATATATCAAAGCCAAAATTTGATTACACAAAAACGCATAACTTAATATTAGTAAAACTGAAAACAAAGCTCCACCAACAGCCATGTCACAATGAATATGAAACTAAGGTCGTGTTTGTTTTAAAAAAAAAGGCTCTCAACAGTCTCTAAATCTGAACTGTTCAGACACGGTCAGACATTTTTGCCTTTCAGACCGTTTGTTTTTTTTTCCCCGTTCAGACGTGGTCTGAAGCAGTAAGATCTTAATAGTCTAGACTTGAGAGGAGTGTCTTAATGCCTCTTGTTGACACAAAAATAACCAAAAAAAAAAAAAAAAAAAAAAAAAAAAAAAAAAAGCAAGCAAATGTGCGATTCAAACATGAGTTTTTTTTTTCCCCGTTCAGATGCGATCAGATTCAGACATTTACTCCTCAGATGTGCAGTTCAGATTGAGATTCAGAGCGTCTTAAAAAACAAACACCACCTAATAGTTATGCAAAAAATATAAGAATTTCTTAAAAGGCTCTAAAAAAAAGGCTTCTCACACAAACAAAAAAATTATAATATCCGTTGCCAAAATTTCGACACACGAAAATACATAGATAAAGATAGCTTATTAAAACAAATATCGGACCAAAATCAGTTCAATCGCAACACGCAGCAACACGATTACTTGTTCTCATCATAAGTTCAAGAAATAAAAGTGTTTAGTTGGGAGTCATAATATCTAGCCCAATAGCTTAATATTAGATTTGTTTTAAAGCCCACTCAATCAGATGCCTTAAGCATGTACTTCGCCTTATGGGATTTATCACATGTTTTTTTAGTAGTTTTCAACTCAATATTGCGAGCCGATTAATCAAAGGCGACTACTCTCTTTAATAGCCCGGAGTCGGCGCAGGTGAACCTCCATGGCCACAAGGGGATTAATTTTCTCCGTGTTACCCTTGACCTCCTCTTTTGAAGGCCCGTGTTCTTACTGCTAGGTCAACTTTTGTAGCTGCTTGTTTTTGTTAGAGATAAAATGTATACCACTATACATTGAGTTTTAAGTAATTTGCAAAAACTGATCCTGTGGTTTGTCTAAATCGCATGTACTAGTTTTTAGAACATCGAAATCGCATTTAAAAGGTTTTCACGAATGTTACTCCTACACTTTCTATGTTTTAACGACAGGATAAATCATAGCTTTTATTATTTACTCTATAAAAAATTACAGTAGATGTATATATTATGCATAATAGTTTCAAGAATACTAGTATGAATGACATTTAGACACGCAGTATAATCGATGATCTTATGTACATTTAGTTATTTGTAATTGGATCGAATAACATTTGCACTGCCAAAATGAAATCGAATGGACCAAAAGGTACTATACTCACATATTAAATTATACTAGAAAGGTGCCCGCGCGATGCGGGGGCGGATTATTGGGGTGAAGAGGAGGGAGGTGGGGTGGTGGAAAGTGGTTGTTGGGGTGGTTGTTGAGGTGGTTATAAATTGTTGGGGGTGGTTGTTGAGGTGGTTATAAATTGTTGGGGGTGATTGTTAGGGGTGGTTGTTTCCATAATTAGTAAGTAAAAGTCTGAATTTTTAAGCCTTTCTAATTATAGAATAGTCCCAAATACATTATATAGTAGTATAGATATATATACTAAATCTCAGTACGTGTTACTGTAGCAACAGTGATTTGGTGAGTGCGGGTAATGTAGCGACACTGTTCATCCGATTTTTTTTTATTATTATTTTTTTTATTTTTATTTTTTTTACCCTGAGGTTAAATATTTAACAAAAACAGCGCATCATGTTAAATTATAATTTTAAAGATAGTCCCAAAGAACTAACTTTGCAACATATCGATCCCGTTAAAAATTACTGTTCATCAGTTTTTTTTTTTCTTTTTAATTATTTATTTATTTATTTATTTATTTAAACACCACCTCATGTTTTAATTTCAAAATTAGTCCCAAAGGACTAACTTTAAAAAAATAGTACTTGCGGTTATCGATCTTTTGCAAATTTAGTTCTAAATAACAAAAATAATTTTTTTTCAATTGTTTTATTTCGAGTTTAGATTAACCACAATATTTCCGCAGCAACGCGCTGGTACCCCCGCTCGTTATATATACTAAATCTCAGTACGTGTACTGTAGCAACAATGTTTGCTACAGTGATTTGGTGAGTGCGGGTACTATAGCAATGGTACTGTAGCAACCGTGTTTTTTTTTTTTTTTTTTTTTTTTTTTTTTTAACTTTTTTAATTTTTGACCCTGAGGTTAAATATTCAACAAAAACAGTACCTCAAGTTAAATTATAATTTCAAAGATAGTCCCAAAGGACTAACTTTGCAACATATCGATCCCGTTAAAAATTACGGTTCATTCGTTAAAAACACTGTTCACCAGTTTTTTTTTTTTTTTTTTAACACCACCTCAGGTTAATTTTTAATTTCAAGAGTACTTGCGGTTATCGATCTTTTGCAAATTTAGTCCTTAAAAACAAAAAAAAAAAAAAAAAAAAAAAAAAAAGAAAAAAAAAAAATCAATCGTTTTATTTCGAATTTAGATTAACCACAACATTTCCGCAGCAACGCGCGGGTACCCCGCTCGTTTGTATCTAAAACCTTCTAAGTTTATTACTGTAGTAAGCAATTTTAAAACTTCTAGACTTTGCATGAAATGTTTAAATGTATAGTATACCCACAAAGTTCTTTCCTTCCCGTCAAGGAATGCATGTTGTACCTCAAAAACACATGAGAAATATATCCGGTCAAGTCTTTAATATATCTCCTAACTATATTAAAGGGTAAAGAATACTTAACGATATACATATCATTCACATTGACAACTTAATTGCCTATTGGTTCTAAATATTGCCAAATTAATGATTGTAACTTCAAAAGTTGTTATAAAGTACAAAACTCACAAGTTTCTCACCTCTCAAGCAAAGGACTAACCACAAACACTTGAGGTTAAGTGTGTTACAAGTACCAAAAAACTCTCATCACAAAGCTTATAAATTGAGCACAATACACATTCATTTGTATACTTCTTCCAATTTTCACATAAATTAACTTTGGTCAAATGGAAGGCATTGATGTTGATGAAACAATGGTGGTGAGTGACCTTAGTGAGGGTTTTAGCAGTGGCGATGAAGGTGGTGATAGTGATGAATTGTTGGCGGAACCAATGAGGGGTGTACGCAATGGCGCTTTGCCTCCTTTTGTGAACAAACTTTACAATGTGGTTTGTAACAAAGAGACCGACTCCATCATTTCATGGGTTCCAAATCTCAATGTTTTGGATGGTGCTAAGAGTTTTGCTATTTGGAACATTGATGAATTCAGCAACAATGTCCTCCCTCTCATGTCGAAAAGCAAAAACTTTGACAGCTTCATTACTCAACTCAACAACTATGTAAGAATTTTAATATCCATACTAGTTACTTCTCATTTCACAAACACATTATAGATATGATTAATACATACACTTAAAAAAACTGATCCTCAAAGTAGTGATTTTAATGTGCTAAGTAATTATGTACAAAACATTTCTGATTATAATATGATCCACTACTTACTATAGCCTATGTATAACTCGACTTTTGTATGAAATTTCGGATTAGGGCTTTAAGAAGATGTCTTGGGATTGTCGAGAGTATGCACATGAGTGGTTTCAAGAGGGAAAACCTCATTTGTTGAAGAACGTCAAGAGGAGAAGAAAACAAACTATCTCTGAGTCGGAGAAACTGCAACGTGAAATCAAAAGACTTGAAAATGCGCCTAAGGAACAAGATAATGAACTAAACACGTTCAAATCTTACGTAGACAACACAATCTCCAACCAGAAAAGAATCCTTCAAACCATGGCAAGGGCTATCAAATCGACCATCGATCACCACAATCAAGTGCGTAAGATGCATGGGGTTGAAAACAACAATGATGCTACACAAAATTCGACTTTGCTAGGTCAACAAAGTCACAAAACAAGTGTCTTAGGCGAGTCAAGCGTTGCATCAACTTGTGAGATTCAAGCCGAAGACAAATTAGCAAAGAACACAACAAAAAACAACTGAATGGCTGGACTCGATGTTGATTTTAAGCTTTATGTTTAGTGACAATATGAAAATCGATCTTTCGATTAGGCTTATGAGTGTCTTATTTTTAAAAACAACAATATATCGAACTAGCTAGACAACTACTTAGTGTATTAATACAAATGTCTGCCTACGTAACTTGTTTGATTGTGTTTTCTTGCAATATCTATATCTCATAGTTATAGTTGGTTTGATAAAACATTTAATGTCAACCAATTAACTACTTATAGTTATAGACCTAAAACTTGATAAAAGAAAACTCGTTTGGATCTTAATATATGTCTGGTCAGGTGTATTTCACATGCAAAAATGCTACTGATTTCATGTTCTGATTCACTTTATTCTGAGATTTTTTTTATAAAAAAACATTGTTTAGCTGCATCACATGATTTGGAAAAGTCGTTTAGGAAAACAGACTGACAATAAATCACGTTAGCCGACTCTTAATTATGTAACATGAAAGCAAAAAAAAGTATTTGTTTTTTTAATGTATCAACAATTACGCTATATCCTCGCATCATTCTCTTATTATAAAGATGAATCAGTACAGAAAACGAAATTTTTTTAATGCTTAATTATGATGAGATCAAAAGACATGTCATCTATTGATTGGTAATAAAAATGGGCACCTTTTCTTCGGGATTGAGATTCTCATAAACAAAATAATAGTTAATCAAAAGGGATGGAATCACGGTGGGTCGCGGGTGTTCTGGGAAACTCATGAAGTTTTGCGATGTAGTGTTCCTTTTTGATAAAAAAAATCGATTTTTTGTAAATGCACATTGCCAATAAAAATTGTGTTTCTAGTTTTACATTTATTTATAAATGCATCCGGTCAATATGTCTTTTAATTCTGTCCCTGTTGTTCAACGTAATATGTTTGGCCATTTCAGTAATATCTCTTCAAATTATGCTAACTGCGAAATGCAAAGTTTGTAAGAATATTTCTTACAAAAATGCACCCAGTCGACTTTTCGTAAATGCACAGAGTCAATAAAAGTTGTGTTTCTAGTTTCATATTTTTTTTTTATAAATACATCTGGTCAATATGTCTTCTGATTCTGTCCCTATTAATCAACGTAATATGTTTGGCCGTTTCAGTAATATATAATCAAATTATGCTAACAGCTAAATGCAAAGTTTGTAAGAATATTTCTTGCTCAAATGGCGAAGAGGATATAACGTTATCTGCAACAAGAGAGTTCTTCTCGAGACAAAACAGAGTTAGGTAAGTTATAGTTAGGGGTGGAAACAAGTCGAGCCACTCGTAAAAAGCTAGAGCCAGAGCTCGAACGAGTCGAGCTCAAATGAGCTGGACCCTAAACTTGGGCTCATTTTTTATCGATCTCGAACCCGAGCTTTATATATGAAGCTTGATTGAGTTAGGATATTATAAGTATTATACACATATAATAAGTATACGCATTACTTGGATAGTTGTTGACTGGGTTAACTACTATTCTCTTTTACAAATAATTTGAATGAAATGAATGTTTTTATTTTTTATTTTTTTATTATTATTTTTTTTATTTTTATTTTTTTTAGTATCGTGATCATTACTTTTGAACTTAATAACAACGAGCTTAATAATGAGCTAATTAATAATTTCAAAATAGATATAGGAACCGAACTCTAGCCAAACTTTAATTTTTTCAAAAATCGTCATGAAAATGAGCCAAGCTTGAGCTAAAATCATAACGCTCGAACTGCGCTCAAGCTTTGAGAAGTTCGGGCTCGACTTATTTCGACCCCTAGCTTTAGTCAATAAGCTATACTTCTTTCGTATAACAAAAAATCATTCTGACACTTTTACCCTAAACTTATTAAATAATGCTTCTTTTAAACTTCGTAATATCATTTTCAAATAAAAGCAACATGGTACTGTAAATTCAATCATACTTACCGATCTATATTTAGTAGTTTGAAAAGGAAAAATAAACAAGTAATTTTATACGGATGAAGTATAACTTTTTGTAGCAAAATAACAAAAAATTATAAATATACCAAACTTAATTGTCTGATTTTGTTACTTTCTTTATCATATACGTAGTATATTGACTAAGTATAATCGTGAGTGATATTTGTAGCCAAAGGTGCAATTCTTTATTACTAGAATATCCAATAAACTCGAATTTCGACAATCTCGTGACTCCTCCACTTTCTCCGAATATGTATAGAAGATATAAAAGTTGGGAGGTGATTTGCACACTCTCAAAATTGATTGGGGCACTCAAATTATGAGTGTTCTGACATTTATACCCTCACATCATTTTTATTTATTTTCACCCTGTAAGGGTATAAATGTCAAAACACTCATAATTTGAGTGTCCCAATCAATTGTGGGAGTGTGCAAATCACCTCCCATAAAAGTTGGTCATTTGCACACTCTCGTATAGGGGTGAGCAAATATATCGAGAACCGAGAACCGAACCGGAACCGACTCAACCAGAACTGCGGTCCGATTCTCGGTTCTTGGATATTGGGAATTTCAGTTCTCGGTTCGGTTCGGTTCGGAACCGCGGGTATCGATTCCGGAACAGAAGAACCTACCAATCAGTTATAATTTTACAAATTTTTTACAACTGTTATTTAAATTATTTCTCGTCTACTTAAAGAAAATGACTTTTCACTGTTAATCATCATACATGTTCCTTATCTCAACTTCAAAGATAACTTCAGTGTCATCCCTTTCAAAAACATATATGGGCATAATATGGCACTAAGGCAACAATTTTAAGATACCATTTTATCAACTTGTTGACAAGAGGACCACACTAAAATAAGATATAGCACTAGCATCGACAAAGAAACAAAATAGAACGGCAACATCAATCTTAAAATCTTATCAAAAAAAAGTTAATGCTGATATAGTTTTTTCTTTACTTAAACGAGAATACAAATTCTATTTTAACATATTTTTATCAACTTTAACATTGTGTTTAAAAGACATTGCTTAACATTTGTTACATGATTGTTATGTCGTTTCTATTCACTTTGTCTTTATTTTAAAAACTAATAAAATCTTTTTAAAAACAAGTTCTATTGATCTATTCTAAAAGGCTACAGTTGCTATTTCACTAATTATTTATAAAAGTTTCTTTATTATGCAAGTAATCATTTCAAATATTACAGCATAAGGTTAGTGGACCATGTAAATGGTTTGACATGTTACTGTGTCAAGTTAAGAAAAAAACTCGGTTCTAATCGGGTAGACCCGCAAGGAACCGAACCGAACCGAGAACCGAACCGGAACCGAGACATGTTACTGATGGGTTTTCTATTCCCAACTAGATTAATACGCAGCGGAAATAATAATAATCTAGGGCAAGAAGGGAACTAAACCCTAAAGGATCTAAACCTAATTAACTAAAAGCAACTTAAAAGAAATAAATAAATAAGTAATTAAAAAGGAAAGAAGAAAATTACTAACCTTTGAGAAAATCGAATTTCTCACACGGACCACCTTGGTCGAACTTGGAGGCGAGTACCCAAACGAGAGTACCTCTAATAGCTCACACCCACGAACCAAAAAGAAACTATTCTTTCGAACTCCTAGGGTCCCGATAAACGAAAGACTCTTATAAGGAGTAGGAATAAGAATGAGATGATTAGTAGTAAAAACTTAGGCATGCTCCTCTATATATAAGGAAAGGATTAGTCATGGGTTTACCCATTTGGGCGATGTGGGACAAACCCCAAAAACCATCTCATGACCTTGTTACCACGTAACACTTAACGTGGTTATGCCATAAACCATTCTTTGAATCATTTTCTCATTCACGGTTCATCGAGGGCGACCCAAAAAGGACTCTACTTTTGACGATAGTCGTACCAATTAGTTATGACTTGGACATTAATTCCAACAGTCTCCCACTTGGACAATTCATCAACTATAATTGGTCTAAGTCTATTCCGATCAACTAAGCAGAGAGTGCCATCCAATGCTACTGCCGAACTCTGAATCATATCTTAGAGTCAGCCCTTTGATAAGCGATCAACTATTCCTTTGTTCTACTGATATCGTATGAACCTGAGACATGGATTTTAATCAATCTCCAGGTTCAACATTATGTTTCTCGATTTCCGATTATTTGACTATATGAGACTACTGAATTGAACACATCAATTTAGTCCCGGCTAGGCCTAGCACATTTAAGTCAACATTTAATCATCGAGGGGCCCATTGATATCGCTTTCCCTTTTAGGCGAAATGAACAAATAAACTTTGAATACATAGAACTAGTCAACTTATCATGTCATACCTAGCATACCCTTTATAATTGGCATTTACGCACAACGTTTGAATAAACTAAAGTATAACAGACTTGAAAACTAGATACTCGATGTATCTCCATTTTAAGAATAGAGGATATTAACATCTTAGAATTACTCATGATCTCAATCCATGAAGTAATCTCTCTAAGTACGGGTTTGTCCTATACTTAATACCCATTAAGTACTCATGAGTGTTGCAACATTCTCTATGCTATGTCTAATCTTTATAGACAATCTACTAACACTCCATGACAGTCTTAAATCAAAACTTACTTCCAGTAGTTTGAACGACTGAGGAGGTTTGAGTAAACTAAGTACTCAGGAAGTGGATTCTAAACATGCAAAAATGAAACACAATGATAAACAATAGTAAATGGTAGCACACTTGCAAATAAACAAATCTCCATTATTTAATCACCAAATCTATTACGATTTCAATCATTGTTTATAATGTTTCAAACTCAAACTAACAACTAAAACTTTATTTTATCTTTCAATCCTATGCTCCAAGCATGTTCATCATGTTTGGACTTGGCCAATGCTTTTGTGAATGGATCAGCTAGATTATCCTCTGATCGTATGTCTTTCACAATCACGTGTCCTTCTTCTACCTTTCTTCGAACAAAATGGTATTTCCTTTCAATGTGTTTTGACTTTCCGTGATCCTTGGGTTCTTTAGTCAAGGCGACTGCACTCTCATTATCACAGAATATTTCAATGGGGTCTTGTACTGTTGGAACAACTCCAAGATCTCCAATGAAATTCTTCATCCAAATAGCTTCCTTTGAAGCCTCACAAGCTGCAATATACTCAGACTCGCATGTGGAGTCTGCCACTGTATCTTGCTTTGAACTTTTCCACGTCACCGCTCCCCCATTTAGCAAAAATACCCAACCAGACTGTGAACGACTATCATCTTTATCTGTTTTGAAACTTGCATCACTATAACCAGTCACTATGAGTTCTTCTTCTCCACCATAAACTAAGAACCTGTCTTTAGTATTTCTTAAATACTTAAGAATGTTCTTTACAGCTGTCCAATGACCTTCACCAGGATTCTGCTGATGTCGACTCACCATGCTCAAAGCAAAGGAGACATCAGGCCTTGTACACGTCATGGCATACATGATCGATCCTACAGCCGAAGCATATGGGACTCGACTCATTCTGTCCAGTTCTTCATTAGTTTTCGGACATAGATCCTTACTAATCTTTATGCCATGATGTAAGGGTAGATTCCCTTTCTTAGAATTCTCCATTTTGAATCTTTTCAAAATTTTATCTAAGTACGTGTCCTGGCTAAGTCCTATAAGACGCTTTGACCTATCTCTGTAAATCTTTATACCGAGAATATATGCTGCATCTCCCAAATCTTTCATAGAGAAACATTTCCCCAACCATTCTTTTACACTTTGTAATGTTGGGATATCGTTTCCTATGAGTAGTATATCATCCACATATAATACCAGGAAGACTACAATACTCCCACTGACTTTGATATATATACAGGACTCATCTTCGCTTCTAGAAAATCCAAACTGTGTGACTTTCTCATGGAAGCAGAGATTCCAGCTACGAGATGCCTGTTTAAGTCCATAAATGGCCTTTTGAAGCTTGCACACTCTTTTAGGATACTTTGCATTTTCAAAACCTTCTGGTTGTGCCATAAACACATCCTCTGTTAGTTTTCCGTTAAGGAAAGCGGTCTTGACATCCATCTGCCATATTTCATAATCATGAAACGCAGCTATGGCAAGCATTATCCTAATTGACTTTATTTTAGCTACTGGTGAGAAGGTTTCCTCATAATCAATCCCGTGGGTTTGAGTATAACCCTTCGCTACCAACCTAGCTTTATAAGTGTGTACATTCCCATCCATGTCTGTCTTCTTCTTGAAGATCCACTTACATCCCACAATCTTAAGACCGAGTGTAGTGTCAACCAAATTCCAAACTTGGTTGTCATACATAGACTGAATCTCGCTTTTCATAGCTTCCTTCCACTTAGCAGCCTCAGGGCTTGCCATCGCTTCCTTGTAGTTGGCAGGCTCATCCAACTCACTTAGTGTACTATCACTAATCTTGTCCTCTTCAATATGAAAACCATAGTAGAACTGAGGATCATGAGGAGGCTTGCTAACTCTACCACTTGTTCTGCGAATGGGTAAGGATATATCATCAGGTTCAACAGGTGTCACCACCTCTTGTTGAATGTCAGTGTTTACTATAGGTTCTTCATCGGAAGAATCTTGAATTTCTTCAAGGTCTATTTTACTCCCACTGTCCTCTTTGGATATCATTTCTCTCTCGAGGAACGTTCCTCTTCGAGCTACAAACACCACATTATCCTTGGGTCTGTAAAACAAATATCCAAATGACTCTTTAGGATAACCGACGAAAAGACACTTTTCGGATCTGGCTTCTAGTTTGTCCTGAGCTTCTCGTCTAACGAAAACCTCACAACCCCAGATTTTGATGTGCCCAAGGGAAGGACATTTTCCCTTCCACATCTCAAAAGGTGTCTTCGAAACCTTCTTAGTGGGTACAAGATTTAAGATATGGGCGGCTGTTTCTAATGCGTAACCCCAGAAGCTTATTGGAAGTGTTGCTCGACACATCATAGATCGAACCATGTCTAACAAGGTTCTATTTCTCCTCTCCGCAACTCCATTTAGTTGTGGTGTTCTAGGAGGAGTTAACTGTGAAACTATACCACAGTTTTTAAGATGATCGAAAAATTCGATACTAAGGTATTCTCCTCCCCTATCGGACCGGAGCACCTTTATCTTTCTGCCCAGTTGGTTCTCTACTTCGTTTTGAAACCTTTTGAATACTTCAAAAGTATCCGACTTATGTTTAATCAGATAAACATATCCATATCTACTGAAATCATCAGTAAATGTAACGTAGTAGCGGTTTCCATCCTTTGTGGTTGATCGGAATGGTCCACACACATCCGTGTGTACTAAGTCCAATAATCCTTCACCTCTTTCACATGTTCCTGTGAATGGTGATTTAGTCATCTTTCCCAATAAGCAAGACTCGCATACATCATCCGATTTGAAGTCGAATGATTCCAACACTCCATCCTTTTGGAGTTGGGCGATGCGTTTCTTGTTTATGTGCCCAAGACGAGAATGCCACAATTTTGATTTATCAATCTCATTAGATGAACCAACATTTAAAATCACATTGCTATTATCACTAATACATTCAACAGTTTCATATATGCCTTTGCAAGGAGAAGCTTTAAATATAAAACAACCATTTGAATAAACCAAAATATCTCCATTCTCATTGTCAAATGAAAATTGATAACCATCCTTAAACAAAACATGAAATGAAATAATGTTTCTTGTCATTTCTGACGAATAACAACAATTATTTAAATTTATCCTAACTCCAGACTTTAGCATGAGCTCGTACTTTCCAATCTTCGTCACAGGTGTGATTTTCCTGTTCCCCATGACTAAGTTGAGCTCTCCATGCTTCAACTTCTTACTTTCCTTTAGACCTTGCGATACAGTGCAAATGTGAGTACCACACCCTGTATCCAAGACCCACGAATCAGAAGTTGTAGTATTGTGGAGTTCGATCATAAACATACCTGAGTGACTACCCTTTTCGACCTTTCCGTCTTTGAGGTCCTTCAGATATTTTGGGCAGCTACGCTTCCAATGTCCCTTTGTGTTGCAGTAGAAGCACACTGCTTCCTTTGGATCACTTGTCGGTGCAATATCAGATTCAGCCTTTCTCTTAGACCCATAATCGGACTTTCCTTTTGTGGCCTTTCCTTTCCAGTTGGAATGAGAAGTCTTTCTTTTCTTTGCATTATGACCAACAGTCAACACAGGAGCCGCTGAAGTAGAGGGCATATCAATCTTCTTGATCCCTTGCTCAGCGGTTTGCAACAAGCTATGGAGTTCCATTATTGAGGTCTCTTTCCCGTTCATTTGATACGAGAGCACAAACTGATTGTAATCAGCTGGCAGACCAGATAGGATTATGTTGATAGAAAGCTCAGTATCGAATACCATGTTCAGAGATCCCAATCTGTCAAAGTACCCTTTCATCTCTAAGACAAAAGCACAAATAGAGGCTCCAGGTTTTGGTTTGCAAGCCATGAGGGATTTAACAACATCAAGGCGTTCTTTGCTTGCCTTTGCCTGAAACATTTCCTTGAGCTGTTGGTTCATCTCATAAGCCCAAGTGTACTCAAAAGTCTTTTGCAGTTCAGGGCTCATGGACGATGCCATGATGCATGACACTTTGTTTGCATCATCATAGTGCTTTCGGTGAGCTTCAATCTCTTCTTGGGTTGAATCATCATCAATTTTGGGAATTTGCTCATCGAGAACATACTCTTTGTTCTCGTACCTTAGGGTGAACCTAAGGTTTCGCATCCAGTCCATATAGTTAGGACCGGTGAGTCTTTCCCTCCCAAGAACTGAGAGTAATGAGAAGTTTGGGTTATGTGAGGGATTGAGAACGGGAGGATTGACACCATTTTTAGTAGACATCTATAAGATAAAATAATTTTAGTTTAGAATGAATATTCCTTAATCAATTACCCAATTTTATATTAAGGCTAGGATCCATATTTTAGATTCGTTTTATGAAGAGGGTTGCCGTAATCATATCACGAAATTATTTTAGGTAGACAATGTCTTTGTCAATTTCATTCTCTATGAAATTCCTAGTTCTTTTGAGATTCATTGATTCTGATCAATGGCATGTTAATCTCGTATATGCTTATCTACAATTCATGACTGGGATGCCGAGGATCATGAATAAGACAGTGAATTTAACCATGCAAAACCCGCGTGGTACCCGGCTCGAGTCAGCCCGAGAATCGCGAGACCTACATCTTTCACTTATGTTCTCTTATTAATGTGCCGGTAAACCACACACGCTCCATTAATAGCCCATATGATAGATGTGCGGTTTTCATGGGTTGGCGTACTATTCACATTTTCTATATATCTAAAACGGGAATTTTGTTTTAGTAGTTTCAAATAATATAACAATTATAATATATATATAAGGTTCCTTTTAAACATTTTAAACTTTTGTTCTATTTTAAACATTTTAAAATATAGGGTTCAAAATGAAACATTTTAAACTTTAGGGTTCTATTTTAAACATTTTAAAATATAAGGTTAAAAATGAAACATTTTAAACTTTAAGGTTCTATTTTAAACATTTTAAAATATAAGGTTAAAAATGTAAATTCATATTAACATTCAATGATCATAAGACAGTAATATAATATACAATTATTATTTACACTTATCACATGTTAACAATTTACTTTTTAAGTGCTAATAGAATTAGGCTAAAGCTCTGATGCCACTGATGGGTTTTCTATTCCCAACTAGATTAATACGCAGCGGAAATAATAATAATCTAGGGCAAGAAGGGAACTAAACCCTAAAGGATCTAAACCTAATTAACTAAAAGCAACTTAAAAGAAATAAATAAATAAGTAATTAAAAAGGAAAGAAGAAAATTACTAACCTTTGAGAAAATCGAATTTCTCACACGGACCACCTTGGTCGAACTTGGAGGCGAGTACCCAAACGAGAGTACCTCTAATAGCTCACACCCACGAACCAAAAAGAAACTATTCTTTCGAACTCCTAGGGTCCCGATAAACGAAAGACTCTTATAAGGAGTAGGAATAAGAATGAGATGATTAGTAGTAAAAACTTAGGCATGCTCCTCTATATATAAGGAAAGGATTAGTCATGGGTTTACCCATTTGGGCGATGTGGGACAAACCCCAAAAACCATCTCATGACCTTGTTACCACGTAACACTTAACGTGGTTATGCCATAAACCATTCTTTGAATCATTTTCTCATTCACGGTTCATCGAGGGCGACCCAAAAAGGACTCTACTTTTGACGATAGTCGTACCAATTAGTTATGACTTGGACATTAATTCCAACAGTTACTCGGTCCGGTTCTCGGTTCCTTGGCTAGCCGTTTTTCGGTTCTTGGTTCTCGGTTCTCGCGGTTCCGGTTCGGTTCCGTGCAGTTCCGGAACCGTGCTCACCGTCTCGTATACAAAATATACCCCATAAAATTTTATTTATTTATTTATTTATTTATTTTTTGTTGCAAAACGTATAGTATGTGACTGAAAATAATAATAATAATAATAATAATAATAATAATAATAATAATAATAATAAAACACTCGACCTTCACGCGACCTACATGCCACAACAAGGGCGACCTACTTGTGAATCTGTCGACCTTCATGGGGACCTCCTTAATGCGCGTAGTCTAAAAATAAGTAATATGTTATATCAAATTTACCTATTGATTAAAAATGATAACAACATCTATCACTAAATTAATAGTTTAAATATTATTTATCCTGAAACTTTTATCATTTTTTGATTTAAACTTATATAATTTCTTTATCTCAATTACCTCAAATTGAACACATAAATATTAAATTAAAAATCACATCAAAATCACAAGTTTGCAAGTATTTATTTGTCACTATACACCATTATTAAGTCAAGTATTTATATATTATCACAGACACAGTAAACATTCTGAGCATCACTTTGCTTAAAAAAATATTCTGAGCATCATAAATTCATACGTAATAACTTAAGTAACAACTTGAACCTATACCAAGTACCAATAAAGTCTGAAAACATGAAAATAATTCTTTGACAATGAAATCCATCCAATGGTCCTAAAATTATCAACAGACAACTTCCGAATATTAAGACACAAAAAAATAATGGTGGAAAGAGAAAAAATGACACCACTGAACTACTCCAGTTAATGGCTCAAACATCTTTTCACTTCTTTATATATTTATCACACTCTTTTCCTCTTCACTTTCAACAACACTCCTAACTCACAACTTCAGGTACTCTTTAACTTTTATGGGGTGTCTGGATTAGCTTATTTTATGAGCTTATTAGCTTATTAAGATTTAGAAAAGCTGATAAGCTCACTTTTTTTCACCTTATTATATTGAGTTTATGAACTTGAGCCACAGGCTCAAGGTGATAAGGACCTTATAATTAAGGTGAAAAAAGTGAGCTTTATTGGCTTTTCAAAATCTTAATAAGCTGATAAGCCCATAAAATAAGCTAATCCAAACACCCCTTTTATTTTAAAGTATTTATATATTGTTCATAGTCTTTGCTATATTTAGGTAGTAAACAAACTACTGTAGTGAAATTATTTTGTCCTAAAATAGTACGCGTAAATAATGCAAAAATTTTAGTCAGTATTTTGGTCGCTAAAAGTTAGAATCTGTCACAAATTTATTTTTAAGGTTGATGCTCGAATCTAAACCTTATTCCATCTTTTTCATTTCCTTTTCCTATATATATATATATATCCTTTCTCACAATCTTCTTCTCTTCACATTTTCACCTTAAACCATTCTTTAGTCACAACTTCAGGTACAAGAATATATTGATCTAGTTGTTTTATTTTTTGTTTTTCTTAGTTTTTGCTAGTTAAGGGTAGATCTAGTTGTAAGAAACTTAGAACTATGTTACTGTGTCAGTGAAGTAGTCTGTTCTAAGGTATAATTACTAAATTAGAGATTAGAGCACCGGTACGGTCTGTCATAGCCCTATAAGGCGAGCTGTGGCGCGAGCCACTGTACCGTGCTCGCGTTCAGGGACGAAACCAGGACCAAATATGATAGGGTGCACAAAACTTTTTGAACCGTAACATAATAGAGTTAAATCGATGGACCGGGTCCATTTCAGATGCATTTAATCAAAATAGATTTTTTTTTTTTTTTTTTTTCCAAAAATTAACACTATATCGAAAAAAATTATGGGTGTCCCGGTCCTGATGGACCCCTGGTTCCATCCCTGCTCACCTTATAGGGGTCCAAGCCATAGCCACCAGCCAAGTTATAGCATTTTTGCTTCTTTTTTAAAAAAATAATTTAAAAATGGGTATGTTTTTGTGTTTGTGGGGCCTTGAGAGGCTATTTTGCTCCAAGTTATAGTATCTGAGTTATAGGCTGAAAAGTTGACGTGACAACCATAACGTGATGCTATGGCACCAACGTCACCCGGTGCTCTTAGTAATCTTTTTGTCACTATAGAGTAGTCAGTAGTATATGCGCCACTAATTTATTTTTTTCATATTAAATTACATTTTGTCAAAGATTTTAGTAAAATTATTTTGTTTTGGAATAGTAAGTAATTGCAAAAATCTTTTGGTCTTCTGTCACTAATTTATTTATATGCTTGTTTTTTTCTTAGATCCGTCACTGAAAGCATGACAGACTCCGGTAGCACAGATCCGACGAGAATACCTCCATTGCCGGAGGTATTCTTAAAAAAAACATTTTCACTAATCAACTCCACCAGTGACAGAAACTCACTGTCACTAGTATGCAAAGACTGGTACAACTATGAACGTTTAACCCGTCGCCATGTGTCAATCAGAAACTGCTACGCTGTCTCCCCAGAGATCGTGGTAGCAAGGTTTCCTGCGATACGGAGCGTGTCGTTGAAAGGGAAGCCGAGGTTTAGTGACTTCAATCTTGTGCCTGAAGACTGGGGTGCTGATATTCAGCCGTGGTTGAGTGTTTTTGTGACAGCTTATCCGTTGCTAGAGGAGTTGAGGTTGAAGAGGATGAGTGTTTGTGACGATAGTTTGGAGTTTTTGGCGTTGAATTTTGATGCGTTTAAGGCGTTGTCGATGTTGAGTTGTGATGGGTTTACTACTATGGGGTTGGAAGCTATTGCTACTCATTGCAAGTATGTTTCTTTTTAAACTTGAACTCGACTAGTTATTTGTTGTGATTATGCTAATTGTGTATTGATAATTTGTACTTTACAAACATTTAAAAGGTGTTTGGGATTGCGTTTTGGAGGTGATTATCTGGTTTGCAGAATGCGAATAATTAGAAAGCAGTATTTGGCAAGCCATTTTTAAATAGATAATCTGCTTTTGTGTTTTTAATGAACTTATAATATCTTGATTTTGTAGAAACTTGACAGAATTAGACATACAAGAGAATGGAGTTGCTGATGTCGGTGGAGATTGGTTAAGTTTCTTCCCAGAAAACTTAACCTCGTTAGAAGTTCTTAACTTTGCAAACTTGGGCAACGAAGTCAGTTTCGATGTTTTGGAGAGTCTTGTTTCTCGTTCCAAATCATTACGAGTCTTAAAAGTCAATCAAAAAGTAACTTTGGATCAATTGCGAAAGCTTCTTGTGCTGGCTCCACAGTTGACTGAGCTTGGTACTGGTACCTTCTCGGGAGACCTCGTGTCTAGTTCTGTCAACGAGCTGGAAAGTGCTTTCAGTAAATGTGGAAATTTACAAACGCTTTCGGGTTTTTGGGATCCTTCGTTGCTTTATATACCTGCTTTGTATCCTGTTTGTGGTGGTTTGACCTTCTTGAACCTGAGTTATTCGGTCCTTGGGGCTGATGAACTTGAACAGATTCTTACTCACTGCAAACGGCTAACTCGTCTCTGGGTAAGTTGCTTCACCTCTAAGTATTTTTTTTTGGGCATTTTGTCATTGTAGATGTGTCAAATGGGTACTTTTTTGTACGACTTGAAACAATCCAGTCCGTGGATTAAATCAAACCACTTTTTGTGAGAAAAATTAGTGTTTTTTCTATTTGAAACTTACTTTTCTAATTTACGTTTTTTACTATTTACAGATGAAACATTACATGAATCATTCTATTCATAAGTAACTAGTCGAAGTTACCACCTTTAGTCATAAGCTTATGTATTGCTGCTGTTTTCAGGTCCTTGATACAGTTGGGGACAAGGGTTTAGAAGCAGTTGGATCACACTGTCCATTGCTAGAAGAACTTCGAGTCTATCCAGATGACCCTTTTGACCAACAAAGTGGTGTGTCCGAGTCAGGTCTCCTGGCCGTATCAAACGGCTGCCCAAAGCTCCATTACATACTCTACTTCTGCCAGCGAATGACAAACGCTGCTGTAGTTGCCGTTGCCCAAAACTGCCCAAATTTCACTCACTTCCGTCTCTGCATAATGAAACCTCACGAACCAGATTACTTAACCAACGAACCAATGGATGAAGCCTTTGGTGCAATTGTCAAAACATGTGTCAACCTTCAAAGGCTCTCGGTTTCAGGCCTACTAACAGACCTTGCTTTTGAATATATTGGGAAGTATGCTAAAAACCTTGAGACACTCTCGGTAGCTTTTGCAGGCAGTAGTGATGCGGGTATGGAGTATGTGATGAGAGGCTGCCCGAAACTGAAGAGGTTGGAAATACGAGACTGCCCTTTTGGTGACTCAGCATTGCTTTCGGGTTTGAGTCAATATGAGTCAATGCGGTCCCTGTGGATGTCAGCCTGTAACTTGACAATGAACGGGTGTAAGAAGCTGGCTGAACAGAAGTCCATGTTAAACATTGAAGTGATCAAAGATGAAGATGGTGATGATAGTCTTGCCAATAAGGTTTATGTCTATCGAACTGTTGCTGGACCTCGAAAAGATGCACCGCCTTTTGTTCTAACCCTTTGAGGTTGAGTAACTGAACTTCATGAGCTCGTGAGACATAGACAAGATTGTTCAGACTTGTGGTTTTATTTTGTTGAAAAGATTGTTAGGAAATGAGTATTGCTTAACCCATTTCGTTATCTTTATTTATGACTTCCAATTTGGATTTTCAAACGGTTGGCAAAAATATTTGATGGTTTAATAATTTGCTTATCATGTTAAGCAAGTTCATGATCTTCGATTATCATTTTTGTAATTATATATCATCCTACAGACGCGTTCTTCCTTAAAAGTTAAAACATACCTCCACAGATGCGTCTTTAGTGAGATGTTGGTTGTGTGTGTGATGTTGGTTTTTGTCGGGTATACTTGTGTATAAATTGGGTATGTTTGGGTGGTGAATTATGGTTTTGAAGTGAAAATATAATAGTGACCTATTTAACACCGATGACGTTGGTCACTAGTACACTCGGCCTGATTGTACCTACCCAATAAACTTTCTTGACAAGATTGGTTATTCTTGTTTACCCGATAAACTTTCTTGACAAGATTGGTTATTCTTGTTTACCCGATAAACTTTCTTGACAAGATTGGTTATTCTTGTTTATCCGATGGGATTTTTTATGTTTATTATTTATTTAATTTTTAATGGTTTTGGTTTTGGTTTTTTTGGGAACGGTTTAGACACGAGCTAAACTACACATGACATATGTACCAAGTGGGACAAAACCAGTTTAACACTCTAGCAGAGGCGGAGACAAGAGATGGCCAGGGTGAGCACGTGCTCCTTAGCGAAAAAATTGTAGTGTAAAATTTTTAAATATCTTACGATTTTTGTAATGTGCCCCATAACAAACCAATTTGTAATGTAGTTTCTGAAAGTTATCAAAGTTTGCCTCTCGCTCTGCCCCTGCCCTCGAGGCCTTCTGGACTGAACATCTTATATTATACCTTAGAAAGCCGCTACATAAAGCATGTTTGACATTCATTTAGGTTCACTAACTTTTGGAATAGATACTTTTATTCAAAACTTTAGATAAAGGTCTACATAAAGCATCGATAAAATTTATAAAAATACAGTTTAATGGTTCTTGATTAAAGTCGCTGCATCTTTAGTATCATTACATGGGTTGCGATTGTTCATCAAAAGGAGAAAAAAAAAATTGGGACACTCGTGTATTATCATTAAATCTATGAGAAGCTTTACAGAAGGAGATACTTTTTAATGATAAATTTTACTAATACGAAAAAAAAGAACATATGTGCAATATAATATTTTCTATGTACAAAATTTAAAGATAAAGCCACTAGAGCATGCTTGCCATTTGAATATATGCAATGGGAGACAATATGGACCCGAAATGACATGTTCATTTGATATATATGTATCATAGATCACCAACATCTCCACCTACTCATGTTTTATAGAGAAAACGTTTATCATTATTTTGAAAAATACTGCTCTTGTGTTTTTGTTTTACTTCGGGACACTAAGCTTTTTGTGGCATGAAACAACTGAAAAAGAAGGTACATAAGAATTAATATCGAAAGATGTCTTGTTTTGATTACAAAACTTTGGTTGTATTTTCAAAAGTGTGTAAACATGGAAATGGAATGGAGAGTTTTGTGTTGTATCAACTTTTCTCATGAGTCATGAGTAGACCAATCATTCATAGAGGTTAATTGTACGAAAATACATCTAACTTGTCATTTTTTATAGTTCTGTGTAACGATTTTTATTTTAGATATGTGTAGAATACTTTTGAGTTCGCTCTTTTGATGTATTGTGTGATAAGTTCTGTGTATTATTTACCCGGAAGTGGAGTAAACCGGTCAAATAAATACACAAAACCACTCATACGATACACCAAAAAAAGATCGAAATTTAAAAGTGTGCGACATAGATCTTAAAAAAAGAATTGTTAAGACAAAACTATAAAAAAAAATGATACAAATGTCAAATCTCATCTAATATTCCATTTCTTTGTAATTTCTTCTTATAATGAGAAGTTTGTTACCTTGGAATTTGCCAAAAGCGTACAACGTAGTAGTATCTCATAATGAAATATCTCTGATTTCTTATTTTTTTTAAATAAGTTAGAATTTACTTTCAAGTATATTTCCTTTGCAATAATCTTTATTTGATCAAAAAGATCAATTAAGATGTACCTCACCTCCTTCATGGCTTCATAATCTTATATTCTTATTCAGGTATCTGGGCTGGGTATTGCAATTGGGCCTTTTTGTGTAAGTAGCCTTGTACCCATGAAAAATAATTTGGGCTTCTAACTCATTCATCGGGCCAGTTTCCATAAATTTATAGCAACATATATGCTCTAAGGTTGTGAACTTATGTTGTTCATTTTCGTTTCTTATCATTACGAATTTAGGATCAAAACTATGTTATTTGATAATTATACTGAATAGTAGGGCTGAGTAAAACAGACCAACGAAACTGACCATATTCAGTTTGGTTTCTTCTCTATATATTTATGATTTTTTGTTTCAGTTCGGATCGGTTCCATTTATAGTTCGAGCCAAAACCGAAAAAAATACGATTAAACTATATAAATCAAACCGAACCGCATGGACCGATACAAACTGAACCGAACCGAACCGAGTTACTTCAGTTCAGTCCTCGGTTCATGTCTCTTCCACAAAATCGATTTCCAATTCATTTTGGTTTTGATCGATTCACTTTGGTTTTTACCCGATACCCATCCCTACTGAAAAGCGTGGAAAACATATCAATTAGTAGGGACCATGCTTATTATTTTTCCTTCCAACACTTATTATAGTGAAAGAAAATATATTTGAGGGAAATTTCCAAGCAACTCATAAGTCATAAGTTTGTAATGAATACAACAATCAATGAGATGCACAACTTATATTTTTTTTATTAGTTAGTTGGAAAATGATATATTAAATAAATAACCTAATAAATATCTATAGATCTTACCCTACTTTTTATTGATAGCTACTTCGTGTTTGCAGTTTTGCATACATATATATAGTGACTGTGCCGATAAGAGGCTAGTAGACTAATTACGATAGTTCCATTTTTATTTATAAGTTTTTAAATAAGCTTAACATTATTAGTAACATATCATAACTCCTCTCTGAAAATTGTCCATTGGTTTTCAATATTAAAAGTATTTCAGAGACATTAAAATTTAAAATGTCATTTGTAAACCATTTTAAGAGAACAGTAAATAAATATTGTAGTTAATACTTAATAGTGGTATGGTGGTCCTTGCTCGTTGGAAACATAGTCCACTGTTTGAACTATTTCATTTATTGAAATAACAATAAATATATTTATTTTATTGGTATACTTAATAATGGCTAAAATACTAATGTGTTGAAAAAGTAAACGGTATCGTGATCAACTGGACCCGGTTGTACTTGGATTAATATCGATAAATAATACTCTCTCTGTCTCATAATTATTCTTCACATTTTCATTTCGAGTTGTCTCAAATTTATTGTCAAGTTTCAAAAATAAATAGATAGTTTAGTTTGAGTTTACCATATTATCCTCTTGAGATTATTACGATAAACAATAAAAAATTTTTAAATTAAATTAATTAGCTGAGGGTAAAATGTCATCCTGTGACGGATAGAAACATTATTAATGTTTTAGCGATAAGACTAATCATAGTTTGTATGTAAAGGAAAGCTTTTTACTTTTGTAGAGTATAGATTGAATTAAGCCTTTTTTAATGATGCTATTTGTTTGTGTTAAGCACAAGATGATGGTATGTTTTTATATACCTTTTCACCTACAATAATGTAAGATTTCAATTATTCGGCCTGTTTGTTTAATTTTTCATTAAGTTAACTAACGGATAACTTAATGTGGAGACCGTCACTTTTATCACTTATTATTTTAAGTAATTTTTTTTGATTAAATGAAAAACAAACATCTTTCCAAATGACTTAATAAATTAAGTTTTTTTCATATTAAGTCAATTAAGTTGAGTTCAAAAATCATCTTAGTATATGTTTTTTTTAGTCGTTAAAAACAGGGGGAAAAAGTTAAGCTGTCGCGCGATTTAGATTTAATATTGTCGTTATTGCATATCATCATTCAGAATGTTGGCAGTACAAAAGTAAGAGACAAATACTAGTAAAGATAATATTACTTTATTAAATCACATAAAGAACAAGGGGTAGGATAGCCACACCCTCCCTAGGGAGGGTGTGTTGACTTTGACCAGCTGCCACCGCCTGTACCGTCTGCATTAAAACTTGTACATTTTGATTAAAGTAGGTGGACCCCTCCCTGGTAGGGAGGGTTAGTATAACACAACCCAAAGAACAATCTATATGAATGAAACAAAAGAGATTAACGTCTTTATTATTAGCCCTTTGCATGAAATTGAAACAAAATAGTAGCATGGTTTGATCTGATAATAAAACCAAACCTAGTCACACTAAAAAACGTTAATAAAACAATTGTTTTACTTTTGAAATTTTGAAAGTTTGTCCCATTATATAAAGTGTTAAGATATTTTAAGTCTTGCAAAATCATGATTGTTAGCGAGAAAGGGACCTCCAAAAATACATGTAATCATATTTGTCTTCATCATAACATAATGAAAGCTACTATAAATATAATCATTGAAAAAATTACAAGGGCCAAGTCTAGTACCCACGTAATATATGCGCAATATCTAAATTCTAAGTCACTATTAGTCTATTAGAGTTGATATTTTGCAAACTCTATTATTATCACCGCAGGATTACTCTAAAAAGGTGAAGAACGGTGAGATCAATCTTATTTCATGCATCTTAAGGATGCCAACCGGACCCTCCCTCAAGGGCCTGACCCTAGGCAATGATCATATGTCCCATTGATTGCACTTATCAGGAGATAAGCTTTGAACCCTGGGGAATGGTACAATTGAAAACTTTTAGGTTAATTGAGAGATTCGAACCCAAAGATTACTAAGACAAAGTGTAATATTAAGCCTTTAAGTTATTCTTCATGTAGCAGATCGAGATTCGAGTTTAAATCTCGGTCTGCACTTGAGAGATAAGTGTGCACAATCGAGGTTTAAATCACACATGAGACATAGGTGCATACAATTTGGCTTAGTTTTATTGTCACATTACCTAATCTTAGCTAATTACCCGACACTAAACTTATGGAAGGCGTGTACTTATTGCTTGAATAATGGAATTGTGAAGGAGAAATGAAATATGAATGATAACAAAAGAGAGTCAAATGAGCCCCATGCATGATTAGATCAACAAGTTGGTAACGAATTCAATCAATAAGCTTCCTATTTTTAATTTCCAAACCCATAATATTAATTGTTTTCATATTTTATTATTTGAAATTCAACTGAAAAAACAACTAGAATGACGGGTTTCACATGATCCTTTGACTTCGAACATAATCACCACCTAATAATGAAGTGTCTTTTGTTTAAAATTTTCATTCAGAAATTTATATATATTTTTTTAGAACAGCATTACACTTGAAATCCGACCCCCGAATTACACCATCCAACAGGCAGCCCCGAGACCCGAACCACTAGGTGAGACCAGCGAAGAAAAACCCGTAGAACTCACGGCTTCACACTAAGAGGAAAATCCAGATTTTCTTTGTCACTTATTATAAGACTCAAACCCGGATAAAACCTCTCCCCAAACTCTAAAAGTAACTCAGATGGACAACTGAGCTAAGTCAGTCGGTTATTCATTAATTTATATCTAAAATCTTAGAATCCAATGTTTGTCACACGATGATTACAAAAAATTTCTGAATTAAACAATATGAACTAGCCGTTATATATCCTTATCTTTAATGTTTAAATCTTGGAACCATCTAAAAACATCATTCTTGTCTTATAAATTCTATAAGTAATCCAATACAGGAATTCAAATGCATAAAAGCATCTTTGTTTCCTGAATTTTGAAGTCAAAACGTATAAATAAGTTTGACATTCAAATGCAAAACAGTCCATTTTAATCTTTAAACATTGCATGAGCAAGTTAGCTACCGATGATTATAAAATAAATGTGAAAAAAGAGCCATACTTTCATCCGAAAAAATTGGGCTACGTCTATAGTTGACTTTTCTATCTTATTGCCATAGTTGACCGTTAAATTTCAAGCCACTCAAACTCGAATAATGCATTTGTTTGAATTTGTTTTCGGTGCTAGTTTATATATGTTAAGATTCCTAGGGTCCAATATCTAAGGGTTGAGCGTCGGTCCGAAACCGAATCCAACCGATGAAAATCAAACCGACCCGAAACCGCGTTCCAAAATTTAAATTCATTTTTTATTTTTCAAAGTATTTTCTTACCCATTTTGACCTTTATTATTATTATTATTATTATTATTATAATAATTATTATTATTATTGTGTTATATAATATTTGATGTAAAGTATACCAATGAAAATGCATTTAAAGCAAAAATTCATTTATATATTCTATATCAAGTATTATATAACACGAAAAAAAAAATTAACGTCAAAGTTAAAAAAAAAAATGGTATTTGGCGGAACCATCTCAAGTCCGTGTACCTTTTTGGTACCGAGCCCCCCACCCAACAAGGAAGACATATCCCGGTAAATTACCTAGGCAACACTGGCTGACCAAGTTGGAGTCCAGATTCGAACCCCCGCCTTTAAGCTTTGACTTGGCCAACTGTGCGCTTTTGCGGTAGTTGGTGGCCAACTGCCCTAAGGCAGCTGGTTAAAATTAACGTCAAAGTTGAAATAAAAATACTTTAAAAAGGTCAAAATGGACTTATATTTTGGGACGGAGGTAGTAATATATAGAAATGAAACCGAACCGATAATGGTTAGTTCGGTTCAGTTTTGTGTCGGTTTGGTCGGTTCGGTTCGGTTCGGTTTATATGGTTTATGTGTATTTTTTGTCGGTTTTGGGTCAAACTGAACCGAAACTGAAAACCGTTAATATATTAAACCGAAACCGAACCGAATATGGTCGGTTCGGTGCGGTCCGGTTCATCTTGGTTTTCTCGGTTTTGTGCTCAACCCTACAATATCTCATCAAAGTGCAACCGAAGATCTATTTTAAAACCAATTGGTGATAAAATGAGTAACCTACTAAGTTTATATGCTAACTTTGAGATTACAGTTTACTGTGATTAGGTTTGCATACCCAACAATCCTCTACTCAAACAAAAACCACCATGGATCTCCCTTTCAACTATAGCCAACATCCCATATTTTTCATACCCAGAGTCCATGACATTAACCATCGGAACACACTACCTTTTACCAGCTTCCTTTCGGTAAAAGGTTTACTAAGATCCACTAATATCGTTGAATCGGGGTCTAACCGAGGGAACAATATCCCCATCATCACTGGCCCAACCGTAACTCTGATACCATTTGTTAAAATTCTTACGACTCAACATCTCACAAAGTCCAATATATAATCCCAATGGAGGTTTTATGTTAAAACAAATCTTATATGTTAACTTTGAAATTATTAACAATACACCTAAAATATTTACATAAAGATTAATTAGTAACTTACAATCAATGATTTTTTAATAAAAAGATTGATCTTTTATATGGTAGGCTGAAGGACCCATAAGATTATTATATTACTTAACTGACATAGAAGTTTGCACATTCTTTGTCTAGAAACTCGATTGGCCCAGTAAAATGTCTTTTGCAGTTTTGCTTGCTTGGCCTTGTGAAGTTCACCAAAAAGGTTTAGAACGAAGGGGAAGTTTTGATGTCGTGCACGTCTTTTAATTGTCTCAAATGACTTAACTCAAGACGATAAGCTCGTGTTCGAATAACCTTTAGCAATGAGTTAAGATTAAACTAAAACTTATTTATAAAACCTTATTTACCAATCAATTTAATATTTGCGATAAAAGAATAATATATACCATTTGCCTGGTGAAATACACCACTCATCAAAAAATAATTTCATTTATACTATTTATAATGAAGGAATGACTCTTTTCAAAAAAATTCAAATATATAAAAAATGATGCATGGTTTACAACATTTTAAAGCAAACAATTTTCATAATTACAAAAACCAAAACATTGTGTACAACAAAAACTAGCATGAATCGAAATTCAGACCACTTTCCTTAGAATTCTACATTAATAGCATTAAAAATACCCATGCAGCCAATATTACAATCATTTAAACACAATGTACAACCCTTATTCTACATTAATAGCATTAAAAACATCCAAACACCTAATATTACAATTATTTAAACACAATGTATAACCCTCCATCTTAACCTAGACACGAACCTGTGACCAAGACTCGACTCGATACACAAGGCTGCGAGCTGCGAGCTCAAGCTCACGGCATTCCTTGTTTGCGCCACTCAATAACAACGACAACAACAAAAAGAAAGAAAATGATACCAAACAGTTATTTTAGCTTCATATTTATTGGTTTATTTCTTTATTTAATAAAAACTCTTGAAAATTTATGTACTTATCCTCCACCATCCATAGAACGACAAAAAGGGTGGTGGGTTTTTCTACCTTCGACCGTCGGTATCAACAAAACGAGAGAGAGATAGTTTTGGTGATGAACTCGAGCTGTGGTGGTGTTAATCGTAGTGTTGGGAGGTGTTTCTTGGCGCGTGATGTACGTCAAAATGATAGGGAGGTTGTAAGGAGTGTGGTGGTGGTGGTGGTGAGTTTAAGTCGCCGGCGGTGGTGTTTGTTTGGCCGGAAAACGACTGGAGAAGAAGAAATAGGGTACGGCTGGTTTGAGAGAGAAAGGGTGTCAAACCCTAAGTGAGGGTATAATGAGGTTTATATATGGAAGTGTTTTATACCTTGTGTGAACCCTATTGCACCCTTAGGGACTAAGATTGTAAATATGTTAGGGTGAGAAGTGTAGTTTACCAAATCTTTTAGTATTTCGTTCTCTAGGCAAATTTAGGTGTCGAAATCACTTTCTGTGACATTTTTATTAATTCCATCGAAAAATTTTATTTCAGGGTACCCGCCGCTACAACGCGCGGGTACCCTGCTAGTTAACTTTGAAAGGAACAAGTAACACTTCTTACTCCGTGTACCTACAAAACATGTTAAATTCAATCTTAATATTTTCTATTAATTAAGTTCAAGTAAAGTGATTAAGGTGAGTTGTAACTTTTATATGAACCATTTAGAGTCATGATGGGCACCAAAGTGAACGCATGTGGGGGTTATAGCTATGGAAACACAGACCAATATCGCTCATCATTATCATATCTCTATCTCAAATCAAATATGTCCACAACCATTATCTTATGTATTTGTGGCCCATTATATGGAAATTTGACTTAATTTGTTTCCATAGACAATAAAGACTGAAATGACTAATAATATGATATTTAAATAAAGATAATATCAAATACGTAGTAGCTTTTAAGGCCAGTATAGTAATCTATGACACATACAATCAAAGCCATATTCCAACTTGGTTGACTGGCCTCAATACAAAGACTAAAGAAGTCCAAGTAAACGACGACTATTGGAACTATTCTCAAAAAGTTATATTGGTGAAAAATACTTACCCCGTGCATTCGTGGTCTACGGGTGCCGGCTAACGTTTCTAGAGGACACACGAGCTTATTTTCGGCACCGTAATGACATTTGGTCGAGAGTGAGGACCAAATTCAAGACATTTTCTCAAATGTGCACATTTTTACAAAGCCAACTGCGTATTTGAATAATGATAACGTGTTTTAAGAGAAAGAGTATCGATTGATATAACTAGTTTGTCTTAACATAACACGATAGTATTGTCACTATTAAATAGGGCTGAGCATCGGTCCCGGACTAGAACGACCAAGACCGAGACTGAATTAGCCCAAAAGCCGAGACCGATGAACTGACCGAATGTGGTTGGTCCGGTCCGGTCCAACAAGGCAAAATAGGCGGCTTGTGGTCCGGTCTCAATCAGTCCGTCGATTAGTCCGGTCCGTTCGGATGGTTTGCTCAGCCCTACTATTAAATGTTTTTATACGGTTAGATAAAATATATTTTTGAATATCAAATATCATATGATTTAGGTAAAGAAAGAAAAAAAAAAAAAAAAAAAAAAAAAAAAAAAAAAACTTACAATAGCAATTCATGTTTTAATCCAAAAGGGGTAAATCAGTGAAAACATCATAACCTTATTCATCCTTAACCGGGATGTCAACCTGGCTCTAAAGACAAGGCCTCAAACAACGATTACCTATGTCAGTGACCTAATTAGTCGGGGATCGAATTTTTTGTTTTTATGGTATTCAACATCTCAAATAACTACAAAAGCAAAAGTGAGTTTGCAAGTAGCGGTCTTTTCCCGCTAAACAAAAAGATGAGATCGAGGTGACAACAACACATGTGATGAGGGAAATTACAATACGTTTACATGTCCACTTGAACCTTGATTTAAAGATTACGACATTGCGAGGAAGCATGATTGGAGCAGTTTGGTGCACCATACGAGTCACTGGCTCCACCTCTAAATTGTTAGATGGCCCATCTTTATGTTTATGGTTTGGTCAAGTCACCTCTCATGATCTTTTTGCCTTCATTCAATTTTCACAAGTGTCACACTCATCATTTCAATAAATAACTTTGATCTATTTACCAACCAAACTATTATATCTTGAAACAAAAATGCTAAATGATCTTACTAAATCATTCTACAAAAATGACTACTCAAAGGATCTTGCTAAATAGCAGAACTGACGGTTTAAATGTAGAGAGATAATGAGTTGAAAAAAACTATTTAATATTGTTGTGTATGTAGGAGGATTTGTAGCAGGGGCGGAGCCAGAAATTTTTTGTCGAGGGGGCACACTTTGATAAATTTTAGAAACTACACTATAAATTGGTACTTAAGAGGGGCAAATTACAAAAAAAGCTAAATATTTTCGAAAATTTACACTACATTTTTTTCGCTAGGGGGCACCTGCCCCTTGTACCCCCTACCTCCGCCCATGATTTGTAGGATGTTTTAGTAGGAGGTTGTAGTAAAGCTCATCTGAAAATGATTTGTATACTCGACTTTTCGACTTTGCATATAAAGTTATGCATTAAAAATTGTACTACGAATATATTATAAGTAGTTGTATATTCGAGTGTGCAAATTAAAAACTTATGTGTACAAATTATCTCTCGTAATTTATAATTCAATTTTTTCTCTAATCATTTATTCATTATTTCTTTCATCTTAAAATAATTCTTAGCTTGACAAAAACAAAACAAAAATAGCTAAAATGACTTAGGTGTGATGCGAGCAAAGACATCCAACGTATAATTTATTAAATTTCAACAATTTGGTAAGGAAATAAAAGCATATTTAAGTGAATTTAAGTCGCAGTAATAGGTATCTAGTTAATGGTCAACCCATTTTTATAAACATTTAACTTGAGGACAATTAATAGTTTATCTAAAATTTCTAAAGTTTGATAAACGTTACATATGCAAGTTGTAATTTGTAAACAAGCGAATCAACAAATGGATAAAAATAGTTGGCGTAACCCAAAGTTATTATGTATGCGTTACTCAATGCCGTCTATGAGTATACAGAGACCTTATGTAAAATTTAGTTTAATAACTAAAACAGCTTCAAAAATATAAAGTAAGTAATTTCTAAAGAGATAAAATGAGAAAAAATTGTTTTCAAAGTGCTTTGTTTAGATTTTTAATGCAACTTCTTAAATCAAATACTTATATTCAATTTTATAGAATATATATACATATCATTGACCTTATAATTTGAATGTCATGTACGACATCACATCTCACACACCCTCATATATGGCTCTGGTGTTACTCCATATCATATATGGTTTTTTTTTTTTTTTTTTAAATCAACCTTAAATTAAGAATTCAAAAAAGGAAAAGAAATATACTATACAAGTCATCCCTCCTCTATAAACAATCTAATTAAAAAAAAAAAAAAAAAAAAAAAAAAAAAAAAAAAAAAAAACCGTTACTCTATCCGAACACTGAATGTCACATTTTTATTAGTTTTGCCTAAAAACACGTATAATATTAAGTTTATATGAAATTTCTCTTTAGTTTACAAGTATAGCAATACATCTTTTATTGTTATTGTTTAAGGGTACCGAAAATAGCGATACAAGACTTACTATAACATACTAACATAGTACATAACAAACTCAGAATCTTGACAAAATATATGTTCTTGCTGTTTTATACATGTTGTACTAAAATAATGTGTGGCAGTGTATAACTACGTGCGGCTAACTTAAGATATTGGCCGGCATTATAGTTAAGGGGTTGATACATACACCACTTCTTTTAATGCACACATAACATATTGTATATTACAATATTATATGGTGTGTTATATAGCTTGTACACGATAATATAGTTATAAAATAAAATGGTGTACATATTAACACCCATAGTTAAAGTACCCATTTTACAGTGTGAACTGAAAGGTTGTGTACAAATTAATAATCACTTATTGACAATAAAGTCTAAGATGAACGTATCTTTATTCAAGAAGCATCATATTACAAAGTTTTTGTGGATAATCTTGTAGTAGCAGTTAAGGAAGTTAACAACTCGTGTGCATGACGTGGCTTATTAAGAGAATGTACCACAAATAGAAACTTTTTATAAGATAAACATTAAGCTAAATCCAAGTTCTACCACTTCTTTATTATACGTAACACTACAGTATAAAGGTTACAAGCTCGTGATTTACGTGGGACCAAAAGGGGATTTGCTGTAAAAGTGACGAAAAGTTTATTACAAATCACGCGTTTCCCTGATTTCTAGCCACCGACGATCCATTAATAACAACTTTCATGTTATCCATTTCATTTCACCGTTAATATTTATCCATTTCCAACTCATCCACGTCATGCTCAGTTACGTCATGTATTTTTCTATACTTCAAACAATGTTATAGTTGTTGTAACGTGAATAACAATATTATCTTGGAAGTGTTAAGTTGTTGAAAGTTACGAATTAACCGTTGTTTGGAATAGAGGGTAGATGGTAACATTTATTCATGTAAACTAGATGGACAATGCATCTATCGGAGATACTATAGCTTCGGTGTTTTTAAATGTTGCTGAAACGGTCGAACGTTGTTTGGTGTTGGTCTTTTAGCTTCTTTTACGTGGTGTTGCCATAACGAGTGTATCTCCGTTAATTTAGGCTGATTGTAATGGTAACCGCTATTTAAAAATAGCAAGGACACCACTGTCACATAACTTTGTGATCACTTAGTAAGAGACCGATGATACCACCAAAAATACACATCACAAAAATAATTAAATACACAACCGACTTCATTTTTTCCCCCTTGCCTAGGACGCGTCCCCTTGGACGGCTGTAGTGGTTGAAACAGGTCGGAACACGTCCCAAAAAAGAGTCGACCAATCAAGAGACTGACCATTACACATGATCTTAGATATCCTTGAAAAAACTATGCTATGAACAACTGAGGAAAAAAAGTTTCCTAAATCATTGTGTTATTGTCGATGATATTAATAATATCTAAAAATAGCAACTTTATATACTCCATGCTTTACGGAATACTTATCCCACCTCACTTTGCTTCTAGCGATCTTGTATGATCCTTTTAAAGTTTGTGATATAGATAGTATATTGTAGGGGTGAGCATCGGGCCACTTCCGATCCCGTCCCGACCCGTCCCGACGAAGCCCGATCCCGATTGTGGCCGGAATCCTAAACCAACTCCCGATCCCGATTGTGTTCGGTTAGTCGGTATCGGAATCGGTCGGTATCGGTTAGTCGGTATCGGGCCGGATTAGCTTGTTATTGATCGGAATCATCCCGTCCCGACCCGTCCCGTCCCGACCCGACTCCCGAGTTCGCCGGAATAGCAAACCGACTCCCGACCCGTTTGCTAGTCGGGATCGGAATCGGGCCGTCGGGTGGTCGGAATCGGGCCGGTTACCAGGCGTCGGTCGGAAATGCTCACCCTTAGTATATTGTGTGAAAAAAAATTAATTATTTTATACCACAAAATGGATTAGCATTACTTTTCTAAAATAAGAAAACGTCTAAATATAAAATTCTCAATCTTCAGGCAAAACTGAAAACCAAATTTGCACTATTGGTATTTTATTTCAATACTATGTTAGCTAGGTTTCTTTAAATAAAAAACTAGCAAAATTATATATTGGATAATATATTAAAATGTAAAAAGCGTCTATAACACTATGTAAAATCATTAAAGTTAAAGGAAATACTTTAAAATACGTCAAACTTTTTTTTTTATTTTTTATTTTATTTTATACTCCCTTTGTCCCAAATTATATGTCCATTTTCATATTTTACAAAGTTTAAGAAAAGTGGGTCCCTTACACTATTAACCAATAAAAATTCATTCACACCCACTTAGAAGCATTTTGATTGGTTGAAAATGAAAATGGACATTAATTTTGAGACAACAAAAAGTAGCAAAATGAACTTATATTTTGAGACGGAGGGAGTAATATGGAGTACTACTTTATACAATGGATATATCCAAATAATGACTTTTTAGTCACAACATGATCCAAAGTATATGACTTTCATTTTGAATTTTTGATCACACCCATATTTTTTGACCAAATCGTTTTTGCACAATTTTCGTATGCAAATATTATTTTTATTTGCGATATGATACTATTGTTAGTATGTGTGCGTACATTCGATTCATTCAAACTAATCCATTTTAATTGTATTTTTTGTCGACGCCATATCGAAAACCGTATGGAGAGAATTAATTTGACCAACGGTGTAACTGCACATCTTATGTGCGAATAAAAGGAAGTGGGCGGCTCTTTTCAAATGCACATCATTGTATGTGTACTTTTTTAGCTGAAAAGAAAACCGCCCAAAGCCAACTAGAACAGCAAAGAAGAGTTCTATTCGAAATAAATTTGTGCCAACTTAATATTAAGTTGTAATGGAAAACAAAGTTACTCGTTAACAAAATAGAGATCACTTATTTTTGAAGCTATAAACTTCAAATTTGTTATCTTATAGCTTTTCATTTTTATACGTATGAACATGTAACATGCATGCTATACGTATTCTCTTGTATACGTGGCAACATAAAAAGTTGACTTTCAATTTTAATGTGTTCAACCAATAAGTCAATATATTCACATTGCGCATTCACTAAGTTGCTTGCGCAAGTTTACTTTGCCAATTTGTTATGCCTTATGATCTTATCCAAAAAGCATAATTCTCAATAGCTAAAACAAGTTCATATTAACCGCAGTGGGTGAATCAGCGGTAAAAATATCATCCTTTCAAAGAGGAGGTTAAGGGTTCGAATCCAACGGGGAGAAAATTAATTTCCTTGTAGCCACAAAGGTTCATTTGCGCCGACTCAGAGCTATCCAAAAAATGTAGTCGTTATGGGATTAGTCGGCTTGCAATGTCGGATCAGAAACCAATGTATACCAAAAAAAAAAAAAAAAAAAAAAAAAAAAAAAGTTCATATTTTATAATTTCGTATAACAAACCAAAGTTCGTGTACCACTTGCTTGTGGACTAATTAGTCAAATAATAAGAACTACGTTTCTTAGAGAAACAAAACAATGTGCTAATACGAAAATTAGCATATGTGTTGATGATCAAAATCCATATAAAAATTATTACCAAACTTGTTATTTTTTTACAAGATTACTACAAAAGACATTAATATACTTATTTTAAGAAACCGTTACCTAAATGATATATTAATTATATTTAATACAGATGATGAGATCTTCATTGTCGATACGGTTTTAACTTATCTTGGTTGTTGATCTTAACAGTTTTTTTTATGCTTATCCAAATAACCATAACATTATCAAATCAAATCTCATCTAATTTTCATAAGTACACTACTTAAGTCATAAAAAGAATAAAATTTATTTTACCCTCTTGTTTGTTTTGGTCAACTAACAATTTATATCGCTATAAATTTATTTATAAACTTGATTTTGCAAGTTGGAGAGTTGAAACTTGATTTGTTATTGAATAATGTGAATACCAAATATTTCTTATCACAAAATGTTAAATTAATGACCAATAGAATCTCCCCCAACTATACACACACTAATTTATATTTTCATTTACATATTTGTTTCCTATTTTAAATTTTCTTGCCAGCTATGAAAATGGTAATTACAAGATTTCATACTCACGAAACCTCTATATATACTCTTGTTCTCTATTGTCAAACAATATTATTCTCTTTCTTCTTCATTTTCAATTTTCAAACACTTTGTTTATTCATCACCTTTTCAAATAATACATTATGGCCGGCGGTGGAATTCCTACCGGTCCGGGAAATGACAAAGCTTATCCCGGAAACCTAACTCTCTATGTCACGTTCACTTGTGTTGTTGCTGCCATGGGTGGTCTCATTTTCGGTTACGATATTGGAATATCAGGTAACATAGGGCCTCCGCTAGCTCAACTACGACCATGTTTTTTGATATTATCATGTCAAAACTGTTTATCTGATTATTTATCAGATAAACAGTTTTGATAAATAGTACTACTACTAGATAGTAGATACTCTTAAGAAACTAAAGCCCTAACATATATATATTTGTACTTTTTGTACTTGAACAGGTGGTGTGACATCAATGGATCCATTTTTGCAAAAGTTCTTCCCATCAGTATTCCGAAAACAACACGCAGACAAATCGACGAACCAATATTGCAAGTTCGACAGTCAAACATTAACCATGTTTACGTCGTCCTTGTACCTAGCTGCGTTGTTGTCGTCTTTGGTGGCATCGACAGTGACTAGGACACTTGGTCGTAAACTTTCTATGTTGTTTGGTGGTATTTTGTTTTGTGCTGGGGCTATGATTAATGGTTTTGCTCAAGCCGTTTGGATGCTTATTGTTGGTCGAATCCTTCTTGGTTTCGGTATCGGGTTTGCCAATCAGGTAATGTTTTTATATAAATATAAACTTTAAAATGTCATATTTGCGTAATTTAGAAAATACATCATTTTGTGGTTTTCATTTGATAAATATGTAAGTGGCGTGTTTTTTTTTTTTTTGATAGTGAGATCCATTATATAGAAACATGTTTTTTTGGCAACTCTTATAAGATATTTTTTTGTTTTTCGGAAGTTATTTGTATTTTTGAATTTTATTTTAAGGCTTGTTTAAATTTTACAATGGTATAAACTTAGAATCTGAATATGTTATTGCAAAATAATTCTAGTAAAGTACTAGTAGTACTAAATATTAAATAATATAAATGGTTATTTATGACAATTCATAAACGTTAGAGTCTATATTTATGTTTTCTGACATTAAAGTACGTGTTTAACTTTTTGACCAATCTCACAACTTGCATCTGAAAATAAATCTGTAATTTGATTTCTTTTGGTTTTGTTTTTCGCGTGTAATCAACTTGTATTAATTGTTAAAAAAAAAAAAAAAAAAAAAAAAAAAAAAAAAAAAAAAAAAAAAAACCTTGTATTAGAAAACAATGAAAGTGACATTATATATAGGGTTTTTATAACTTGTGGTCTAGGGTATAAGTTAAGCACATCATAAGTACATGAGAGCTTACAAAATAGTACACAGTGATTCACATATAAGTACAGACAATGTATTTTATGTATGTCTCATTGTACTTTTTAGTGTGTTTAACTTGTGCCTCTAAGACACTAGTTAGAAAAACTAGTAATAGTTTTAAAATCTTTGGTATTAAAAAAATCTAGACTTTACTTGTTTTTCTTTGCACATGTAAGTCACTTTGTTTGTTTCCAAATATTCCACAAACATAACGTTTACTAGTGATTGCAACTCGCAGAAAAATTGACTTCGATAATGACACTGTCCAACTTTTTAATCATGCTAGTATTGTAGGCCATAACTTTTAAATATTGATATAATATTTGGTTAAAAAGGACTTGATGAAATATCATGTTTAGTAATGACATTTTTCCTTGTTACTTACGTACGACTTTATGAAACTTAATGAGATATTATGTTTACGAATACATTTTTTTCTTGTTAATTTCAGTCTGTGCCACTATACCTTTCGGAAATGGCACCATACAAGTATCGAGGGTCACTTAATATCGGCTTTCAGTTGTCAATCACTATTGGTATATTGGTAGCTAATGTACTAAACTACTTCTTTAACAAGCTCGATGGAAACTTGGGTTGGAGGCTAAGTCTTGGGGGAGCAGTGGTCCCCGCATTGATTATCACGGTGGGGTCACTGATCCTCCCAGAAACCCCCAACTCAATGATTGAGCGTGGTAAACAAGACGAGGCGAGAACAAGCCTTCGTAGAATCCGAGGTGTTGATAACATTGATGAGGAATTTAATGATTTGGTTTATGCTAGTGAAGAGTCACGCAAAATTGAACATCCGTGGAGGAACTTGTTACAAAAGAAATATAGGCCACAATTAGTTATGGCTATATTGATCCCATTTTTCCAACAATTGACCGGGATTAATGTGATTATGTTTTACGCTCCGGTTTTGTTTAAAACAATTGGTTTTGGTAGTGATGCATCCCTTATGTCGGCTGTGATTACCGGTTCAGTTAACGTTTTAGCGACGTGTGTTTCGATCTATGGTGTTGATAAATGGGGACGTAGATTTCTTTTCCTAGAAGGTGGCGCACAAATGCTCATTTGTCAGGTTTGTACTAAAATGAACATTAGTAATATACGTACCAACATATTGAAATGTCTATATATCATTAGCTATATGTTTCTATATCTTGATTTTAGTTTATTCTTGTGGATTAGGTTGCTGTAGCTGTTTTCATTGGAATCAAATTCGGAGTAGATGGAGATGCTACTGATTTGCCGAAATGGTATGCTATAGTGGTTGTGCTCTTCATATGCATCTACGTCGCTGGATTTGCGTGGTCATGGGGTCCGCTAGGATGGCTCGTGCCTAGTGAAATATTTCCTCTTGAGATCCGATCGGCTGCCCAAAGTATCAATGTCTCCGTTAACATGATCTTCACGTTCTTAATCGCCCAAGTGTTCTTAACAATGCTTTGTCATATGAAATTCGGGCTTTTCCTCTTCTTTGCCTTTTGGGTCGTGGTCATGACAATCTTTGTCTACATTTTCTTGCCCGAGACAAAGAACATCCCAATTGAAGAAATGGTGATCGTGTGGAAGAGGCATTGGTTCTGGTCGAGATTTATGGTCGATGTTGATTTACCTAATGGACTTGAGCTAAACAAAGGAGGTGATGCCGTGAAGAAAGTATAATTCTAAGTTTTCAGTTTCAATTCGCGTTTTAGTGACTTACGTTTTATGTGTTAGTAGTTATGTTCTTAAGAACCACTGAAAAAAGAGTTGGATTTTTTTTAAGGTGAAAAAGTATATATAAATTGGTTTATGGTGTGAAAAGAAGGTTAAGGATCCTGTGAGAAGAAACTTAAAATGAGAAGGATGAGAAAAAATTATAACCACATATTTGAGATGCAGCGACTTGATTTAGATGTTTCTCTATTCATTTATATGCATCCCAATTAGTTTTGAAAGTGATTTTGAAGTGTAAACGATTCAAAGTAGTACTAACAACAAATTTGACCCGCAGAAAACGGAAAATGTATAGGATTCGTCTAACTTGAGAAAACGCATCTAATATATGTATATGCAAATAATTTTTTGCTAGAAAATATATTATGGTGCATCTAAAAGACTAGGGATGCATCTAATTCAAGTCGATGCATCTCAAATATGTATTTATAATTATTTCTCATCCTTCTCATTTTAAATTTTCTTCTCATTTGATCCTTGGTCGTGAAAAGAAAGGGTAATATTTACTCTTGGACATCGTTCGAATGAAAAGCTCCCACTTTATAGAGAAATTGATTTGTATTGTGTTGTATAACTGTTTAAGCTTAAAGTAACAAAGTAAAAGACTTAATATTCGAATCGGCTTTGTTTTACTTGTACATAATTGAACACACCATCAATCATGTGAAGAAAAATATTTATTTTGATAAAATCGCCTTATCTAATTGATGCTTTGTAAAACACTAGAAGGGTACCCGCGCAATGCGGCGGCGGGTACCCAGTGACTGTTTGTGGCGAGCAAATATTTTTCATTTTAAACCTTCCTTATTTAGTATTGTCTCAAATACTTTAAAATGTAGTAGATATATGTTTTTTAAAAGTAAAACATTTAAATTATTAATAGTGTATTGTGTGTTTAGAAGCTGAGATGAAACTGTGTTAGTTTGTGGGTTACTTTGTAGGCTTTATATATATATATATATATATGAAATATGCATTAAAAGGTAGTTAATTGGGCGGTTATATCACATTGATTAAATGGATTATTGCAATTTAAGGTTAATAAATATTAGTGGCTCCTACAATTAAAGAAATTAAAATTCATAATGTAACTTAACTCCTATTCATATATATGTGTTAGTTTGAAATCTTTCCAATTAAAGAAATGTTTTTGGTCTTATTTTTTTAAGACTTCCTTTTTAGGAATGGCCTAAATGCATTATAATGTAGTTAAGATAATAAAAGAAGTAATTTACTCAAAGAAGTTAGTTGTAGTTAAAATTAAACACATGATCCAATGTTCAAACCACTTGACTTGTAGCCAATTAAGGCTGAGCAAACGGACCGGATGGACCGGACCGACCGACAAAACCGACCGGACCGAGACCGACCGGACCGGACCGACCACATTCGGTCCGGTCCTCGGTCTAACCTTTTTGGCAAATTCGGTCCTCGGTCCGGTCGGTCCGGTCCGGACCGACCAAAAACCCGAAAAAACTTGCCTAATTGGACCGGACCGACCGAAGACCGACCGGACCGAGACCGGACTGACCACATTCGGTCCGGTCTCGGTCTATGGTTTTTCCGGTTCTCGGTCCTCGGTCCGGTCCGGTCTTGGTCGGTCCGGTCCGGTTTTCGCCCGATGCTCAGCCCTATAGCCAATGACAAATCGGACAAGTAGTTGAGATGTTTTATTCAAAAGAACGTATGAAAAAACTATGCAATACCATAACACATTTAAGGTATATAATTTCATTTTATAGTTGAAATTTGTCATGACTCATGACTAAGTTCGAAAGTTTTCTTAAAATTGTATTTGTGTCTTCAAAAGGGCAGATAAAGTGTGTTACAAAGTTTGTTTTAGGGATTAGCGACTACTCATTCAGTGATTTCGGATACTGTCAAGTACTCACGTCGAGTAAATTCAGTAATAAACGTATGTTAGCATTCCAGTCATCCTTCCCCTTTCCTAGTTAAGGAACAAAAATCCTTACCATGTTTCATGAATGCAATTGCATTTCATTTGGAAAATCCATCTTTTAAATTTTGAGTTATACTTACAGTATTTAACAACCTTAGTGACGATATCAAATTACCCTTGAATCTTCGGATAAATAGAGTTGGGTTTGTGATGATTCAGGTTGTTTCAGTGTTAAAACACTTTCTAGTTTAATCTAAAACAATCTCTTCTCGAATTGCATTCTTAGTGATCATCATGCTTGGAATTCTTGGATTCCTCGTAAAGTTAATGTGAATAGGCTGGCTACTCGACCAAACATGGGTGTTTATAGAGTTACTTATTTGTTCCTTTAAGACATAAGCTTCAACTCTGAATTGCAGTCAACTGCATGCACATAATCGCCTTCTTCTTCTTTCCTGCAACCTTAGTCGATTGTCTTTGGGGTTTGTGGGGATGATCATCACTTGTTTTGCGTCAGGGATCCATTGGTACTGCACATGTGGAACTGGGGCTTCGAACCTATGCAAGTTAGACGAGCATAAAACCGGGCAGTCGACTTGGGGTTTAGAGAAACCCAAAGTCGACGGGATGGAGAGAGGGGAGAGAGATATTTTCGGTTAGGGTTCGAGGTATAATGAGGGATTAGTTGTAGAATGCCTTGGTATTTATAGGGTACCAACGAACATTCTAGACTAACAAAGATTCCTCCATAATTATCCCTAAGCACTTCTAGTTTGATAATTAGTCAAACTCAACCCATCCCTTCCTTTTAAAAGGGTCGGCTGATTAGGATTTGTAGTTTTCCTTTTTAGTGCTGATATATTTATCCCTGATAAATATATGTTCCCTTGATAATTATCATTTTACCATTCAATGAAAATACCACTATATTTTCATGTCCTCTTTATTTTCATTTCATTTCGTAACTCGTTTCTTATTTTCACTTACATGTTCTATTTAGTGTGCATTAATATGACCCTTCGGCATTTCTGTGAAGGCAAGTCGTGAAAGCTGTTGTTATTTGCACATAATCCATTCAGGATCTTGACCATTGCCTACTTAACTACCCTAAAGTGTTGCCAGTTTGGAGGAAGATTTGGAGTTGGTTGTGTCTCAACCCTTCACTTTCCCTTCATTTTCTATATCGGACATTGCTTTGGGTAGGATTGGTCTACATGGATGCCATCAGACTAAAAAGGTAATGCACGTAGTTTTTCATTGTGCTATTTGAAAATGGAGGAACAAAGTGATCAATGCTAATGAGGATTTGGTTGCTAACATTAAGGATGAGAACATCTTCCCATTGATTCTTAGCATATCTAAATCGTGGATTAGTGCCCTGTATATAGCAATGCGAATTGGGACAATGGGAGTGCTCGTGCTTTTGATCTGTTGTTCACTATTAGTTTGACTTGGTCCTTTGCTTGTTAATCTATTTTGTTTTGTTCTTTCTTCATGTTCCTCATTTGTATTTTTGGCCTCTTTCTCGGAACCTTTTAACAATGTCTCAGCCTTTCAAAAAGTGGATCTTCAAACTCTAATGATGTAACTGGAACTACATTAAAATCGATTGTAATATCTTTATTTTATTTATATTTACGTTCGGCTAATTAATGTTAGTTGTATAGTAGAGTCCAGTCCACAGTATCTTTGTATGGGCTAAGGCCCGAGGTCTAGAATATTCTTGTATTAGTATTTATATACCGGATTATGATCATTAATAAGAGAACGATTCACAGTTTATATCAAAACCTACATGGTATCGAGCCTAACCCTAAAAATAATAATCGATCCTTAAAACCTCTTATTTTCTGTTTTTTTTTCAGTCGATCGTTGGTATTACGGGATAACCAGTCGGCTTGTTTACGTTGTTATTCATAGTGGTCGATCGTTGGTTGAATTTGAGAACCAGTCGCCTTGTGTTTGTGATTTGCTTCTTTGTTGCTGTTGGCAAATCGTTTGTGGAATTCTTTGTTGCTGTTGCTTGTTGCTGCGTGTTGATTGGTCAGTTGTAATATTGCATTAATTACACTCCACGTTCACTATTTACTTTACAACAAACCCTAATCTTTACGTTCTCCTTATTATCCAAACTTCTGTTGCTACGATTCACCTTATTATCCCTTCATCATGACTGGACAGAACCCACCCCCTTCCACATCTGTCATCCTGCTTTCGGATAAACTTATGACGATTACCAACCTTACTCAACTCATTCCCGTAAAGCTAGACATTGATGAGATGAACTACACGTCATGGGTGTATTTTTTTTATGCACCTTTGTCGTGGTAATGGTCTTTTGGAACATATTCTTGGCAAGGATGAAGCTACGACTAGTGACAACCCTCCTCCGGATGCGGAGTGGGTGAAGATTGACACCATTATCCTCTCTTGGATCTTTGTGACATTGTCCTCGACACTTCAAGCACGCATTGTTGGTGATAATCCTCAAACGGCTAAAGAAGCATGGGACCTTCTTGCCTCGATCTTCAATGATAACAAACGATCTCGCTCTATTGCGTTGAAGGCTGAATTGCGTGCATTAAAGCTCGGGGATTTAACTATCGATGCTTACTTTCGTAAGATTGAAAACTATGCCACTATTTTGCGAAGTCTAGGTTCTCCCGTTAGTAATGATGATATTGTTACTTTTGCACTAGAGGGATTGCCTCCCAAGTTTGATAACGTTGCTACTATCATTGCCCATCGCGAGGTTTTTCCCGATCTTAAGACGGTACGTTCTATGCTCACTACGGAGGAGATGCGGTTGAAGTCTCGGGCACAAGACTCGTTTGTTGATTCTACTTCTTCTTCACCCATGGTTTTGTTGGCAAACTCGGGTTCTACTACTCGGCGTTCCACTTCATCTAATGAAAAGGTACACAAGCCATGCTTCCTTTTTGCTAAAGGTTCTTGTAGGTTTGGTGTTTATTGCAAGTTTCTTCATGATGGCATACATGGTAACACCTCTACACGTCCATCTACTGTTCCCGCTTCCAACAATTTATCATCTCATGAATTAGTTACTCTTCAAACTCTTTTGGCTAAGATGAGTACTCAAGGTGGGGTTAATGGGGGAGCTAATAATATTCCTACTGATACAAAGCCTATTGCATGTTATACTTCTCCACCATGTTTTGGGTCAATGCCCCAACACGTTCCCTATAATTTGACATGTTCGCCTACTTTTTTATCAAATACCGTGGGTACACAACCACATGGTACTTCACAGCTGGGTCAACAATTGGCTCACTTTTGCCAAGGGGGTCCGTCAATAACTGCAGGGGGGTCACAACTTGGTAGTTCGCAGCATGGGGGTCATTGCATGGCAGCTCATAACATGGCAGGTTCACCACCTGGTCAACAGGTCATGGGGGGTTCTTTTTCACAGCAGGGGGGTCAACAGGTCATGGGGGGTTCTCTTTCACAATAGATGACAGGTTCATCACATATGGCAGGTTCCCAGCAGCCCGGTCAACTCTCGGGACAAGAAACAACATTGCCTGCTGCGTTTAATACGGTACATCTTCAGGATCCCAATCCCGGCAACTGGAACATGGACACAGGTGCGTCCTCTCATCTTAATGATGATGTCAATTGTCTTAGTGATGTTTTTAATTCGTGTCTTTACCCCTTTGTTGCAGTTGGTGACGGGCATTCTATTCTCGTTGTCAACTCTGGCCATAGCATTTTGCCTACCCCTCATCGACCACTTCGTTTAAACAATGTTTTGATTACTCCAAATATTGTCAAAAATTTGATCTCTGTTCGTCAATTTGTCCGTGATAATTATTGTACAGTTGAATTTGACCCTTTTGGTTCTTCTGTTAAGGAGTTTCAAACACGTCGGGTGCTGCTCCGCTGTGATAGCAATGGAGATCTTTACCCAGTCACTCAGCCTTCCACCGTTCCGCATGCTTTTCTAGCGAGTCAGTATACGTGGCATCAGCGACTTGGACATCCAGGAAGTGAAGTGCTACGTCGTGTCCTTTCCAGTAGTTCTATTTCTTGTAATAAAGAGAAGTCTCCCGTTCTTTGTCATGCTTGTCAGCTTGGCAAACACGTGAAACTTCCATTCGTTAGTTCTAATAGTTTGGTTCAGTCGTATTTTGATATTGTACACTCGGATTTATGGACTTCTCCAATTCCGAGTCTGTCTGGTTTTAAATACTATGTCTTATTTTTAGATCATTACTCTTGTTTGGGTTTATCCTTTGATTAATAAATCTGATGTTTTGTCTAAATTTACTTTGTTTCGTAGCTTTGTTCGTACTCAATTTAAATGTGACATTAAGGCTTTTCAGTGTGACCATGGTGGGGAATTTGACAACCAAGCTTTTCATAAGTTTTTTTCAGATAATGGGATTCAATTTAGATTTTCTTGTCCTCGTACCTCTCAACAAAACGGGAAATCCGAAAGGATGATTAGAACTATCAATAACCTTATCCGTACCTTGTTGTTTCAAGCACATCTTCCCCCTAATTATTGGACTGAGGCTCTTAATATGGCTGTTTATCTTTTAAATATCTTACCATCACGTGCCATTGACAATGAAGTCCCATTTACTCGCCTTTTTGGTTTAAAACCTGACTATGGTCTTTTGCGTACCTTTGGGTGTCTTTGTTATCCTCACATAGATACTAATAACAAACTTGGTGCACGGGCTACACCTTCCCTTTTCTTAGGTCATGCCACCAATCATCGAGGTTATCGTTGTTTAGATTTGAACACTAATAAAATTATTCTTTCACGACATGTTACCTTTGATGAGACTGTTTTCCCGTTTGCCACAAAGACATCACCTACCACCACTCCCACTACCAGTTCTTCTTATGAATTTTTGGATGACTCATCTAATGTCATCTCTAACCTTCTAAGACAATCTCCCACCACTACACCTACTGCTCCTATACCTAATGCACCTGTTGAGCCTCTTAGTCCATCTCCTGTACCTACACCAACTCCACCAACGCCACAACCATCACCAAGTCCATCTCCTGCACCTACACCGAATTCCCAAACACCACAACCGCCACCAATGCCAGCACAGCCTACCGGTTCGATTCACCCCATGGTCACACGTGCTCGTGTCGGGATTACTCGTCCCAATCCTCGTTATGCTGGTCATGTGTCTACGATTTCTCCTTTATCTCGGTCTCCTAGTGATGCGTTTCGTAATCCCAATTGGCAAAATGCTATGTGTGATGAGCACGATGCACTTATTAAAAACAAAACTTGGATTCTTGTACCAAAACCCCCGGATGCAAATGTTATCCGCAGTATGTGGTTGTTTCATCACAAGTATTTAGCGGATGGGACTCTTAGTCGCTACAAGGCTCGTCTTGTTGCGAATGGTAGTAATCAGATAGAGGGTGTTGATGTTGATGAGACATTTAGTCCGATTGTCAAACCCGGTACTATTCGGACCGTTCTTAGTTTAGCTATTTCTCGACATTGGCCGGTTCACCAGTTGGATGTCAAGAATGCCTTCTTACATGGGGATTTGGCTGAAACAGTTTATATGTATCAGCCACCTGGGTTTCGTGATCCTGTTCATCCTGATTATGTATGTTTATTGCAGCGTTCGTTGTACGGTCTTAAGCAGGCTCCTCGGGCATGGTTTCAGCGATTTGATAACTACATCACTACCGTTGGCTTTTCTCCTAGTCGTTGTGACTCTTCTTTATTTATTTATAAACAGGGTGATGATACTGCATTCTTGTTACTCTATGTGGATGATATTGTGCTCACTGCTTCATCTGATGGTTTATTACAATAGATCATTGCTTCATTACATAAGGAGTTTGCTATGACAGATTTAGGTGCTCTTAATTATTTTTTGGGTGTTTCAGTTACGCGTGACTCTTTTGGGATGTTTTTGTCACAGCGTAAATATGCTATGGAGATATTGGAACGAGCACATATGGCCAATTGTCACTCTTCTCGGACTCCTGTTGACACAGAGTCTAAATTGGGTGATGATGGTGATCCGGTTTCTGATCCTAAGTTATATCGGAGTCTTGCTGGTTCTCTGCAGTATCTTACATTCACTAGACCTGATATTTCCTATGCCGTACAGCAAGTTTGTTTATATATGCATGATCCTCGAGAGCCTCATTTCAATGCTCTCAAGCGGATTTTGCGGTATGTTCGGGGTACATTAGACTATGGTTTGCAGTTATTTTCCTCCTCAACTTCTTCATTGGTTGCTTATTCTGATGCTGATTGGGCTGGCTGCCCTACTACTAGGAGATCAACTTCAGGCTATTGTGTTTTTCTGGGCAACAATCTCCTATCCTGGTCCTCTAAGCGCCAACCCACGATTTCTCGTTCCAGTTCTGAGGCAGAATATCGTGGGGTTGCCAATGCTGTTGCTGAGACATGTTGGTTGAGGAATCTTTTACGTGAGTTGCACACACCTTTGTCTTCTGCTACACTGGTCTACTGTGATAATGTTAGTACTGTTTACTTATCTTCTAATCCGGTTCAGCATCAACGTACAAAACATATAGAGATTGATATTCATTTTGTAAGGGATTTGGTTGCGGCTGGGCAAGTTAGAGTGCTTCATGTTCCATCGCGTTATCAGTATGCATATATTTTTACCAAGGGTTTACCGTATGCGTTGTTTCAAGAGTTTAGGACCAGTTTGAGTGTCCGGTGTCCTCCCGCTCCAACTGCGGGGGAGTGTTAGTTGTATAGTAGAGTCCAGTCCATAGTATCTTTGTATGGGCTAAGGCCCGAGGTCTAGAATATTCTTGTATTTGTATTTATATACCGGATTATGATCATTAATAAGAGAACGATTCACAGTTTATATCAAAACCTACAATTAATTCACTTGTTGAATCTGCAAAGAGTCATATGCTGGTCATAACATGGTACACATGAATCAGAGAATTGACTTGTTATATTTAATGGCTTCCAGCATGGAGACATCCCACATTTAAGCAATGGCAGTTGTCAAAGGCCAACTGGAAATTCAAACAATGTATTTGTTAATATCAATAACAATACCTATGTTTACTAGCCAATGCTTATAAAGTACTCCGTATTAGATAAGTTCATGCACCAAACTCATTGATAAACTATTGATGGCGGTTAATGAATGATCAAGTTGACATTTAGAGCTAGCTATCATGTGGTGTTTATTAGTAGATATTTTGATGAAAATTAAACCGAAAAAAAAAAAAAAAAAAATCCAATACGCAATAATAAGAACGATAAAGTGCAATATTAGTATGATTTAGGGGTGAGCATCGGGTCAAAACTACCCGAACCGACCAAAATCAAATTGAATTGAATCGAATCGAAAATCAACTTTGTAAAAACATAAACTGTGAACCGAATCGAAGTGATTCGATTCTGTTCTGTTCGGTTTTGTGTCGGTCCGTTGATTCAGTTCGGTTTATACGATTTAGTTGTGTTTTTCTCGTTTTGGGTCGAACTGAATCAAGCGGACCCGAAATCAAAAATCATAAATATATAGAACCAAAACCAAATCGATTATGGTCGGTTCGATTTTGATCGGTTCATTTAAGTTTTCCGGTTCGATTGGTTTTCCTCATCCCTATAGTATGATCTTATCCCAAGTTACTTGTGTTGTTTGGATTTCGTATTTCCAACATTTAATTCTTGTACTTTACTTTTTATGTAGTATCACCTGTCAAACCAAATCCAAAACAAATACGTACAACAATAACATCCACTTATCCAAACTTTATCCATAAGCATATCTAAAAAAGTATGATGCTAATTAAAAAGTTATTGGAAAAATTGAATAAAAGTATGCTGATTCGTGTGTTTCTTTTTCTTTTCTTTACTAGAGACTTTTTTGGCCCGTGAGTAGTCATCAATGAATAAATATATATATATATATATATATTTGAAATAACACGATAGCCGCACAAATATTTATTAATAGCCTATAGTAGAAAAAAGAAACATTTAATGGTTTCTTAAACATGTGTATATGTAAAGGGTTACTGATTATAATCATTTAATCAATCAAACTTAGAACAATTAACTTTTAAGAAAAACATTTTTGAAAAATTAGTCCCGAAATTCGCAATTTCATTGTTTAATTGCTTAGTTCTGCAAATTCTTCTACTTTTAGGATGTGTTTCTTACTAACCACTACTAATGACTTTCCGAGATACTAGAATTAGGAGGCAATCTTCGTAACGAGTTCTTAGTAAATCTCAAAACACCCTTAAAAAGATAGCCATCTAACAAGGGATATCTATGCGACGATCTATTACCTAGTTAGAGAATCAACTAGAACAACATCTAATGTTGACCTGTTGCATATTTTTTGAGCTATATAATTTATATCTGGATTTTACCGGAATGTTAAACTAATACATGCGTAGGCATGTGCATCTATCGTGTGCTAGTATATCAATGGTAAGTGCATCCCATGACATGATGAATTTTTTGATTTATAGATTTTGAACGTTGGTTAAACTAATTAATATATAAATTAAATAGTGGGAGTTTGTTTTGCTTATAAGATAAAGTATAAGCTACTTTAATTGTAGAGTTGCAAACAAGTAATGGAAAAGGTATAATATATTCTAAATCTTCAAAAAATGTACAAGTAATGATTGAAAAGAAATCACATTGATATAAGTTATATTGTTTTAGTTAGATTTGTATTAATATTAGTATTGGTTGTCTTGAGAGAACAAATTGTACTATTGTTCTTTGCTAAAAAGCCAGTATAACAATTAGTCCATTACCACCTGGGTCGTCACTTTTGTAGCGGGCTGGCCCAAAGCCCATTAGATACTTTACAGCTTTTACATATACATTAGTAACTTGGCCCATTTCTATATTTTAGTCTCCTATAATATATGAACCTTGGCTTTCCATAATTATTTTTTCTTCTAAAAGTTAGTAATCGTTCAAATTTTAACCTACATAAACAAGTAAAAGTTTAATTATGAAAAAATTAACGATGGATTACAGTAGTTTTAAGTTAATTTTCAACAAAAATTCAGTGGATGGACGTATTCGGAAAGAAATAATCTTATGATATCTTTATAGGTGATTCATCAGTCTTTACGAATTTGACAATGTTTGTATATGATTCTTTAAATATCTTAGATGTTGTGTACATTCGGTAAAAGGTTGTTACACAGTACACCCGTTAAATAGAGATCTTGAGCACATTGTGAGCAAACAATGAGATCAAAGCAATCGAATCTAGCAAGTAGCAAGGGGAAAGGTCCAACAAACTCAACATTTCAGATCATGTAGAAACAACAAAAGATGAAAGAAATGAAAAAATGCTACCAAAATATTGACAAAGCATAGAAGCTTCACGGTCTTGATCATATCTTCCTCATACGAACTTTGATGTAACTAATCAAAACATAAACAAAAGATGAGATTTTGAATTTTGAAATGTTATTCAACATGCTCGCCTTTAATATAACTCGGCGAATTAATTTTGAAAAACCCATATTTTATGCAAACAAAATTAACGCATGTACCGAAGATAAAAGCAAAGTTGTACCTAAACAAAGTTAACGTGACATGTCCAATTTATATCACAGTCATTGCATATGACAAAGTACCTACAAGGCTGCAACTCGCAAACCCTTTGTAGACCATGGTGCAATAGTGTTTCCTGGTACGCGATTTGGATCTGAAATTGATATTCAAAATCTTCACAATTTGGTGATGAGTAGAACTTTAGCGATTTATTCACAATTTATATTGTATTACTATACGGATTAGTTTACAATTTTAAATATGATTTACAAAACGTAAAAATTGAAGTGGACATTAAATATAATTTACAAAATGTTATTATATGTGTTGGTATTAATTAGTGAACAATGGAAGAATGTGTTGGTGACCAACACGTGGGGAAAGAGAATTTGACACAAATTACTTGTCAAAGAACAAAACAGCAAAGTGATGTTTTATTGGTTGGTGTTGATTTGTAAACGGTGAAGCAAACCGAAAAAAAAAGCCGAATATTGTAAGCAGCGGAAGGAAGAGAAAGAGTTTTGTATGATAGGGTTTGATGGGGCTGCTTTGTGGAGGCGGCTCAACTTAGCCACCTAGGTATAAGGATCAGACCCGATATCATGTTAAACTACATAAAACCCTGTAGGTTATCATTATTATTTATACACATTATATAGAGATTACATGAGTAAACCCTAATAGGCCCTAAGCCCACAGATTGGGCTTGAGCCGATTACCCTTTAATAGAAAAGTGGTAACAAAAGCTGTGAGTCGAACCATGAACTGAATAAAACGACGTATGTAGTTTCAATTTGTACACAACAGAACCGAATCAAGAACAAGTCTTTCTATTGGTCTAATATGAAACTAATTTTGTTCTTGTGTTCCTGTAGCTTATTTAGGGGGTGTTTGTTTAAGCTTATATGTGGCGTATGAGCTTATTTGTTTTTCGGCTTATATTTCATAAGCTCTAATTTTCTGGCTTATTTAAAGACTTGTGGGCCTAAATAAATTTATTATGTCATCATAAGCTTATAAAATTTCTTAACTCTCAAAATAAGCTGAAAATTTGGGGCTTATAAAATGTAAGCCGAAAAACAAATAAGCTCATAAGCCACATATAAGCTTAAGCAAACACCCCCTTAATAATACAAGTATATGTTCGTTTCTTTTTTTATTAGAAAAAACTAAGAATATATACCTTTGATTGTTTTTCTATAACATGTTAAAAAGAATCTTAACGTGAACAATCAACAATTATTACAAATTTGTTTACGTATTGAGCCGAATTAAGCATTTTCAACAAGGATTTTGTTCACTGCTAGTTGTGTATATATATTGAACTTATCTGCAAGTGTATGTGTTACTCGATGAAATTTACGAGAAAAATCTTTCTTTGTTTTTTAACTGTTGTGCTAATCATTTCATTGGTGCAATCAACATTGAGATTTAACAATGTTCTTTTGGTTTATATGTTTGTCTCATATTAAGACACGGTTCTATAAATAAGGTAGCATCAAGCACAACAAAAGCATCACTTCGGAAATTACATAATTAACAAGCTACATATATCATTAGTAGAATGGCTATTATTAACAACAAAGCAATCATTTGCTTGCTTTTCGCGTTTGCTTTGGTTAGTATGATGTCAACAACCGAAAGCAAGAGGAATTCTTTCTGTAAGTCTACACTTATGAATAATCTGTACTTGATCTCAAATTTCCTAGTCCTTTAAGGATAAGATTTTAGGAAATTGAGATCAAGTATGAACGTATTTCTAAGTGAGCCATAAATATATTCATTTTTTCTCCTTAACCGGTTTCATGAATTTTCGATGCTAATATTTTACCCAGAGCCGTATATGAGGGTGGGCGAGATGTGTTGTAGCACACGGCCTCAAACTTTTAGGGGTCTCAAAATATATACCTGTGTATACGGTTGTTGCTTTAAAATTCATTCTAACATCAAAATTTTGAGGATATATGAAATTTGTTATAAATATTTGTTAAAGTTCAAGTGGGCATAAAAATCTCATAAGAATTAAAACTAGATCGTTAAAAAATATTTTTAGTCGTCATGTTTAGTAATTATATAAGCGGTTTTGCACAGGGCCTCTGTTAGCCAAGCTCATTTTATGATATAAGCGGTTTTACCTCATTTTATGATATCATCTTTTCTCAGTTTTTCTTCTGCATCCTAGTATTAATCTTTTAACTTGTATAATGCTATGATTTTTTTCTCAGTTACTCCAGTAGTTCTTGTTTGTAATTCTGTTATTGGCGTGAAAAGTGGAGATACTTGCTTTGACATTGCTAACAACTTCAATCTGAGCTCTAAAGCATTCGAGTCCATCAACCCGAATCTTAACTGTGACGAGATGTTTGTCGGTGAATGGATTTGCGTCAAGGGACAATAGTTACCGGCTTCAAAATGACTCCATGAATGATTAAACGAATAAAATTTGTCACTCTGTTTAAACTTGAACTGCTCTAGCAAAACATCAAAATGTGATGTTCGCGTTACGGATTATAGGCTTGTAATATTGTGTTATGCAATCATTAATAAAGAAAGCCATATTATAAATTTATTGGTGCATAAACGTACAAATACATAAAAAAAAAAAAAAAAAAAAAAAAAAAAAAAAAAAAAAAACTCCTTGATAACAAAGCAAGCTGTGAAGTTGAGGAAAACAAGTTAGAATTTTCGTTTGAAAAAAAAAGAAAAAAAAAAAAAAGATTTACATTTAAAGAAGTATTTGCAAAAGTTATTACTTTTCTAGTTTTCTTTCAAATGCATGGTTCATTCAAACAATCAAACATATGCTACATTTGCAAGCTGTTATGCTATGTAGAATAACATTCTTTGCAAAATACAATAGGTAGTCCATTACCATCAGCGTTTCACCTATATACTGCCGTAGCCTATTCATAGTATTTGTCGGCCTGGCATAAAACTATTCTGGCCTACTAAAAATAGCAGCAGGAAAATTGGACACGGATGATAAGTATTTGCCAAATTAGTAGTAAAATCTTACAATTCGTCCACAATTTGGTGATTCTTTGAGCAACAGTTATTTACTACCGTATCATTTTAACTTGTTATTTTCTATCTTTTTCTTAGTAACATAGACACAACTTCAGAACCAAGACTAATATTTGAGGGATTATTGGAGAAACAGGACTTATGTGGTGATTATATATTCATAGATACAAATTATTTTCCAATAGCTAACTCCTAATGTTCTTATAAGATCATAATATTATAAAATCAATGCATTCCAATTGTATTATTTGACTCTTTTATTTTAATGTCAAATAGTTTAACCTAATCCATGGAAATATGACATGTGTGTATTAGGTACAAGATGGGAAATAAATATGCATTGTCTACATTAATCCATGAAAATATAACATATTGTGATGCCACTACAATAATCAGCAGTGGCGTAGCAGAGATTTCGGAGGCTATGTGTGAAAACTTATGCGGTAACTAAATATTACGGTCAAATATCTCATATAAACTATTGAAAAAAAAAAAACATTGTATTTTCACAATATAGCTTCAATTTTGACAACTATACAAAACATAGAATCATATATCATTAACATTTTTTTGTTGTCTGAAGTAAATTTTGAGGCACCGAATATACTAGGAGGTTTACATTTTTAGGCTCCTAAAATCTTAATGCCTTGTGCTATTGCACGCCTCGCACACCCTCATATACGGCTCTGATAATCAGAGTACTAACTGTTGGAAAATACCTCAACAACAAACCCGAAGTTCGATCGCGGAACGCTAGATCGCGAGTTGTATCGAGCACAAGTAGCAAACACGAGAGACTACAAAGAACCAACAAGAATATGCACACGATATACTCTCAACCAACCATTTATTAATACCAATAAAGCTATTACAGTTGAGAAAGAAGAATGAATAACTAGCATCCCCCCTCATCTCTATTTATAGAGATGAGGGGGTAAAAACCTTAGCTTGCAAGCCAAGTAACTAGTTTCCTAATCTAAGTACAATCCTAAACTTTATTTAAACTAAATACAATTAATCCCCTAATTATTGTCTAAGTCACATTTAACCCTCCTAAGTATTGCTACTAACACATAACAATTTCCACCTTAGGAGTAATACCTAGGCATTAACGATACTCAACATCTTCATCTAATGTTGGAACCTCGAACCGGGGACCGCCTTGAGAACCAGGCGTTGTACTTTAGTAAATTCCCAAGTTTAGCTTTCTTAGACTCCTTCACTTTCTTCTTTTCAGCAGCATTACCCTCTGCACCCTCTTGGCCAGGTACTCCGGTTTCCGTAATGTCCGCCCCCACCTTTATACCAAGGTGTATCTTCTCCTGCTCATTTACCAAGCAGCCCGTGTTTGTCTTTTCTTCAAGTTGCTTGTCCCCCAACTTTCTTTGAGCCACTGCAGCATCATCGTTACTAACCTGAACATCCTCAGCTTCACGATTTTCCTGAGCTCCCTGTAGTTCCACCTCAAACCAAACATGTTTATCAACCTGTACTCCATGGACTCCTGTTTTAACACCAGGACCAAGTTGTTTGAACCCAACTTGTTTATGACCAAGTTGTTTGAATCCAACTTGTTTTGAACCTCCATGCTTTTGTACACCAAAAGTCGTCACTTTTGCTTCAAGAGTATACACACAGTTCTCTTTCCTGATCCCAGTCATCATAACCCGACAACCTTTGATCACCTTGACTCTACCCATTTGCATCTTCACAGTATAACCCTCTTTTTCAAGAGTACCCAATGAAATCAAGCTTTTTCTTAACCCTGGAACATACTGGACATCTTCCAGTATAAAGCTTGAACCATCATGCAACTGCATCTTCACTTTTCCTGTCCCTTTGATAGTGCATGTCCTGTTATCACCTAACTGAACCGAACCACCATCAATATCCTTGAAGTCATACAAGAAATCCCTCCTAGGTGTCATATGATAAGACCCACCTGAATCCATTACCAATTCAGTCATCTCATCATTCCCGACCACCGCCAAGGCTTCTCCAAAGTAGGCGTTACTCTCGTCATCAAAAGAATCAGAATCCTGATCATGCTTACCCTTCCTGACGAACCCACTTGACTTCTTCTTTGGACAGTCTCTTTTCAGATCATCCTCTGAATGACATATGAAGCACTTGAGTTTACCAGTTCCACCCCTTGACTTAAACCGCGAACTTCTCCCAGAATGAGCTTTCCTTGAATGATCTGACCCTCCCCTTACGTATAACCCGTCACCAGTTTCTTCCTTTGTGCCTTCGGTTCTTTTCTTCAACTCTCTTGAATTCAGAGTCGCCAGAACATCCTCCATTGTCAAGGATTCCCTCCCGTACAACAATGTCTCCACAAAGTTTTCATAAGACGATGGCAACGACGTAAGTAACATAAGTGCCTGATCTTCATCCTCAATCTCGATATCAATATTCGCCAAATCAAGTATCAACTTATTAAACTCAACTATATGATCACCCAGTTTCGTACCTGGACTCATATAGAACGTATACAACTTTTTCTTCAGATACAGTCTGTTTGCTAAGGACTTAGTCATATAAAGACTAGTCAACTTCGCCCAAATTCCTGCAGCAGATGTTTCCTTGGTAACTTCCCGTAAAACCCGGTCTCCCAAGCATAGAATCAAAGTACTGTATGCCTTCTTCATTAAAGCAGCCTTTTCACCTGCTTCTATGTCCGCGGGTAATGTCTCTAATGCAGCATCACATCCCAGCTGTACCATTAAAGCACGCATCTTTATTTGCCATAACCCGAAGTCATTCTTCCCATCGAATTTTTCGATGTCAAACCTAGTTATCGAACTAGCCATTCTTCTTATCCCTTGCTAAAAACCTTGTCAAGTTGTTTCTTAACCAACTTTACCGACAAGTCTCACAAGCCGTGTGCAATATTCCCCCTTGTTGCTGAAAAACCCTTCTTGCAAATCGAATTAATTAGAATAACCCTAAACCCTCGATTTCGAACAAGCCAACCCGACCGTAAACTTGATCCCCAAGCAAACCACGATCGAAACTTGTACCGCAAGAAAACCGCAACAACAACATTTTTGTTTTAATCAAATTTCAAAAACCAAAAAATACGATAAACCAAATTCGTATTTTAATTATAAAACTCAAAACAAAAAATTCAATTTGGCTTCACTTTTATTCGTTTAAAATAAACGAATAACGACAAACTTTATTTAGTTTTAATATAAAACCAATATTGGACTTTGTCACCAATTGTCACACTTTGTATTTAAACTTGCACGTGAGGAACAAAGCAAATGATCCCACAAGCCTTCCTTCTTCGTTTGATATTTTTAAACCTGCAACTTCTCGGGTAAATTAAACCCGAATTTCGATCACGTCGCGAACTAGTAACGACACTTCAGAGATCACCAACTAACCTGGCTCTGATACCACTTGTTGGAAAATACCTCAACAACAAACCCGAAGTTCGATCGCGGAACGCTAGATCGCGAGTTGTATCAAGCACAAGTAGCAAACACGAGAGACTACAAAGAACCGACAAGAATATGCACACGATATACCCTCAACCAACCCTTTATTAATACCAATAAAGCTATTACAGTTGAGAAAGAAGAATGAATAACTAGCATCCCCCCTCATCTCTATTTATAAAGATGAGGGGGTAAAAACCTTAGCTTGCAAGCCAAGTAACTAGTTTCCTAATCTAAGTACAATCCTAAACTTTATTTAAACTAAATACAATTAATCCCCTTATTATTGTCTAAGTCACATTTAACCCTCCTAAGTATTGCTACTAACACATAACACTAACCAACATGCATTGTTAACATCAATAGGTGCATCATAGATCGGAAGAAAAGTTAAACATATCACATAAAATCACCAGTTAAAATGAGTTGTGTTTTTCATCCAAATCATCTCAATTGTTACAGCAAAAACATATATCGAAATTCAACCATTTATCAAAAAGTAACGGTTCAAGTCATAAGTGATACCTTACCCCTTCTAATGAAATGCTCGCCTCTACTGTACCGGTTATGCCTAAACATACCAATGATCAAAACTTTTATCTCGTATAGTCAAAAACCATATACACCTGAAGAATAATCTATGGGGCCCACGAGTACTGCAATACAAAAAAAATAAAAATAAAAACAAAAAAATGACACATAAAAAAATGATTGATGGTCAAGACAGGACGAATCCTTTTACCAAGGGCTTGACCTAGAACAACTTTTGTCTTCAAACACACACCTTCAATATAGTTTACCACAAATACCACACCATCAGTGATCCGTAGAGAAGAAAAGTCATCTTGTCGAGGTAGGTTGATAAGGTACTCGTTTCCATTGCGTTCTCCCTTAAAACACTTCAGAGCTTCATTACTCATCTCGTAGTATAAGGATATACCATCACCAGCAGTTTCTTGTGCAATCATACCAGTAGCAGCCACAAGAGAGTCGGTCAAAGATGGTTTTCCTGTTATCAAAAGAGAAAGGTTGTTGGTGGTTCAAGACACGTCCCAAAAAAGAATGTCTAGTTTTCATCTAAAAACACAAAATTTAAGAAGAATACATGCGAGACTCACCGTGATCAACAATTGATATGTTACGGATGTTATCCTTGTGATCCATGATCCTACGAAGCTTGTACCCCATTATTCCACCATCCCTAAACTTCACCACTTGTTGGTACAAAAAATATTCAAAATAAGATACCATGAAACCCCAGTAACAAAAAATAAGCGCAAAAAAGTAAATAAATGAAAATTAAAAATAGAAAACCGTTACTTTGGGAGACGTGAGAACCACCTTTTGAAGCACACTTCTAACTACATTTTCATCAAATTCCTCGTTCAAAGACGAAATTATACTAGCATTTAACTCTACTTCCTCCTTTGTAGCCTCTGTAAAAACATAATCAATAGAAAGTTAGTTATATCTTGTTTTTTAAAGTGACTTTAGTTTACTCTTTAGTCAAAGATATAACCTGCTTTCGCTTCCACACACGAATGAGACATACTTGGAAAGTCGTCTAAATCCTTACTTACCATGTTGCTCACATCAACATCAATATCACTTGGAAAATCATCCAACGTATTACTATCAACTACATTTGACTCTCCTCCATCCTGAAGTGATAAAAAAAAACATATATAATAATAAGTCTAATACACTAGCATAAAATAATGTTTTTTTTGGGTAAAAGGTCAATGACCCGGTATATTACTCCAAAAAACATTTAAGTACAACGGATATGGGTGAATCCCATATCTCAGCCCGTTACATAGGCGAAAAGCTTACATAACAAGATACTTCCTATTTTCTAAACAAGAAAACAAAATCACTAACCACACGATAACAAAATACTCTAACAAAAATATAAACTACTTCCTACGACCTTGGAGATTAAAGTCATACATGGCATTAAGTGCATCCAAATTCCCTCGAACATCAAAAATTTGCTTCGAATAATCATCATAGTCATCAAACTCATCTTCACGCTCATGAACACCACCAAAAAGATTTGCTGATTCGTCGAACGTGTTAAGAACCTCATCTCATCACTATCAGAAACCACAACCTCACCCACCTTTGAAAATGGGTTAGCCCTCCTTGTGGAAGAGGTAGACGGAATAGGAAGACCATCATCATCCACAAGAGTAGCTTTCCCATCAATAAGTAGCTTTTCAAGCTTACCAATTTTCTCAACTATAGGAGTAGAACCAACTTCCTTTGTCCCCATTGAATCACTCACAAGCGGTTCTTGTGATGTAGTATTAGTCTTAATCGACTCATCCTCATTAACTTCCATTGTACGGCCCACATCCTTGTTGGTGTCATTAGTAGGAATACCAAAACCATCCGTATCATCCATATTAAGCGCATCAAACTGATTAGATGTAGTGATCTTCGTTCCACTTATACTAGCCACATTAGAAGCATTCTTCTTAGTGACAGCAACTTTCTTAGGTTCAGGAGGAGTCTTTTTGGGTTGGTAATGAAACTGCTTACCCATAACAGGTTTAGTAAAACCTCCTTGACCCGGATTTGTTGAACCAACTTGCTTTCCCTTCTTCTTAGTGTTGACGGTCTTGAAACCATCATTAACATTCTTAGTAAGTTGAGCAGGAGGCACAACAACTTTAGGACAATCCACCAAATTATGACCAAAAACCTTACACTTATCACATCGAGGCGGTTTCCACTCATATTCAACACGAATCATCTCAATCGTCGAACCCGTACCATCAAGTAAAGGTATCTCAACAGTGAGGCTGTCCCGAAGCACCTCATCCGATTTCACTTCAATCATACACCTAGCAAAACTACTCCGACCCCAAGATTCCCTGCACATTTGACTAGTAAAAGCAACTAACCTTTTGGGCTTACTAATTAATGTAGCAAGAAGACTAAGCCCGTCATCCGAGAACATAGCAAGAGGGACATCATGGAATTTAACCCACACCGGGATGTTAGTCAAATCCTCTTTAAGTAAATTGGTGTTCAATGTCCATGGTTTAAGAATAATTAGTACATTACGAATCAACCAAGGACCATTGTCAAGGACATCATCAACACCTTTCTTCGAATTAAACTTAAAGAAAAAGAACCCCTTCGCATTCATCATAACCTTTTGAAGACCATACTTAGCCCACGCATTACGAACATAATAATCAACAACAGGAAAAGCAAGGCGTTGGCCAAGAAAATACTCGTAAAGCGTGTTTTCAAATCTGAGATTCACCTCTTCTACTACTTGCATTGGTACAGATAGATCCACATCAGCCTTCTTTTTTCTACATTCCAATCTTCGAAAATTAGACAAATGTTTCTGATGATCATTTGAAGTAGCACCCACATAAGAGACCGACTTCAATCCAGTACCACTAGTAGTGTTAACCTTAGGTGCATTAGGACCAGAATTTGTATTCATATTAGCATTCTCATTTGTCCCAAACTTCTGCGTTAGCATAGCAACACTAACACTCGAAGGAGGAGCAGGTGTTACATTACCACCATAAGGATTGGTTACCTTGCTAGCATCAATGTCCTATTGAACTTGATTCATGGCAACTTCAAAAGTCTTTCGCGCACTAGATACCAATTTCTTTACAAGAGGCTGGTTTAGATTACTATGACTACCATCATTAACATCATCAAACGACCTCACATTATCCAAAACATTAGATTCAGTACCATGTGGTTTGTTAGCAGCCCCATTAACATCATTAGCAACAACTTCAGGTGAAACCGGAAGCACTTTATCATGGTTCAAATGAGTATCAACAGTAGCAGCAGGTTTACTAATGTTGTTTAGAAAACCCTTCTCCATCTCTCTCAACCCAAACAAATCAATACCGAATAAACACACAGCAGCAAGCAAACCAAAATCGACCAAAACAGCAGCAACTTAATCACACAAGAAAACACTAACGAGGAAAGTTAGGGTTTTAATCTATACGCATCAACAATCTAATCCCAATCCATGTTAATCGATCTATAAGAGTGTAAAAATAATAAGGATCGACTAACACTATATATAGATCCGAAACCTTAACCAAGAAAAGCGATTCACTGAAACAGCCTAAACAAATCAGAAGCGAGCAACAATCTGAATGAGATAATGATAAACAAAAGCGTTTAATTAATAACTAAACAGGTCGATGCAAGAATCAGAAGAATTAAGGTTGATTTAGTGTATAGCCATTAAGAAAAAAGTTAAGGAATAAATCGCCAAAGTCGCCAGAGAGAAAACTTGGGCTGGGCTTTAGCTTTGTCACATAAAATAATGTTTTTTTATTAAGCCTACCAAAGCAAAATTGGCACTCAAATTTTTTTGAACCATACCTCATCATCAAAATCACTTCCAAGCTCCTTGCCAAGCTCCTCGTCCAAGTTCATGTTCTTTTTCTTACATTGCTTGTTTCGACATATTCCTAAACAATGAGGACATTTCCAAGTCCCGCTATAATCCTCCTCCGCAAACTCTTTATATTGAGACAACCATAAAATACAATAATACTTTTTGCATCTCTTGTATGGATTGCGACACCACTTTTGAACTCCTTTATCGTTGTGGTGGCACTGATAGCAAAAGCATTTTTCTACAGTAGGATTTTCAGTAACTTCATTTGGGCCTACATATATTTCAAGATAAGGTATGTTACTCTTTTTTCGTCAACTACTGCATAACTGCATAAGATGACTATTCTTAGTTGTGCATAAGATGACATTTTTGCAGTTTAACGCTTTGTTACCATGGTTCACTCAACACAATTCACAAAATGCTTTTTTATCAAATGTAATAGCATTTAAAGATAAACAAATGAAGTCGATGAATTATCATAAAGAGTGTTAGACGACTAAGGCTATGTTTGGCACACGAGCTTATCAGAGCTTATCGTAGCATGGACTTATTTTTTTAGAAAAATAAGCTACCATTTAAAATAAGTCTTGTTTGGCTGACGCGGCTTGAATGAGCTTATTAAAAAAAATAAGCTACTAAATGAAATGCTAGTTGTACTAGCATGTAAAAAAAGGCTCCAGCCACATGCTCCAGTAACCAGCTCCAGCAACCCGCTCCAGTGATCCGCTCCAGCTCCTACTTGTGCCAAACATACCCAACCAGAGGAGATTCATGTTTTTGACCTTATTTGGTAGGGATGCGGCATTTGAATTCCAAATCTACATAAGAAGAAGAAAAGCTATGGAGATTGAATATTTGGTTTTGAGGTAAACAGCTACGGGACATGCATAATAACTGAAATTGCAGTAAGCATAAACTCAACACATGCAAAAACGAATCAAACTCATCCGCTAAAATGATCACATAATCAAGCATTAGTGTTACTAGTGCTGCATGTTAATGAAAGGAAGTGTTTGCCCACAATAAACAAAATAGTCACAAGTTTACAGCAATATAGTTCAACTGGAAAAGCATCCATATGTTGTTAGACGCATAAACTAATATGCGTTATTAATAGAGTGCTGGTCAGTTTGAAAAAAATATAAAGAAGAAAATGAGCACAGCTTATATGCTTTGGAATCAGGAAGAATACAAGCTATGATCAACTTACAATTAAACTTTCGTATACAACCAAATTAAACTTAGAATTAGTTCTCCTTTGAAACAACATACATAAAATGAATCTTGTAGACCTTTTAAATAAGTCTTTGTTTATATAGTAGTGATTATGGTAACTAACAAGATATAGATATTAATAAAGTAGAAAAGATAATGAGATTATACCTTCTATTTCCAAGAACACCTATTTCAATAACAAGAAAAAGGTCGTTTGCTCTTGTGTCATAAAATAAAAGGAGAGAGTTTTGATCAGCACTTGGAGCAAACTATTAATACAAATATCGCCTAAAAACGTTATTTATATTTTAACGATCTTTGCTAAGTTTTGTTAATGACAAAGTACAAACTTTAGATTGTAGTAAAACATCATTTTAGTTTAAGTCTTGTATAACTAGTCTTTACATTTCTTTTTAAACTTAACATTGTTTTTATTTCCTTAACAAGAAAGTATTTCTTTAATAAGAAAGTGTCACATCTCATCAATGTGCATTTATGGTAAGTTTATGTGTTTGACTATCCATGAAGTTCTTACACACTTTGAAAGTATTCCATGTTTGATACAATGCATGTTGACTAGTATTTAGTAGATGTGACATTGCTTGTTTATGTGTTTGACTATCCATGAAGTTCTTACACACTTTGGAAGTATTCCATGTTTGGTACAATGCATGTTGACTAGTAATTAGTAGATGTGACATTGCGTGTTTATGTGTTTGACTATCAATGAAGTTCTTACACACTTTGGAAGTATTCCATGTTTGGTGCAATGCATGTTGACTAGTATTTAGTAGATGTGACATTGTTTGTTTTGGAGTGATTTATTGTAAGTTTGGTTGAACAGTTCTGGCGGACCCCTGGAGGAACATGGGCGGACCCCTTCTGAGGGTACCGCCGTGTCCGCCAGACTGCTGACTTCCTTTGGTATAAATACCAAAGGACTTGCAAGAAATCCCTCATCACTTAGAGTTATATTTTACACATATTCTCTCATTATACTCAGTAGCTACTAACTTGTGTGATTCTCTTATGTAGCAAAGGAGTTCATATATTCATCTAAGAAGTTACAAGTTTCAACTCTAAGTTGTAAGACTTGTTAGCTTTGTTGTGTATAGACTTTGGTAGTTTATACTTCAAGTGTATCTTGTATAGAAGTGATCGGTTAGTATTTTAGGCCTCAAAATACATAGTGTGTCGGGAGTTGTTGTACCCTCGTAAAAGAACTAACGGGAGTGGTTGTACCCTTGGTAAAGAACTTGACATCTAGCTTTGTGTCGGTAAAAGTGTAAGCGACGAACGGGAGTGGTTGTACTCTTGTAAAAGAACTCGACATCTAGCTTTGTGTCGGTAAAAGTATAAGCGACGTTGTAAAGGTTTCTCCACCGGGAAAGGAGCTTGTTGATTAGTGCTTATAACTCTTGAGTTGGAAACTCGGGGCGTGGATGTAGGGCAAGGAAAAAGAGTCCTTGTAGCCGAACCACGATGCTAATCACACGTAAAGCTTTTCAAAGAAGTAAACAAGTAAAGTTGTGTTTATATCCTTAAACAAACGTAAACTTTTCAAAGAACTAAAACAAGCACAGTTAGGATTGCTATTTACTCGTAAAGCTTTCTCAAGGAATTGAACATATAATGTTGTGTTTATATCTTTAAGCAATTGTAAAAGTGTTTAAAGGATATTTAAGCTAAAAAGGATTTAAAAAGCGGTAAACTATTCAACCCCCCTTCTAGTTTTCCACACAAACATTGTTCGTTGCCTGGATAATCTTAGGTGGAGTGTGTTTAAGAAACTAGCAGCGAGGGAGATAAAATAGGCTTGAATATTGGTAAATGGTAGTGAATAGCTTTAATTAAATATGTTGATATAAATAATTGTCTAAAAACGTTATTCATATCTTTCGATATCTTTATGTTTTGATAATCACAAAACGAAAACTCATCAAACCAAAGATCATGACATAAACAAGTATTTAGTTGTAAATACTCACCTTTACCATCTAATCACTTAAGGTATGAATAAAAAAAGTGTCTAATGCATTATAAGATCAAATGAATACTTTTGTTAATCACTAGATATTTATAAAATGTCACAAAATATTTTATATCTTCTATAAAACATTTTTGGCATTAAAAGAATATGTTTAATTCATTACAAAATTATGAATTCAAATTTTCAACAAAAAATGACAAATCTAATCCAGAAAAATTTCCCTCACAAAAGGACAAGAAAATACAACGTTCAGGAGGGCGGCCCCCTTAATTTTACTAGGCGGCCCCCTTAATCATTAAGGGGACCGCTCCCTAATTAAGGGGACCGGCACGCTCTAGAACAGTATTTTCTGGCACTATAAATATTGGATCATTCCAAGTATTTTTCTCACCTTTTTGCACTAGAAACTTTCTGATCTAAACATTCATTTCCTTTCTCTAAAAATCCCTTGATCTTATATACTTTGATCTTTGTTTCAAAGTGATTCAAGCCTCAACACTCAAGTGCAAAGAGAAGAATACTTCTATTAGAAGTATTACAACTTAGTATCATCTTGCTATCTAAGTTGTTTGTTTATTTCATCTTGTTGATCTTTCATATTTTGGTGAATAAGGTATATGTATTAGTTAGCTAGATTTAGTTGTAGAATCTAGAATAGTTGTAAATGTGAAGTGGAACTTGAAGTGAAGAAGTAGTGTTGGATAGTAGTGGAGATAGGAGATAGTAGCAATAGTGACTAGTAGTGAAGTAATTGAAGCTTTCAAGTGGAGAAGACTAGAAGACATTAGTAGATTGAAGTTGTGAAGACACTAGTGGCTTGAAGGTGTGAAGACATTATTGGTTTGAAGTTGTGAAGACGTTAGTGCCTTGAAGTTGTGAAGTTGCAAGACATTGAAGTCGTGAAGTATTTTGTGAAGGCGTGAAGATACTTGTGGTGTGAAGAAGTATAGAAGAAGTAAAAAGGTGTGAAGAAAGTGTGGTGTGATAATTGGTGTGAGATTGGTTCTAGCTACGATTAGAACTCGACATCTTGCTTTGTGTCGTTAATTGGTGTAAGCTTTTGGTGTGTACGGTTTTCTCCGCCATAAGGGAGGTTATTGACTTAGTGAAGAAAACTCTCGAGTTCGGTGCTCGGGGAGTGGAGTAGGGCAAGGAAGGTGTCCTTGTAGCCGAACCACTATAAATCCTTTGTCTCTCGGTTTGATCTTTCCATCTCTCATTCTTTGCTTGCTTACTTACTAGCTTCTCGTACATTATTATAATTGTGTGTTGTGCATATATTGATTTCACATAAAGATCAAACTAGGTTCCATTTAAAACATTAATTATATATTAGTAAAATATAAGTATATACAATTATTAAAACACATATATACATATATAAATACAAACTTATAATTAAGTGAGATATATGAAATTATAATTTCTATTCAACACTTTAAATAAGTAGTATCTATGTGATATATGTGAATTAATTTGTATCTATACTTTAGCTTCAAAGGTTTTTACAATTACCATCAATTCTTTGAAAGCGAACTTTTATTAAACGAAAAAGACGCAAAACTATTCAACCCCCCCTTCTAGTTTTCCACAATTGGTATCAAGAGCCACGTCTAGCAGGATTTTTAAAATATGTTGTATTTTAAAACTTGTAACGATCTATGGAATTCAAAAAATATCTAGAAGGGGAATTTACGCAAAAACCACCATTATTTGAAAATGATCATTTTCTTGAATGGAAAAACAAATTTGAAAATTATGTGAAATCAATAGATCTTGATCTTTGGCATATCATTTCAATTGGTGATCTCAAACCAACCAAAATGGATTTTGAAAATCAATATAATAATCTTCAAACCAAAATTGATAAAAACACTAAAGCCAAATTACTTATTTTCAAAACTCTACCAAGAGTTGAATATGAAAGATTATTTCGTTGTAAAACGGCAAATGATATTTGGAAATGTCTTTTAAAGTTTCACCAAGAGAAATGTAAAACCAAAGATGATAAACTTGATATTGCACAAGAAATAGTTAATCTAGAAAATTTAATAAATAAATATTTAGTTGAAATAAACACATGTACTACTAGTTCAAATGTGGTCATTGAAGGTATCTATAACGAAGAATACATGAGCCAAATCCGAAGAAAGAGCGTTAATAAATCATGGTGCAACAAGTACGAAGAAGACGATGATAATACGACTTGTGAGAATATTCAAACAAATGTGAACACAAGTATTGATGGCAAGGACTACATACTTCTAGATCCAAGCGAAACTACAAACAAAACATGGAGCGACATGGACAATGGAATTGATCACCGTATAGCATGTGAAGAATGTACAACTACAAATAAGGTACAATCCAAAACCAAACATTTTTGCTATGATCAATTTATATTAGAATTTTCAAAAATGAAAAACAACTTCAAACATTTTTGCAACATTGACTCAAAAATTATTTTTAAAAACGAATCTTCAACATTCGCTGAAAACAACTTTGAAAAAGAAATAATTTTAGAAGATAAAATGTTTAGACTTGAAAGTAATATTGAAATTGATCTTGAATGTAAAAAATGTCAAGACTACAAACATGAAATTAAAATGGAAAATGAAAAAGCAAAAACATTGGCAAAATTCGAAAATAGTTCTAAATCTTTAAATTATCTTCTTAACATTCAAAAGTCATTTTATGATAAAACTGGTTTAGGATTTACTGCAAATGATTCTTTAAAAAATATATCAAAACAAATAAAATTTGTTAAATCTGGTGGAGAAATTTAGAACTAATATTATTTACACTCATTATTTATCACTCTAGTCAAGAAAGTCATTGTTTGTTAATTAAAACAAACTATTAATAAATTCTTGTACTTCTCGACGACATCCTCATCATGTGCATTTAAATGCAATGGATGTTCTCAACTAACCAACTCGGACCCATGAGAATCTGGGTGCCAAGCCTTTTATCATGTTTAGGTAATTAACGAACGAAGAGTCTATTACATGTTGATTTGCTCATTTCGCTCTTTTACCTCTGACGGCTATTGGTTCCTATCACTATGTTTCACATTCTGCAAATGTTTTGCCTATGACGTCGTTGCGGTCATTTTTTGTCTCGGCATTTTGTTCTTCACTCTTGGAGCATTGGTATCATGGTGTGTCCGTTACTATTTCAAGATGAAGGCTCCAAAGCACAATTTTTCTTAGCCTTCACGACTTGTGATGATTGGTGTGATTGATTAAGCATTTCGGATCAAGCTCCCTTGATTTCTATTGCGTTGGAGTGTCACTTTGCTACTTCGACATGTTTTGGACAAACTTTTAAGATGTCTTCCATTTCTCTTATGCCCACTCTTAAAGGAAAGCTGGATCTGAGATAAGTTTTCTTTTCAAAAACTTGCCAATATTAAATTATATTTAAGAATGCTTTAATTAGTATGTGAATATGATTTAACTTATAAGTTGTCATGCTTTTAGATCATTAATACTAATATATGCATATATAATATTAGGATTATTAACATTTTTGTTGTTTAGTCTATTATAATTTTTCTCAGTCTTCATCTATATTGAAGATCCCCTATGATCTATAGTAGAATACTTTCCACTTAAGCTATATGATCTTACTAGTTGCATTAATAGATGTATTATAATTGAGACTTGTTTGTAACTTGATATTATGATGTTCTTTGTATACATATATATATATATATATATATATATATATATATATATATATATATATATATATATCTTGTATCCATAAATAATTTACTTTGTTCCTTTCTATCTCATTGCATTTAGATCATAAATATCTACCATCTCTCTTTCATATCTTTAGTTGTCATTAGAGATGATTATGTGTGACAATGGGCTTAATTGATTCTCTTGAGCATGATAAGTTTCCATTTCAAATCCTTCACTTGCAATTTCTTGTTATCATGATCAAAACATCATATTTAAAACTTCTCTTTCCTTAAATAAAAATCTTTCAAATATCTATATTATTTTTCTTTAAACAATTTGCTTAACTAAAATTTATTTTTCATAACCTTATTTTAATCAAAAACAAGATTGAAAATTTTTATTACATGTTATGAAACAAAATTCAATTTATTTTATTGTAATGCACACTTGAATTTACTTCAAAACATTGTTGAATAAAACTAAAAACGTTTTGCTTAAAACACATTTGATTTTCTCACATGTGTCATACACTTCTATTGGAAATGACATTCACAATTTAATCAAATCATTTCATTAGAATCATGGCTTGCTCATATGGATCTTGTTTGTAACAAGTCTTGAAGTCCATATAATCATATCCTCCTTCTTGTTACTTGTTAACAATCATCAATATGTTTGCACTAGACTACATGTTATCATCTTCATATAGTTACACATTCAACTAATTTGCCTTATTGTCTTCTTAGTTGCATATCTTAATTGATAAATTAATAGATAGCATGATTATTAGAAATTAATTGCCTAATTTAATTATTTCTATATCACTCTCTACATTCATGAATAGTATGCCCTATATTCCCACAAAGAGTTGAACTTACTTGAATTCAAATCCAAAAACACAACCTTTTTGAAATTTTTTTTGCAAAAAACCCATTTCTGGCATTCTGGGAATCACCAGATGGGCGGCCCCCTTAATTATATAAGGTGGCCCCCTTAATGATTAAGGGGACCGGCCCCTAATTAAGGGGACCGGCCATCTGATGGTCGGGGATACTGTTTTTTTTTTTTTTTTTTTTTTTTTTTTTTTTTTTTTATCACTTTTTGACCTATTTCAACCTATACTTCCCAAAATTCACAAACATATTTTGTCCCATACTATCCCTCAAAATTTTCCTTCCTAAACCACATTTCTCATACACTATAAATACCCTTTTCCCATCATTAATGCCATCACACCCAAACATGCCATCTCCCAACAACCAAAAACCAAAGATTTCAAGAAACCGCAAGGATCTCCGTCAAACCCGTTTGGAGGAGGAAACTTGATTCTTGTCATAACTCAAGTGATGTTGTTCCAAGTCAACCAACAACTAAACCTCAAACCCACTCTAATGAGTCGTCTCACAACCTATCTTCCACTCATACCTTCATTAATGCTTCTTCTTATGATGAGCATGCTCAATCCCAACATCTCAATCAATACTTCACATGTTGCTCATTCAACAAAAACACCACTCACTCATGAAGAAACTCTTCCACCCTTTTCATGTTTTCATGACTACCCAAGCTCAACCATGTCTCCACCACCAAGAGTACCACCACCACATCCTACAACTTCACATGCCATTCCTATGTTGCATGTTTAAACCTTCACCCAAGACAACTATCATGTTCCACCACCAACACCTTCCTCCGTACACTTGAAGTTCGTTGAGGAGCTAAAAGAGGCTCATGAGCTTAGTGCTCTTTTAGCATTACATCTTGCTCAACGCAATTTGGATCCACCCCAATCAAGCTCACCATCATCACCACACAACATCAACCAAATTGAGAAGCATGTTAACAATTGCCCTTGTTGCATCTTCCTTCAACAACAAACCATTGCTTTGAATGAGCACTTCACTTGGATTGAGTATCTTCTTACAAGATCTCAACAAACACCATCACTTGAACAACATCAAAACCCTCAATCAACAAACCCTACTTCTAACCTACCACCTACAAGTTCCACATCTCCAAACTCACCAACATCCATGCAACCAAAAGTTTATCTCCACTAAACCACCAAGCATTTTATATGCTTATGTTTCTCATTTTCAAATAAAACTCTTCAATCATTTTGGGATTCAAGAAAGTTTGGTGACACTCCTTGTTAGCACAATAGGATGCTAAACTTAGTTTAGTATTCTATATTTATGGCCTTTGTAACAATGATTATGGGTTGACATAATCATTTTCTATTAATGAATGACTTAATATGTGTTTCTAATTATTTTTTGCCATGCTTATTATTTGTTGGTATTATGATATATGTGTTTGCTTGTGCCATACTTGTGCTTCTAATATTTTTCTTGCAAGAATTCCAACACTCGAACCCTTGGTGCCCTCAAAAGAGGGGGAGCATACATCAAGGGAGAGCTTCCTTCTTATTAGCTTAAACCTTTTTGATTCTACAAAAAGGGGGAGAAGTGAATATAAACTCACTAAATACTTTGTCTAAAAATTAATTTTTGGATTTAATAAGTTTAGGTTTTGTAATCATCAAAAAGGGGGAGATTGTTGATATAAATAATTGTCTAAAAACGTTATTCATATCTTTCGATATCTATATGTTTTGATAATTACAAAATGAAAACTCATCAAACCAAAGATCATGACATAAACAAGTATTTAGTAGTAAATACTCACCTTTACCATTTAATCACTTAAGGTATCAATAAACAAAATGTCTAATACATTATAAGATCAAATGAACACTTTTGTTAATCACTAGATATTTATAAAATGTCACAAAACATTTTATATATTTTATAAAACATTTTTGGCATTAAAAGAATATGTTTAATTCATTACAAAATTATGAATTCAATTTTTCAACCAAAAATGGCAAATCTAATCCAGAAAAATTTCTCTCATAAAAGGACAAGAAAATACAACGTTCAGGAGGACGGCCCTCTTAATTTTACTAGGCGGCCCCCTTAATCATTAAGGAGACTGCTCCCCTAATTAAGGGGACCGGCACGCTCCAGAACAGTATTTTCTGGCACTATAAATATTGGATCATTCCACATATTTTTCTCACCTTTTTGCACTAGAAACTTTCTGATCTAAACATTCATTTCCTTTCTTTAAAAATCCATTGATCTTATATACTTTGATCTTTGTTTCAAAGTGATTCAAGTCTCAACACTCAAGTGCAAAGAGAAGAATACTTCTATTAGAAGTATTACAACTTAGTATCATCTTGCTATCTAAGTTGTTTGTTTATTTCATCTTGTTGATCTTTCATATTTTGGTGAATAAGGTGTATGTATTAGTTAGCTAGATTTAGTTGTAGAATCTAGAATTGTTGTAAGTGTGAAGTGGAACTTGAAGTGAAGAAGTAGTGTTGGATAGTAGTGGAGATAGGAGATAGTAGCAATAGTGATTAGTAGTGAAGTAATTGAAGCTTTCAAGTGGAGAAGACTAGAAGACATTAGTAGATTGAAGTTGTGAAGACACTAGTGGCTTGAAGGTGTGAAGACATTATTGGTTTGAAGTTGTGAAGACGTTAGTGCCTTGAAGTTGTGAAGTTGCAAGACATTGAAGTCGTGAAGTATTTTGTGAAGGCGTGAAGATACTTGTGGTGTGAAGAAGTATAGAAGAAGTAAAAAGGTGTGAAGAAAGTGTGGTGTGATAATTGGTGTGAGATTGGTTATAGCTACGATTAGAACTCGACATCTTTCTTTGTGTCATTAATTGGTGTAAGCTTTTGGTGTGTACGGTTTTCTCCGCTATAAGGGAGGTTATTTACTTTGTGAAGAAAACTCTCGAGTTCGGTGCTCGGGGAGTGGAGTAGGGCAAGGAAGGTGTCCTTGTAGCCGAACCGCTATAAATCCTTTGTCTCTCGGTTTGATCTTTCCATCTCTCATTCTTTGCTTGCTTACTTACTAGCTTCTCGTACATTATTATAATTGTGAGTTGCGCATATATTGATTTCACATAAAGATCAAAGTAGGTTCTATTTAAAACATTAATTATACATTAGTAAAATATAAGTATATACAATTATGCATATACATATATAAATACAAACTTATAATTAAGTGAGATATATGAAATTATAATTTCTATTCAACACTTTAAATAAGTAGTATCTATGTGATATATGTGAATTAATTTGTATCTATACTTTAGCTTCAAAGGTTTTTACAATTACCATCAATTCTTTGAAAGCGAACTTTTATTAAACGAAAAAGACGCAAAACTATTCAACCCCCTTCTAGTTTTCCACAAAATATAGGAAGAAGGGTTTTTGAAAGACTTTTTGTAAAGTGGTTGAAAGACTTTAAGGGTGGTTGTAGGGTTTCTTGATCTATAGATGTCTTTTACAAAGATTCAAATTAACCAGTAGATTTTAAAAATGGTGTGTTTATAAGAGAATGTTATTAGATACTTTATGTCAAACATTTTTCTGATGAATGTTTATTGTGACTTGTGAGCGATAAACAAAGTTGTAACAAGTAATATTGAATTGAATTAATTATAAATCCTATTTACATTTGAGAACTAAAGATGTCGCTTTGTTACCATTCATGAGTGCAACTAATCTCCTATGGGCTATAGGCGTTCAATGGAAAAATGGATGAATAGAATGCAATGGCCCAAAACTATAGTATGATATAAAATGAAAAGCTTAAAAACGAACTAAACATGGGTTTAAGATTTAGGTGCAAAAAGTAAAGTTGTAGAGCTTGTCGAGATGAAGAAGTTTAATTTTACAAGTGACATCTTGTGTTCCATGGTTGAAGAATTCAAGACGTGTCTAAAATGAGTGAAGATGTGTAGTTATGTTGGGTCATATATTTCTCATTTAATTCTACAGAGGTCATTTCGCAAGTGCATTTAAGATTTCAGTTTGTTGGTAGGTCTTTGACCAAATTTAAATCGTATGATGTTCTATTTACACGTCATTTGATGTGTTTGGAAACATAAGTAAATATATAGGAGACATGTATCAAATCTCACACGTCGCAGCGGGTTAGTAATATTCATATAATCTAGCTCATAATTCGTAATTAGAATGAGAACCATATTAATAAAAATCACTATTGGAAAAAGGATTATTTGGTTCGGTTAAAAACATTTTTAGGAACGGTTTCTGAACCGTCTTAACAAATGGGGTTCCAAAAAATGAGTTTTTTTTTAGTTCGGTTAAAAAACCGATCCTTAAAATGGTTTCTTTTGAACGCTAATTTGCCTTTTTAAATGAATTTGAAGGAACGGTTGTCTTTACTAATTATTTACTAATTTTAAGGAACGGTTGTCTTTACTAATTATTTACTAATTAGCCTTTCTAAATAAATTTTAAGCTGTTACTAGAAAAGAATTTATAATAAACTGATAAAGTGATAAATACATAATCAACAGTAATCTACTAACAGAATTACATCATTAGACAACTATATATGCAACAACACAAAAAAGAAAGAGTACTCCAACCATTTCATTTTCAAAGCAACATATTACTAAATAAACGAGAAGGTCTAGCCATACAAAGAGTCATAAGCCATCAACAAACAAAAGATCCATATGACTTGTATAAAACATAAACAAACATCCTACTTATTGAAGACAAAGACCTAACACACTTAACTAAAACCTTGAAACAGCAGCAACTAGCGCAAAACCGGGTCAAAATAGAACATTTCCCAAATTGATCTTGTAGAATTCCTCAATTCACCTAATCGTTACTGCAATAATCCACGAAAAACTTTGCTCCCGCACTCAGTACCCATCCGTCCAACTCATCTTGCCTTAAAGCCCTTCTAGAGTCATGAAGCTATATAAACATAATAAGATAAAACGTTCAAATTTCACATAAGCGAATGGATTCAATGCAAATAAACAAAGTGGATAAACATTTACCTGGTCCGGGAAGGATTTTTGTTTTATATGCAAAGTTTCAAAAATGAACTTCATCACGTAGTAACCACATTCCCATAGACCTTTTTGTTGGTTACACTACGATCAAATAACGACCATACATTACATTATATGTATATATATTAAGAAACCAGTAAACACACAAATAGTTGATGATTTACCTCAAGCATAGTCCATTTGAATGAGTTGTCAAAAGCCCTAAAAAAGAATAGTGTTAAGTTAAAATATTATACGCTTCCATTGTCAATGCAATGTGTATACTAGAAATTACTAACCTTTCCACTATGTTGCTCAGATAAAAAGTCTTTGAGGTCTTTTTCTTATCTCGATTGTATGAATCGAATATATATCCCATCCTTGTCTTAGGGCAAATTAAAAATAGCACCCAATGAGCACTACACAGGAAGTTTAAACATCTTAGTATAAACAATGCATGTTAATTAAAACTATATTATAATAGGCAAAGATTCAGGCTTACTCTTGCAAATAAGGTGCAAGGAATATGTCTTTATCTTTATGTGCTTCAAAATTACTTAGAATATGCTTGATGGCAAAATCACTCTCTTGATCGCACACGCGCTCTTGGATGATTGTCGGGTTAAAAAATGCACAAATGTTAAACTCCTCCTTACTTATCGTCTCATACATGTGCCTAAATCAAGAATTTAATAATTATTATAATTCATTATAAAGAATTTGTGTTATCATAATTATTAAAACATTAACAAACTTACATGCACCACCAATGTAGTATGGTTCCATCAAGCAAGTCATTTGTCATCCAACCTAACAAAGACTCGTGTTCAACAAACTCGTAATAGGTTTGATCGTACATTCCATCAGGAGATGCAATAGGGATGTTTTCGTTTCGGTTATTTCTGTTTATGAAACGATTGGCTAAGACTTGAATCTTTTGTGGCCTCTTTGGTAACATCGCCATAGCTCTTTTGATTGTTTTTGATGGCAATGGCTCTTCAATCTACATTAACAAACAATTTTATAATATCAGTTAGTTGCAGCTACTATATCTATTAACTTATATATATTCCAAGTTTAAGTATACTATGATTAATCCAAACTACCATCTGATGGTGACCATGTCCAATTAATCGTGCTTGTGATGGCATCGGTTCATCAGTCTACATAAAAAAAACAATTACTCAAATCAATTAGTTATGATTTTGGATATGAATAGTATGGTTGCAACTTGATAAAACTTCGATGATTGCATATCTATAAACAGTATGATGTAGTTATAAGTAAAACAATGCAGGAATTTGACTCCGTGTACTTTAAACTAAGTTATCCACATGTGTATATAGAGTATAATGATTGAGCGTTTACCAGTGTATGGCGAACACGTGCACCAGTAGTTTGATACCTCGATAGCCCATTGCTAGACGGATGACTTATGAAGTTGTGTGATGCAATTTTCTTAGAGACCTACATTTAATAATGTATAGGTTAATAATTACGTAGTACTATAATATTGCACAAACTCACATATAATTAACGGATATATACCCTAATGTATTTTCTTGGCCATTGAATAAATTGCCCGCCTAACGCTTCATGCAAGGTTTTCACTTCATCAGTCGGTCTAGCAACAGGGAATGCTGAGCATCCCTCTTCTACAGTGTCTACTTGTACCTTCACAAAACCTGGCTCCATAGGTAACCCATGTAGTATCCCATCTCTACTCGGATATACCTGCCCTTTAGCTACTATTTTTTCTGTTCCAAACCATTCCATAATGAGCTCACATGCCTGCACAACTTAGAATTTTGTTAGTATTTCAAATATATAGCAAAGAGGGTTCACAAGATAAAACATCACATGATAGATCATTAAAACTCAGGCATTTATAACATCATTTATACATAACAATATAAGTTAATCCAAATCAACTTATTAGGATAAACTATTAGTAACCTAGTATTAACCACTTACGTTACGACCCATAAACTAATTCATATTCAATATAAAATGGTTACAACTAGCAGGTAGAATCAACATTCAAAATACCATTTATTGTAAAGTCTACCATAAGAATCCAATTCATCACAGCATACATAAACATGTAACAGAATAACCCAGCTCAATGATTAAGTTATATTTACATGTACAAAGTTACCTCGATTTCATTAATATCATCAAATGATCGACCTGAAGCACAAGTAGATTGGAGTTTTTGACTTGTCCCAGAGTCTTGTTGTAATGTGGGTATGACGGCCATCACGTTCAGTGCTACTTTTTTCACAAATGCATCAAAATCGTCAACTTCTACCTTACGCTTCCTCACACCCGCATTCCCTAATCCCTTCTTCTTCCCAACAACTGATGACTTTGCCCTGGTTCGCCCCGGGTGGTCTGGTCCCAGCACCCTTGTAAGCGGATCTTGTCCCACTATATGTATGGTACCATCAGCGATCATTTCACGCTCTTTTCTTGCCTGTTGAAACAATAGTTGAAACATATTACACGTGGAGATGATATAAGCTTTAGAGGCTTGAACATTTGGTTAATATAGTAGTTAGATATATAGTTCTTACCAACTGTTGAAGTCTTTGACGATGAGCTTCCGTCAACTCCTTTTTCCCAGTCTCTTTGTTAAGTACTAATCTGCCTAAAACATGTTTCACTGAACGATCACATTGCAACCCCTCTAGGTCAGGGTACTCTTCAACTAGCTCCGCCATATCTTCTTCCCATTGGGCTTCTTTCCCAATATACCCTGATCGTCCTACCCGGGCCGGATCCTTGTTTTGATTTGCACTAGCCTTCGCTTTAGCACTTTTTTCCTGCACGTAAAAGTAAAAAAACAATTAGCAAAATATGAAATGAATCATATACATGAGTTATTAATAGAAAAAGTATAAATTAAAGTCGCACAGACCAAAAAGTCTTTCGATCTTTTGGACGCAACGAAGTCCTCCCAATCACGATCGTCCAAAAACTTGTAATCATCAAATGGTGATTTGTTTTTGTTGACATAATTTGTAACAAGGTTGTTCTTAAACTTTCTAAATAGATCGTTGGCTATCCTCAGTTGTGTGCCCTTTGCATTATCATTTGGAATGTTCCAAGTTTCCTAATGGTTTTCAGGAAAAAAAAGGATATTAACTCGCTGATACAAAAACATAAATAAATTAAATCACATATATAATTTTAATAAACATAACACCTTGGTAGATAGCCATAGCTGATCCTTCATCGCCTGTGTTATTTTATCCCATTCCAAATGATAAGAAATACGTGATTTCAACTCGAGTGAGAACCATGAAGCAAATCTACCGCGTGTGGGTCCAATAGCTAGTCCATCCTCATTGAAATCGATATAGAACGACTCAGGTGGATATATTTTCTTACCCTTGGCTTTACCTCGCTTACCTCTTCGTGACATGGTATTACCTAAATTGCGACAACATAAAAAGTTTTATATAGTGATAGAGGTGGGCCAATATGTGAAAGGAATCATCAAAACTTATGTTAGCTACTAATGTAGTAGAATTGGATATTAATCACCTCAGTATGAAACCAAGTTATCTAATGTAAGCCAGAAGCAAACATGAAGAGGTGAAAACAAAACTTCATAAATGATATTTTTTTCTTAGCATGAAGAGGTGAAAGCAAAACTTTATAAATGATATTTTCTCTTAGCAGAGTTGCTAAACTGCTGTATAAGATTTTATAACTTTTTAGTTTACTGTATGCTAATCCAAACACCCCCATAGTAACATGCTCTTACACACAACATTATAAGCAAATTAATCAAAACCTACTCAAAGCAACCTACACAGAACATATCATAATTAAGTTCACATTCAACTACAAATGCTCAATAATCAGAGATTGGACCACTAACAATTGACATTAACAATCATTCGACACAAGAAATTAACTAATCACTAATTGGCAAATAATACTAGTTGCGTTTAAAAAAAATAAAAAGTATATAATCTTTACCTCACAAAATTGACTGAAAAGCTTGAAACTTTGATTTTAGGTTTATGGAAATTAGGTATTGAAGAGGTTGTTTAAGTACTAGAGGATAAGAAGTGGTAAACCCTTTGATCCAGGTAATTGGATTGTGGGTGGTTTCTTCCATGTGAAAGAGAATATGTAGCCTTTGATCCGGTAATACGATTGTGCGTGGGTGGTTTTTTAGCATTTCTATGCTAAAGAGAAGAGAAGTGGGGCGCCAATCTTACCGCCAATTAGTTTTGCTATCCACCAGTTAACTTAAGTTACACAAACTTCACAAAGTATCACATTGTGTTACCTAAAATATTAACTCTAATTTTTAAAACAATGTAATATATATCTATCACTTTATTTTTAGTTTGTTGAGCCTAAGGGTGAGCATTCCGACCGTTTGGACCGGATCGACCGACAAAATCGACCGGACCGACCGAAGGACCAACGGTCCGGTCTCGGTCTGGGATTTTTCATTAAGTCGTCGGTCCGGTCGGTCCGATCCGGACCGACCAAAAAAACCGAAAAAACTTGCCAAAATCTTGCCTAATTGGACCGGACCGACCGAAGACCGACCAGACCGAGACCGGACCGACCACATCCGTTCCGGTCCGGTTTTTGGACCGTGATCACCCCTAGTTGAGCCTATGTTCAGAAAAAAAAAAAACAAAAACAAAAAAAACCTAGCGAGCTAATGATATTACTAGTAGAATGTTAATAATCCTAATTATTTGAGTAGAGTTTAAATAAGTAAAAGTGTATTCTAAAATAACGTGTTTATTAATTTAAATACAATTTACTTTTTATTGAATTATATAAATACATGCATCATCTTTACTACATATAAAACAATTTTTTTTAGTAAATGGTTACTCCCGTAAAATGTGTTACTCATAAAAAAGGTTAACTATAAATGAAATGTGGTTGAAGTATCACATTAACTTCTAGCTAAACTTGATAATCACGAAATAAATAGTGTTTATGACATGCCATAAAAACAAACAATTCTAGCTACAACTAACTACCAATAATCCAAACAGCTAGAGACTACAAAAACGGCTGACGTTAGAACATCCAAGAGACTTCAAATACCAATGCATAACTCTCCAAGCCAATCCAGCAGCAACATGTAGGGAGCATAAGATACCAAATGAGACTGCCTCCTTAAAAAACCTTCCCAAGAAAAAAACCCAGTGGGAAAAACCCTGGATAAGGAAAAAAGAGTACAGCTCTCAAATGGAACTCCCGTCATCTTGAGTTACGTTTTTGCCAAATGTAATAAACACATCAAGAAGCAATCTTGAGATAACACTAATCATTGATCTTCCTTCGGAGATAGGAATAAGATACGAAACCACATCATACATTGTTGGGGGAATAGCGTGCATATCAAAGACAACCCGAACCTTAAGCCAAACCTGCATAGAATATGGACATTCAAAGAGTAAATGGTTATGAGAATCTCAAATATTTAGCAATCGTATAAATACTTTTATAAGATAAAAATGACTTAAATGTTAGATATAGTTATCATTAGATTGAAATTTTAACACATTAAATAAAGTTACACTTGTCATAGGATAGCTTACGTTGTACTGAATATAAAAATAAAAATATCCTTTAGATCGACTTCTTCTAATTTTCTTCAATGTTACACAATCCTGTAAATAAAAAAATAATATAAATATATTACGTTAGTTATAACATATATATTAACAAAATAATTAATATAAAAAAGAATTAAGTTGTATCAAACCTTCGTTGTAGTATGACATCACTCAACCCATAATCCTTCGTTATGGTCGGATCGTAAGTATGGAGGTTCAACAGTATCATCATCTAACGGAGGAACGCCATCAGAAAAGGGTGGTAACTCGTCAAACTGATCATATTCTTCCTCATCGACCACATTATCAACACCAAGTATACGTCGTTTACCATGCAACACAATGTGCCATCTTGATTTACTTGGGTCCTTAACAAAGAATACCTGAGTGGCTAATTTTGCGAGAATAAAAGGGTCAGATGTATAGCCGTCTGTTGAAAGGTCTACAAGTGTGAAACCTTTTTCATCTACCATAACACCTCGTGAGTTGTTAGTCACCCACTTACATTTGAAAAGGGGTATAGTGAAAGTATTATAATCCAACTCCCATATTTCTTGTATAACACCGTAAAATGAGTTCTTAGCATTTGTAGCCCTTGCATCATGATTACTTCTATCAAATTCCATTGTCGAGGCTATTAATGTAACTCCGCTATTTTGCACTGTACTTTTTTCATCTTGCATTTGAGTGTAGAATGTATAACCGTTAATATCGTATCCTTGATAAGATCTAACCACACATCTTGGTCCTTCTCCCAACCTTTCCACTGTTTTATCAACATTTGGTTGACCTAAAGTTTCCGCCACGATGTCTTTAAGCCAATATGCAAACTCTTCATTATGCTTAGTTTGATACCATTTGTTGGTTCTCCCGCGATATGTCGCACGTAAATTTTGTATGTGTTGTTCAATGTATGGAGTAAGACATGTCATGTGTTGTAGGACTACAGAATGGGCAATCTGTAAAGCATGACGGTCTGGGTCGATCATTTTCAATCCAATTGTCCCTTCCCCTGAAAGTCTTCCCTCGTGACGAGAACGTGGAATGCCAATATTCCCGACACCTTTCACAATGTCATTACCGAATTCAATTAACTCCTCAGCAAGGTATCCGGTTACGATACTGCCCTCTGGTCGCGCCCGGTTCCTTACATACCCTTTTAATACACCCATATATCTCTCGAAAGGGTACATATAACGTAGGAATACCGGACCACAAGCCTTAATTTCTCCTACAATGTGAGATACGAGGTGAACCATTACATCAAAGAAGGAAGGCGGAAAATACATCTCTAGTTCACAGAGCGTGAGGATAATATCTCTTTGCCATGAATCTAGCACTTCAGGATCAATCACTTTTGAATGAATCATGTTAAAAAACAAGCAAAGTTTTGTGATTCTATGTCGGACGTTGTTTGGCAGTAATCCGCGAATAGCAATAGGAATCATATGTGTCATGAACACATGACAATCGTGTGACTTCATACCAACCAATTTACAGTCTTGAACTGACACCAACTTCTTAATGTTCGCAGAATAGCTTGACGGAACCTTAATACCATGTAAGCATTGACAAAATTGCGTTTTTTCGGCTTTCGACATAGTATAACAAGCAGGTGGAAGATATGTACCCCTTTGCCCTTCTTCGGGCGCAAGTTGTGATCGAATACCCATTTCAACCATGTCTTTTCGAGCATTAACCCCGTCTTTTGTTTTCCCGGTAATGTTTAATAATAAGCCTATCAAGCTATCACACACGTTTTTTTCAATATGCATAACATCTAGGCAATGTCGGACTTCTAAAAACTGCCAATATTCTAAGTCCCAAAATATTGACTTTTTTTTCCACTTTCCTTTTGGGATTCGACTATTCTTTGATTTTCCAAACACGGTATTTACATTTTGAACTCGGGAGAGTGCATCTTTTCCATCAAATCGTGTCCTTACCCTTCCATCCTCCGCCGTCCCATCAAACTCCACATTCATTTTACGATACCGGTGATTTCTCGCAAGCGATCTTCGATGCCCCATGAAAACGGTTTTTTTGCAATTACTTAACCACCTCGAAGATGTTTGATCTTCACAAACAGGACACGCAAATTTTCCTTTTGTAATATACCCTGAAAGATTGCCGTATGCTGGAAAATCACTTATGGTGCAAAAAATCATAGCTCGCATTTGGAAGTAGTCCTTTTTATATGCATCATATACATTAACTCCCTTACCCCATAAAGTTTTCAAGTCATCAATCAACGGAGCCAAATAAACATCTATGTCATTGCCAGGTTGTTTTGGACCTTCAATCAACAATGACATCATGATGTATTTACGTTTCATGCATAACCACGGTGGAAGATTGTAAATGCATAAAAGAACCGGCCAAGTACTGTGTTTACTACTCATGTTTCCAAACGGGTTAATTCCGTCCGAACTAAGACCAAACCGTATATTTCTAATCTCGCCACCAAATTCCTCATATTTATTATTAATCTTTCTCCATTGAGGTGAATCAGCCACATGCCTTAATTTTCCATCCTTTTTACGCTCATCGGAATGCCAACGCAACAATTTTGCATCTTTCTAGTTCGCAAATAATCGTTTCAGTCTTGATATGATGGGCAAATACCATAATAACTTTGCGGGAGGGCCATACTTCATTTCGTTGTCGTTTATTTTTGTTTCACTTTTATACCTCGACTCTTTACAAATAGGACATCTGTGTATATTTTCATACGTATCTCTGTATAAGATACAATCATTCGGACACACATGTATTCTTTCAACTTCTAAATCCGTTGGACACATCATTTTCTTGGCTTGATATAACGAAATAGGTAATCCGTTATCTGTAGGAAGCATTTCATGCACAGCTTCTAATAGGTCTGTGAAACTTGTATCCGTCCATCTATGTTTTGCTTTTACGCCAAACAACTTCAAAACACCAGAAAGAATAGAAAATTTTGTGCAACCAGCATACAATGGTTTTTGTGATTCCTCAAGCAGTGTTTGCAATTTTTCTTGATCATTGTCGCCAGTCGTATCCTCCACATTATCAGACATTTCATTTGAGTTTTCGCAGTCATCGTTAATGTACGAATCACCATTTTCATTATCAATAATCTCATTTGATGTGCTGGTATCACCTAGTAATTCACCATGTTTTGACCAACATGTGTACTTTTGCACAAAACCACGTGTAATCAAATGATACTCAATATCTTTGATATCTCTACGTCTTTCAAAATTTTTGCAATCTATACAAGGACAATAAATTTTAGCACTTCCACTATTCACCCTATTATTCTCAGCAAAGGTAAGAAAATCTTGCACGCCTTTCAAATAAGCTGGATCAGAACGTCGGATATTGTACATCCATGTACTACGATTCATCTGAAATTAGAAAACAATAATACTAGAAGGTATGTATCATATGCATAATAAGAATAAAGGTGGTTATAGTTGCTTCTAGGGTTGAGCAAATCCACTCGAAAACCGACCTGAACCGACAAACCGACTAAAATCGGACTGAACCAAACCGAACCAAGCTTTTTCGGTTCGGTTTTGGTTTTGTATATTTATTTTGGTTTTGGTCGGTTTCAGTTCGGTTCGATTCGGTTCAGGCCGGGTCGGGTTTTGTCGGTTCGGTTTGCCCTTAGTTGTTTCTAACCTACTTTTGAATAATGTGTGTCTCATATGCATATACAAGTGCAACAATTATATTTTACAATAAACTGTTCTTAAGTCATGCTTAAGTTAATGTTTACGTATTTTCTTTCATAAAACTAGGCCAAACCATTGTAGCTTAATTGGTTAAGGTCTTTATTATCAAAAGGTCGTAGTTTCTGCTTTTTAGTTGTTAAAAAAATATAAGTATGTAAATTATCAATGATAAGTTACGTCATAAAACTTGGTCTAATATTTAAAGTGATGATAATACATTCTCATTTTGTTGTCATGAGATTACAAAAAAATTTATAAGTACAAACCGCTTTTCTTTAATTCTTTATAAATGGTTATGCTATATTAACTACGTAACCCCCTCAATGCAACAAATGACTAGCGTTCTGACTTTTTTACGTCGCAGTTAAGTCATTTCGTTAATATATAAAGATGCAAGCATATCAATTTACCTACATATGTTATGAATAGGGGTGTCAATAGGGTCGGGTTGACCCGACCCGAACCCGAACCCGAACCCGATAAGCCTTATCGGGTCGGGTTAAATCGGGTTTAAAAAACTTATCGGGTTAATTTCATCCGAACCCGATAACCCGACATTGTTATCGGGTCGGGTTAGGGTTAGATAATTTTTGTTATCGGGTTATCGGGTCAACCCGATAAGACCCGAAAATCAATTTTTAATTTTTTTTTACTAATAACTTAAATAGGTTATTAGTAAGAGTTATGTGAATGTTGCTCTCAAGTTCCTATTCTTCAAGAATGTTTGACATTTTTGTCGCTCTCGGATATCTGTTATGTTATGTTATGTGAGGGAATAAATTATATCTAAGATTCGTTAAGGACTATATATCATTATGCATTGGACTTTAATTTTGTCAAAAATATTACTGTAGTAGTCAAGATTAAAAGCATAGGTCAAATTGGTGAATGTCTAAAGTCGCATATAGCATTTATAAATTATAATGCACAAGACCTCCCCCAAGTAATTTTATTCAAAAACTTGCATTTTGACAGTCACTAATAGTGACTTAATTAAATTGTGAATACATAGGTTATGAATCAAGGTTGATTACCAGGTGACATGCATATCAAGGAAGCAAAGTAGATATTCTACTCATATTAAAAAGGAGAGAATGAACGTCTGCAATATGAACAGTTGTTTATTTTGCATGACACAGTTAGTTGTGGATTTGGACTTATTATACACAACTTTATTAACTATTAAGTTGTTCTTTGATCAATGTTAATTTATTAGTTGCTCATTTGTAGTATAACCCGATAACCCGAATCACCCGACCCGAATACCACCCGAACCTGATAACCCGATTCTTTATCGGGTCGGGTTGCGGGTGAGTTTTTAAAAACCAAAACCCGACTCAACCCGACCCGATAAGACCCGATAACCCGACCCGATAACACCCCTAGTTATGAAATCTTAGAAACAAACATGAATATACGTCAATATGTTTTTTTTAATATAACGTTCGATCAGTCATCAAAGTACCCTTAATTTGACCCAACAAAAATAAGAAAACAAGATCTTCTATGAATTTATTATAGTGAAGCGTAGATCAAAAGTTTCCAATCAATCTTATATAGATATATAAAAAATTATACGTATATAATATATATAAGTATATAACCAAAGGTAAAAATTCACAAATAAATTTAGAGGATATAAGTTTGCGTACCTTTTTAATTAGATTCGAAGTTAACTAGGCATACTTTGAGAGCTTTGGTTTGTTTGAAGCTTTTATTATGTTCAAAGGGGTTTGATTGGCGAAAATGATTATGATGAATGAGCTTAGTATCGTTGCAAAGAGTGTAGAGTAAAGTTGAATGCAGCTTGTGGTGAAATTTGATAACAACTCACTAAATTTATGGAACAATTTAGTCAAAGAACCGATCCATAAAATTTGTTGGGCCTAACTTTTGAAATTTTGGTACGCTCCACCAAAAACCGTTTCAAAAGAACCGTTCCATAAAAATATTTTGTGTCCATCTTAAATTTTGGAACGCTTCACTTTGTTACCGTTCCAAAAAACGCGTTCCAAATACTCCTTTTTGTAGTAGTGAATAGCAATCCTAAATGTGTAGGGGTTAGCATACATTAAACCAGTGAACCAACTCACGTTTTGGCTAATGCTTAATGTTCTAAACTATCAAATACATAGTACATGATATAACATTTGCTGAAAATGACAAGTGATACTATTAATTGAATAGTGACGTTTCCAAGAAATTGATCGGGAACCCTTACGTGATAGTTTTCAAGTAGTGTGTTGTTTTGTTTGTGGTTGGATATGGTAGTTTAATTATTTTTTTTGTGTTTGTGTTTAGTTGGAATATTTGATTTGTAGTTTCTAAAGTATTTGTAGTTTCTAATGTATTCAAGCAAGGATTTTGTTCACTTTTAGTTGTGTATATAATGAACTTATCTGCAAGTGTATGTGTTACTCAATGAAATTTACGAGAAAAACGTTTATTTGTTTTTAACTGTTGTGCTAATCATTTCATTGGTGCAATCAACATTGAGATTTTACAATGTTGTTTTGGTTTTATATGTTTGTCTCATATTAAGACAGTTCTATAAATAAGGTAGAATCAAGCACAGCAAAAGCATCACTTTGGAAATTACATAATTAACAAGTTACATATATCATTAGTAGAATGGCTATTATTAACAACAAAGCAATCATTTGCTTGCTTTTCGCCTTTGTTTTTGTTAGTATGGTGTCAACAACCGAAAGCAAGAGGAATTCTATCCGTAAGTCTACACTTATGAATTGCATGTATGAACATATCTTTAAGTGAGCGATAAATATGTTCATATTTTATTATCAATTGGTTTCATGAATTTTTTATGCATGCCAAGATTAATCTGTTTACCTCATTTAATAATATGATTCTTTTCTCAGCTTTTCCGGGATTTCCTTTAATTTGTAGTTCTGTTATTGGCGTGAAAAGTGGAGATACTTGCTTTGACATCGCTAACAACTTTAAGCTGAGCTCTAAAGCATTCAAGTCCATCAACCCGAATCTAAACTGTGACAAGCTGTTTGTCGGTGAATGGATTTGCGTCAAGGGATTCTAATTACTGGCTTCAAAATGACTCCATGAATGATTAAACAAATAAAATTGTCCACTCTGTTTAAACTTGAAGAACTCTAGCAATACGTCAAAATGTGATGTTCGAGTTGCGGATAATAGGCTTGTAATATTGTGTTATGTGTGCAATTAATAAAGACAGCTTTATTACAAAATTATTGGTGCTAATAAATGTTAAAAAAATACCCCTTGATAACAAAACAAGTAATGATGTTGGAGAAAACAAGTTAGAATTTTCATTTGAAAAAAAAAATATATATATATATTTTAAAGGTGTTTATTTTCTTTCAAATGCATGGTTCATTCAAACATATGCCATCTTTGCAAGCTGTTAATGCTATTAATCGACAAATTATTTTTAAGATCATGTAGAATTTCATTCTTTGCCGTATACTATAAGAAGTCCATATAAAATTATTCTGACTTACTTAAAAATACAGCATGAAAATCGGCCGCAAGTAGTAATTAAAGCCTAACAATCAATCCACAAGTGGGTTATTCATTGGGCAACAGTTATTTACTATCATTTTAATTTGTTGTTATTTGCTATATTGTGATTGAAAACCCGGTAGGTTAATCTTTAATTGTTTATTGATATAATGGTAAAATCTTAATTCCCAAAACTCACAAACCGGGCTTGAACCTAATTATCCACTAATAGTGATAGCATATAATCATACATGCATTTTTTTCCAATATCTAACTCCAAAATTCTTATAAGATCATAAATTTATATAATTAAAATGCGTGTCTTCCAATTGTATCATTTTTACTCTTATTTTCATGCCAAATAGTTTAACTTAATTCATGGAAATATGACATATGCCGATCTGTGTATTATGTAAAAGATGGAAAATAAACATGCGTTGTCTAAATTAATCCATATAGCATATTGTGATGCCACTACAATAATCAGAGTATAAATAAAATTTAGTTAAGATAACATATATATTCCTGATTCCTTATCCAACTTAAAATAATCAGAGTACTAATCAATCTGCAAAACTAAGATGACCCCATATACGAGTAAAAATTTGTGTCATGGTAGAAACGTGTCGACTTCGTTAGTGGGCGCCAAGAAGTCAGGTAAACAAATGAGGTGCAAATCGCGGAGCAGTTTCCACTTCCCACCTCTTTTACGACGATAGTAGTCTATTTTGTACAGATTTTGTTAATAAATTTTCATCTAAACTTAAATTAAATTTATTACCAAAGTACTGCTTCTTCCCTAAGCAACACACAGAGATCATATCCAATTTCATTCCTCAAAATTAAAAAATAATTTCTTGTCATTATTGGTTTCTTAAACAAGATTACTATAGGTTTTCATCAATCAATAATAGGTTCTTTTAAAAGTAAACCATGTGTCCCGTATAAATAGTCTAGAAACATTGGGCCTTAAGTATATAAATCCTATATACAAACAAAGTAAACTTTTAGAACAAAAGATTGATTCCTGTGTAAAAATAAGATTAAGCTCAATGAGCACACACATAACGTCATAACCTACCAACCCTAAACAAATAAGTTATCATTTGAAACAACATACATAAACTGTATCTTGTAGACCTTGTAAATAACTATTTCTTTTATATATATTAGTGAATATAGCCAAATTCCTCGAATGAGATGTATGGATTGTTTGGAAGGTAGGTACCACCAACAAATTACATATAGAATAAGAGTGCTCCCAAAGAACTCCGATCATGGTCTTTACATCCGCCTGTCGGTCCATGGAGTAAAGTTTGGTTGTCCTTGATGACAATGTTATGAGGATGAACATTGCCATGATAAAGTCCATTTTCATGCAGCCATGATAGTCCCTTAATTACATCCCTGTAAAAAAATATTAGAATAAAGAAAAGTATTAAATAATCAAACTATAAATGAACTTCATTATCCATAAGGGTAACAATACCCACAATTGAAGCTACATCACTTCCTGTGGGATTCTGAATAGATATACACAAGTATAAGTGATTATAGCTAACAAGATATTTTTATTAACAAGTGTAACTTTACGAATTATAAGATAGGGCAACTTGTGTACTTTTGTGCAACTGTTGTACTTTTTAGGCAATTGGTGGCCTTCATGCTAGATAAGTAGCGGCACATGGTTGGCTAAATTCAAGTTGCGAAGATAACTGGTCTAAAAAAGCAAATACAAAAGATTCCATCTAGATATTCTCATACCTTGGGCAACCGAGTCATTTTTGGAGTTACCCTTATTATTTTTTGTTTGTGTTTAGTTGGAATATTTGATTTGTAGTTTCTAAAGTATTTGTAGTTTCTAATGTATTCAAGCAAGGATTTTGTTCACTTTTAGTTGTGTATATAATGAACTTATCTGCAAGTGTATGTGTTACTCGATGAAATTTACGAGAAAAACGTTTATTTGTTTTTAACTGTTGTGGTAATCATTTCATTGGTGCAATCAACATTGAGATTTTACAATGTTGTTTGGGTTTATATGTTTGTCTCATATTAAGACACAGTTCTATAAATAAGGTAGCATCAAGCACAACAAAAGCATCACTTTGGAAATTACATAATTAACAAGTTACATCATCAGTAGAATGGCTATTATTAACAACAAAGCAGTCATTTGCTTGCTTTACGCGTTTGTTTTTGTTAGTATGGTGTCAACAACCGAAAGCAAGAGGACTTCTTTCCGTAAGTCTACACTTATGAATTGCATGTATCAACATATCTTTAAGTGAGCAATAAATATGTTCATATTTTCTTATCGATCAATTGGTTTCATGAATTTTTATGCATGCCAAGATTAATCTGTTTACCTCATTTAATAATATGATTCTTTTCTCAGCATTTCTTGTTTGTAATTCTGTTATTGGCGTGAAAAGTGGAGATACTTGCTTTGACATTGCTAACAACTTCAAGCTGAGCTCTAAAGCATTCGAGTCCATCAACCCGAATCTAAACTGTGACAAGCTGTTTGTCGGTGAATGGATTTGCGTCAAGGGATTCTAATTACTGGCTTCAAAATGACTCCATGAATGATTAAACAAATAAAATTGTCCACTCTGTTAATTAAACTTGACAGCTCTAGCAATACATCAAAATGTGATGTTCGAGTTGCGGATAATAGGCTTGTAATATTGTGTTATTCGCGGAATCATTAATAAAGAAAGCTTTATTATAAAGTTATTGGTGCGAATAAATGTTAAAAAAAAATATTCCTTGATAACAAAACAAGTAATCATGTTGGGAAAACAAGTTAGAATTTTCATTTGAAAAGTAAATTAGTATATTTTAAAGGTATTACTTTTCTTTCAAATGCATGGCTCATTCAAACATATGCCATCTTTGCAAGCTGTTAATGCTATTAATCGACAAATTATTTTTAAGATCATGTAGAATTTCATGAACAGATTAAAACGACGTATGTAGTTCCAATTTGTACACAACCGAGCCGAATCAAGAACACAAGCCTTTCAATTTGTCTAATATGAACCTTTTGTACTTGTGTTCCTGTGGGTGATTTATTAATGCAAGTATATGCCTCTTATATATATATATATATATATATATATATATATATATATATATATATATATATATATATATATATATATATATATATATATATATATAACACTAAGAATATACCTTCACTACAAGAAACATGAGAACGGGCGACGAAATGATCCCGTCGTGACAATGAAAAAAAGGACAAAAAAAAACGTTTGACCGAGGCCCAACGCGTTGAATTTCTCGGGCTAATATGCTCTCCTCGACATGTCGACGAGACCATATTTGTCAAACTTTTCAACCTCAATAATTGTCAAAACTTGAGCGGGACCATGAAGAGGCAGCTCGCTTTGTTGACCAGTTTTGTCTCGAGCAACCCGCAATGGGGCCAATATATTAGTCAGGCGGGTTCTCAGCACGTGGATGGCTCGGGCAGTGGGTCTAGCACTGGAGGTAGTGGCTCAGCTAGAAGGAGCGGGAGTGCGGGAGGCGATGAAGATTTTTATAGTGACGAAAGTGGCGACGAGGGGATGTAGGTACAAACTTGGGTTATTTTGTGTTATACTTATGTTTGAAACTATATTTTGGCGACCCTTATCTTAATTTAACTTTTTGGCGACTTGAACATTGCGGATATTGCAACATTTTGTGGATATGGCAACTAGGTTTAGAGATGATAACACCCGTTTTGTAGACTTTATAATGTTTTAATGCATTTTGAGAGTGTTTATTGATTATTGGCAAGTGTTTAGGCCGTTATAAGTTGTATGTGCTAGGACATGTTGATATTGAGTGGTTATAGCTTCTGGTTACAGGTTTTGGTAGATTTTTCCGGAAAAATTTTCATAAAAAATCTGAAATACTGCTGGTTTGTAGCCTGCTGTTAGAAGAAATACAGATTGATACCATCGACATGTCGACGGCACCATAAACACAAAATTAATTATATGTCTAATGGTACCGTCCACATGTCGACGGCACCATAAATAAAATTTATTATATGTTTAAAGGATACCGACGTCATGTCGACGGCACAGTTAAACACATAATCAATTTTGTGTTTATGTTGCCGTCGACATGACATCGACACCCTTTAAAATATAATTAACGCTTAATAATTAATTCGTTAATTATTATTTTGTTCCCGTCAACATGTTGACAGAACTAAATTGACGGACAACAAATTTCTTTGACTGAAAACCCAAGTGGGACACACGTTGTCGTCGGGAGTTGTCGACGGGACGGTCGTTGCCTACGAGGCATTAACGACAAGTTGCTGTCGTCGACATGACAACGGGAGGAGACGGTGCCGACGTCATGACGACGGCACGGTGGCGAAAATGTCGACGCCGAAAGTGAAGGTTGTACTACTGCTTTGATTGTTTTCTATAACATGTTTAAAAGAATCTTAACGTGAACAATTAACAATCACTACAAATGAGATTACGTATTGAGGCGAATCAAGCATTTTCAAAAAAGGATTTTGTTCATTTTTAGTTGTGTTATATTGAACTTATGTGCAAGTGTATGTGTTACTCGACGAAATTTACGAGAAAAACGTTTATTTGTTTTTAACTGTTGTGGTAATCATTTCATTGGTGCAATCAACATTGAGATTTTACAATGTTGTTTGGGTTTATATGTTTGTCTCATATTAAGACACAGTTGTATAAATAAGGTAGCATCAAGCACAACAAAAGCATCACTTTGGAAATTACATAATTAACAAGTTACATCATCAGTAGAATGGCTATTATTAACAACAAAGCAGTCATTTGCTTGCTTTTCGCGTTTGTTTTTGTTAGTATGGTGTCAACAACCGAAAGCAAGAGGACTTCTTTCCGTAAGTCTACACTTATGAATCATCTATACTTGATATCAAAATTCCTAATCTCTAAGGTAGAAAATTTGAGATCAGGTTCCATAGAAAACATTGCATGTATGAACATATCTTTAAGTGAGCGATTAATAGGCTCATATTTTCTTATTAATCGGTTTCATGTATTTTTATGCATGCCAAGATTAATCCGTTTACCTCATTTAATAATATGATTCTTTTCTCAGCATTTCTTGTTTGTAATTCTGTTATTGGCGTGAAAAGTGGAGATACTTGCTTTGACATTGCTAACAACTTCAAGCTGAGCTCTAAAGCATTCGAGTCCATCAACCCGAATCTAAACTGTGACAAGCTGTTTGTCGGTGAATGGATTTGCGTCAAGGGATTCTAATTACTGGCCGGCTTCAAAATGACTCCATGAATGATTAAACAAATCAAATTGTGCACTCTGTTTAAACTTGAACAGCTCTAGCAATACATCAAAATGTGGTGTTCGAGTTGCGGATAATAGGCTTGCAATATTGTGTTATGCGCGTAATCATTAATAAAGAAAGCTTTATTATAAAATTATTGGTGCTAATAAATGTTTAAAAAAATACTCCTTGATAACAAAACAAGTAATGATGTTGGGAAAACAAGTTAGAATTTTCATTTGAAAAAAAAATGTATATATTTTTTAAAGGTGTTTAAGAAAGTATTACTTTTCTTTTAAATGCATGGTTCATTCAAACATATGCCATCTTTGCAAGCTGTTAGACTATACCTTCTTTTTCCAAGAACATGTATTTCAATAACAAAAAAAGGTCGTTTGCTCTTGTATCATAAAATAAAAGCAGAGGTTTTGATCAGTACTTATAGCAAACATTGTTCATTGCTTGGAGAATCTTAGAACGGTGTGTGTGTGTTTTAAATACTAGCACCCAAAGAGTATAATATAGACTTGAATATGGGTATATGGAGTGATGGTGACACAGGACGCGCGAAAGCGAATTTAGATAAACCCTAATCCAAAGGTGATATACGAGGCACACCTCAAGGGAATAAAACCCTAACAAGAGATTAACTCTTAAACACGAAATTTATTTATTATCAATGACCAAAAGATATCAATTATAATGATAAGAGTCCTATATTTATAGGAAAACTAATCTTGTAAAACAAGATAACTTAATATTCTAGAATAAATAAAAATAAGGAAACTAAAAAAAAAACACAACCCAAAAGAAAAACCAGTAAACTCACAATCCAAAAAGAAGTAAGGCTACTTGTTGAGAAGTAAGGTTACTTCAACAAAGGCTGCTTGTTTAGAAGTAGGGTTACATGGAAGGAACGACACAAACACAAGTAACCTCAGTATGTTTAGGTGTAGGATTACTTATGTGAAAGTACCCTTACTCCTACAATCAGTAATGTCCTCATCAGATGGACTTTACATAAATATTGGTAGGTTGGTGGTTGAAAGGATTTAAAATAAAGTTAGTGAAATAAAGACGCCAGAATAATCGAGCGGGAAACAACGAGTTAGTTTTGGACGAAAAACAAAAAGAAGTTGGTGCATTAGTAGTTGTGGTCATCAAAATTTATTTGGATGAGAGAGAGAGAGAGAGAGAGAGAGAGAGAGAGAGAGAGAGAGAGTGTAGGGAGATGGAGAAAGTGAAAGGGAATTTTATACATGGATTTGGTTTCTATACTACCACTATAATATTTAGGGTTTTGCTAAACAGTGCCCACTGGGCAATGCTTAAAGCACATTAAACAATATGTTTTTCATATTTAAAGTAATTATGCATTTAATACACAATAAATGAACATACAAATTAACTTAAATATATGATATTTTTTATTTAACAAAGTTCAAGCTTCCTTTTAAATTTATATTAAATATTGTCAAGTGGATATTGTTTAGCAAAACCCTAATATTTATATTTGTATGGATAAAGCCATAAAGGTTGGAATTCTGAAATTTTGAGAAACACTTCCCATTCTTATAGGAATACAAATCAGATTTACTACTTAATTGTGTGCTTGGAAACAAATGACCTCAATGTTAGATATTTGAAATTTTTTTTCTCTACTCTTTTAATCGTAGGGTTCTTTGATCTATAGAAGGTCTTTTACAAAGGTTCAAACTACTCAGTAAATTTTAAAAATGGTGTATCTATAAGAGAATGTTATTAGATACTTTATGTCAAACATTTTCATGATGAATCTTTATTGTGACTTGTGAGTGATAATCAAAGTTGTTACAAACAATATTCGAGTAATTACTAATCCTATTTACATTTGAGAAGTAACAATGTCGTTTTGTCACCGTTCATGAGTGCAACAAATCTCCTATGGCAGGTTTTTACTTTATTCGTTCAATGAAAAAATGCGTGAATAGAATGCAACGGCCCAAAACTATAGTGTGATATAAAACAGAAAAGCTTAAAAATGAACTAAAAATAGGATCAATTGATTAGGGTACAAAAAGTAAAATTGTGGAGCTTGTCGAGATGAAGAAGTTTAGTTTTACGAGTGACATCTTGTGTTCCATGGTTGAAGAATTCAAGACGTGTCTAAAATGAGTGAAGATGTGTAGTTATGTTGTGTCATATCTCATTTAATTCTACAGAGGTGATTTGGCAAGTGCGTTTAAGATTTCGATTTATTAGTAGGTTTTTTGACCAAATTTAAATTGTATGGTGTTCTATTTACACGTCATTTGATGTGCTTGGAAACATAAGTATATATACAGGAGACATGTATCAAATCTCACACATTGCAGCGGGTTAGTAATATTCATATAATCTAGCTCATAATTCGTAATTAGAATGAGAACCATATTAATAGAAATGGCAATCCTAAATGTGTAGGGGTTAGCATACATTAAAATAGTGAACCAACTCACCTTTTGGCTAATGCTTAATGTTCTAAACTATCAAATACATAGTACATGATATAACATTTGCTGAAAATGACAAGTGATACTATTAATTGAATAGTGACGTTTCCAAGAAATTGATCGGGAACCCTTACGTGATAGTTTTCAAGTAGTGTGTTGCTTTGTTTGTGGTTGGTTATGGTAGTTTAATTATTATTATTATTATTATTATTATTATTTTTTGTGTTTGTGTTTAGTTGGAATATTTGATTTGTAGTTTCTAAAGTATTTGTAGTTTCTAATGTTTTCAAGCAAGGATTTTGTTCACTTTTAGTTGTGTATATAATGAACTTATCTGCAAGTGTATGTGTTACTCGATGAAATTTACGAGAAAAACGTTTATTTGTTTTTAACTGTTGTGCTAATCATTTCATTGGTGCAATCAATATTGAAATTTAACAATGTTGTTTGGGTTTATATGTTTGTCTCATATTAAGACACAGTTCTATAAATAAGGTAGCATCAAGCACAAAAAAAGCATCACTTTGGAAATTACATAATTAACAAGTTAATTACATCATCAGTAGAATGGCTATTACTAACAACAAAGCAATCATTTGCTTGCTTTTCACGTTTGTTCTTGTTAGTATGGTGTCAACAACCGAAAGCAAGAGGACTCCTTTCCGTAAGTCTACACTTATGAATCATCTAAACTTGATCTCAAATTTCCTAATCTCTTAGGTAGAAAATTTGAGATCAGGTTCCGTAGAAAACTAAATTGCATGTATGAACATATCTTTAAGTGAGTGATAAATATGCTCATATTTTCTTATCAATCGGTTTCATGTATTTTTATGCATGCCAAGATTAATCTGTTTACCTCATTTAATAATATGATTCTTTTCTCAGCATTTCCTCTTGTTTGTAATTCTGTTATTGGCGTGAAAAGTGGAGATACTTGCTTTGACATTGCTAACAACTTCAAGCTGAGCTCTAAAGCATTCGAGTCCATCAACCCGAATCTAAACTGTGACAAGCTGTTTGTCGGTGAATGGATTTGCGTCAAGGGATTCTAATTACTGGCTTCAAAATGACTCCATGAATGATTAAACAAATAAAATTGTGCACTCTGTTTAAACTTGAACAGCTCTAGTAATACATCAAAATGTGATGTTCGAGTTGCGGATTATAGACTTGTAATATTGTGTTATGCGCACAATCATTAATAAAGAAAGCTTTATTATAAAATTATTGGTGCGAATAAATGTTAAAAAAAAATTCCTTGATAACAAAACAAGTAATGATGTTGGGGAAAAAATTTTCATTTGAAATATATATATATATATATATATATATATATATATATATATATATATATATTTAAAGGTGTTTAAGAAAGTATTACGTACTTTTCTTTCAAATGCATGGTTCATTCAAACATATAGGCCATCTTTGCAAGCTGTTAATGCTATTAATCGACAAATTATTTTTAAGACCATGTAGAATTTCATTCTTTGCCATATACAATAGGAAGTCCATTACCATCAGCGTTTCACCTACATACTGCCGTCGCCCATTCATAGTATATTTGGGCCTCATATAAAATTATTCTGGCCTACTAAAAACTGCAGCATGAAAATCGACCACAAGTCGTAATTAAAGCCTAACAATCAATCCACAATTGGGTGATTCTTTGGGCAACAGTTATTTACTATCATTTTAATTTGTTGTTATTTACTGTCTTGTAAGATCATAAGTTTATATATTCCTGATTACTTATCCAACATACAATAATCAGAGTACTAATCAATCTGCAAAACTAAGATGACCCCATATACGAGTAAAACTTTGTGTCACCGTAGAAACGTGTCGACTTCGTTAGTGAGCGCCAAGAAGTCAGGTAAACAAATGAGGTGGCAAGCTTTTTTGAGTAGATGTACGCAAATCGCGGAGCAGTTTCCACCCTTTTTACGACGATAGTAGTCTATTTTGTACAGATTTTGTTAATAAATTTCCATCTAAACTTAAATTAAATTTATCATCAAAGTACTGCTTCTTCCCTAAGCAACACACAGAGATCATATCCAATTTCATTCCTCAAAATAAAAAAATAATTTCTTGTCATTATTGGTTTCTTAAACAAGATTATTATAGGTTTTCATCAATCAATAATAGGTTCTTTTAAAAGTAAACCATGTGTCCCGTATAAATAGTCTAGAAACATTGGGCCTTAAGTATATAAATCCTAGATACAAAAAAAGTAAACTTTTAGAACAAAAGATAAAGATTCTTGTGTAAAAATAAGATTAAGCTCAATGAGCACACATAACGTCATAACCTACCAACCCTAAACAAATAAGTTATCATTTGAAACAACATACATAAACTGTATCTTGTAGACCTTGTAAATAACTATTTCTTTTATATATATTAGTGAATATAGCCAAATTCCTCGAATGAGATGTATGGTTTGTTTGGAAGGTACGTACCACCAACAAACATATAGAATAAGAGTGCTCCCAAAGAACTCCGATCATGGTCTTTACATCCGTCTGTCGGTCCATGGAGTAAAGTTTGGTTGTCCTTGATGACAATGTTATGAGGATGAACATTGCCATGATAAAGTCCATTTTCATGCAGCCATGATAGTCCCTTAATCACATCCCTGTAAAAAAATATTAGAATAAAGAAAAGTATTAAATAATCAAACTATAAATGAACTTCATTATCCATAAGGGCAGGGGCGGAGCCAGGATTTATAGTTACGGGGTGCTGACTTTCTTCAAATAAAATAGCGATAAATATTATATGCAAACAGAATCACCATGTCCCGTAGTTTGAAGTTGGAATATAGATTCTATAACCTATAGGTCATATCGTGGTTGTGATTGTGTTGTTGGATTATGAGTAGCTCGTCTCTTTGCTTATAAAACTAGATTATATATAGTTTTTTAACGTTGTTCATGATTTAATATGCAACATGTAAGAGTAAGACACTCTTGTATACTAGTACCTTTCTATGCACCAAACATTAATCATACTAAAATCTTTTTAATTCATACAAACACCGTCAATATTACAAATTTACAAATGAATTTCTAAATTAGTTATATTATTCTAGCTTTTATTAAAATATGGTCAAAATAAAAAAAAATGGAGATTAAAGATTATTGAATTTATTTAAAACTGTTGGTTTTCTTTGCTTGCTTTGAGCAATGGTATTTTACTAGGCTAGTCTATTGAAAATGAATATAATTTGTGTAAATGAATACACCTAAAGTTTAAGCTAGTTATTGTTTAGAAATATTATGTAAACATTACCATAACCAGGGCTGTTTGACAAAACATAGTGGTTTAGCGCTGAATGAGTCGAATGCTCTGAATGATTTGAAGGCTCTGAATTAAACTGGTTCTGAATGAAAACATGTTGTTTGGCAAATACACTCACTTTCAAAAATTACCATTATAATTTGTGTGATTAATTACATTTTATAATCATATTTTTAATGATATTTTTGTAACTAACACATATTTGTTACAACAGCTATTCTGCTTTCACTTAATATTATCGATTTCAATGATTATATATATTGCGTTAGTGTAAAATATGGAGTAACTCCACAAATTTAATGGAATAACATGCAAATCATGAGATTGATAAGTTTTGTTTGACGAGGTACATCACATAATAAAAGCAAAGTGTTAGGGAAATCAGTATATTAAAACACTTATTTTATAGCAACACCTAGAATATTAAATTGATCTAAAATGGGGCTGTACTAGGCGCTGAACGATTTTGCATGTTATATTTGCTTAGCTGTTCAAAGCCTAACAGGATGGTTCAGTGTTAGAAATATTTTTATCAAACACCCACCATGCTGACCGACTAGGACATGCCTTCTGAATGAGGCCCATTCAAAGGCTATCAAACAGCCCCTAAATAAACTTATATCTTACGATGTTTGTTTTCATTTGTGGCCAACTATTATGGGAGGCTTGTAGACAAAAATGCGTGAAATATAAGCTTTAGCATTATACACAACTAAGGTAGTTGGACAGGTTGGGGGAGGCTCAGCACCCACCAGTCCCCCTACGTCCTCCGCCCCTGCATAAGGGTAACAATACCCACAATTGAAGCTACATCACTTCCTGTGGGATTCTGAATAGATATACACAAGTATAAGTGATTACAGCTAACAAGATATTTTTATTAACAAATGTAACTTTACGGATTATAAGATAGGGCAACTTGTGTACTTTTGTGCAACTGATGTACTTTTTAGGCAATTGGTGGCCTTCATGCCGGGCAAGTAGCGGCATATGGTTGGCTAAATTCAAGTTGCGAAGATAACTGGTCTAGAAAAGCAAATACAAAAGATTCCATCTAGATAGTCTCATACCTTGGGCAACCGAGGCATTTTTGGAGTTACTTTTTTTTTTTTTTTTTTTCTTTTAGTTGGAATATTTGATTTTTAGTTTCTAAAGTATTTGTAGTTTCTAATGTATTCAAGCAAGGATTTTGTTCACTTTTAGTTGTGTATATAATGAACTTATCTGCAAGTGTATGTGTTACTCGATGAAATTTACGAGAAAAACGTTTATTTGTTTTTAACTGTTGTGCTAATCATTTCATTGGTGCAATCAACATTGAGATTTTACAATGTTGTTTGGGTTTATATGTTTGTCTCACATTAAGACACAGTTCTATAAATAAGGTAGCATCAAGCACAACAAAAGCATCACTTTGGAAATTACATAATTAACAAGTTACATCATCAGTAGAATGGCTATTATTAACAACAAAGCAATCATTTGCTTGCTTTTCGCGTTTATTTTTGTTAGTATGGTGTCAACAACCGAAAGCAAGAGGACTATTTTCCGTAAGTCTACACTTATGAATTGCATGTATGAACATATCTTTAAGTGAGCAATAAATATGTTCATATTTTCTTATCGATCAATTGGTTTCATGAATTTTTATGCATGCCAAGATTAATCTGTTTACCTCATTTAATAATATGATTCTTTTCTCAGCATTTCTTGTTTGTAATTCTGTTATTGGCGTGAAAAGTGGAGATACTTGCTTTGACATTGCTAACAACTTCAAGCTGAGCTCTAAAGCATTCGAGTCCATCAACCCGAATCTAAACTGTGACAAGCTGTTTGTCGGTGAATGGATTTGCGTCAAGGGATTCTAATTACTGGCTTCAAAATGACTCCATGAATGATTAAACAAATAAAATTGTCCACTCTGTTTAAACTTGACAGCTCTAGCAATACATCAAAATGTGATGTTCGAGTTGCAGATTATAGGCTTGTAATATTGTGTTATGCAATCATTAATAAAGAAAGCCATATTATAAATTTATTGGTGCATAAACGTACAAAAAAAAATACTCCTTAATAACAAAACTAGCAGTCAGGTTGGGGAAAACAAGTTAGAATTTTCGTTTGAAAAAAGATATATATATATATATATATATATATATATATATATATATATATATATATATATATATATATATATATATAAAGAAGAAGAAGAAATATTTACACTTTGAAAGTGTTTAAGAAAGTATTACTTTTTTTTTTTCAAATATATGCCTGGTTCATTCAAACGTATGCCACCTTTGCAACCTGTTATGCTATGTAGAATAACACTTTGCCAAATACAATAAGAAGTCCATTACCATCAACGTTTCACCTACATATTGCCGTAGCCAATTCATAGTATACGTTGGCCTGGCATAAAAGTATTCTGGCCTACTAAAAATTGAACAAATTAATGAACACAGCAGCAAAAAACCCAACCAACCTCCCCTTGGTTCAATATTATAAAAGACCTAAAGAAAGTTTTACAAGACAACGTTTAACCAAACGATTACAACTGAGAATTTAAGATTTAATAGACAAGGTTTATCACCAAAACAAAGACAGATTCACTTATTTCTACTAGAAGAGAAAGAGAACAAATATATAAGAAGAAGATAATAAGACCGTTAGCAATCCACACCACGCTCTCACTTCAGTCCAATTGAGCCTTTGGAAGGATATTGAAACGGCTTTCCAACTTGTCATATTTAGTACCTGCACAAACAAACAACATACAAACAAAACCTTGTAAAAGAATAAGGGGAAAATAAGAAAGAAGTGTACAAGTTTAACCCCTGTACTAATAGAAACCAGGAACCACACTTCTCAACACCCTCCCTCAAACTTATACCATGAACATATCTTTCAGGTTAAGTTTGTCACACAACAACTTGTGCTGCTGCACATATAAGCCCTTGGTAAAGATGTCAGCAATTTGCTGTGTGGTATGAACCTTTATGGTTCTAACAACACCAGTAGCAACCTTTTCTCTAATGAGATGTAAGTCAATTTCAAAGTGCTTAGATTTCTCATGAAACACAGGGTTTGCTGCAAGTTGCAAAGCAGAAATATTGTCACAGTACATATCCACTGGCAGAATACCAGTAATACCAAATTCACTCAGAATATTGCAAATCCAAATAATCTCATAGGTGGCAGAGGCCATGCACCTATATTCAGCCTCAGTAGAGGACCTGGATAAGGTAGCTTGTTTCTTGCTTTTCCAAGAGACCAAAGAGTCACCCACAAACACACAAAAGCCTGAAACTGACTTTCTAGTAACTGGGCACTTAGCCCAATCTGAGTCAGTGTAAACTTTGACCCCAAATTGTTCAGTCTTAGAAAACTGAACACCACAACCAGGAGAACCTTTGAGATATCTTAACACTCTTAGAGCAATTTTAAGATGTGAAGTAAGTGGAGAGTGCATATATTGACTCAAACATTGCACAGAGTAAGAGATATCTGGCCTTGTATGAGTCAAATAAATTAGCTTTCCAACAAGTTGTTGATAGTTGGATATATTTGAATGAGGTTTATCTTCATGAGTTTCAATGTGATTCAAAACATAATTTGCAGGCAGAGGACTTGAGACAGGTTTGGCTGTCAGAAGTCCAAACTCATGAAGAAGCTCCAAACAATATTTTCTTTGAGATAAGCAAAGACCAATTTCATTTCTTAAAACTTCAATTCCCAGAAAATATTTGAGTAAACCCAAATCTTTGATTTGAAATTTGTTTTTCAGAAAAATTTTAAAGTCATTAATCTCATTGACATCATTTCCTGTCACCACAATATCATCAACATACACCAATAGAGCAACAAAGCTCTTACCAGAACCCTTGGTAAACAAGGAGTAGTCATATTTACTCTGAACAAATCCACGATCAGTAAGAGCAGCTACAAGCTTAGTATTCCATTGTCTTGGAGCTTGCTTGAGCCCATACAATGATTTGTTAAGCTTGCAGACTTTGTTCTTACCACCGTAACCAGGGGGCATGGTCATGTAAACATCCTCATGCAAATCACCATATAAGAAGGCATTATTCACATCAAGTTGATACAAAGGCCAATCATTTTGAACAACAATGTTAATCAAGCATCTAACCGTAGTCATTTTAACAACAGGACTGGAAATCTCATCATAGTCAACCCCTTCCTTTTGACCACACCCTTTAGCAACAACCCTAGCTTTAAACCTTTCAATTTCACCAGAGGCTTTATACTTGATTTTAAAGACCCATTTACTTCCTATAGGTGTTCTACCTAAAGGAAGTTCACATTCAGTCCAAGTATCGTTTTCAAGTAAGGCGGTGTATTCAAGATTCATAGCATCAATCCAATATTTATTAGTGGCAGCCTCATCAAAAGAACTGGGTTCAACATTTTTATTCAAGGAAACAGAGAAACAGTAATTCCCAGAACTTAAGTGAGCATATTTAACAACTTTCTCAAGCCCATATCTTTTACTACTATTAACAACATAGTCATTGAACTTAGCAGGCATCTTAGAGGTCCTACTAGATCTTTTAACATTAGGTTGCTCAACTCCACTGTTCTCAACTGGGTTCAAAGGGACAGAATCATTTATCCTAGCATCATTTTCGAAACCAACAGGGTTCAAAACATTTTGAAAGTTTGAACCATTGCCCTCAGAGATGCTTTGTTCACCTATATAAGTTGCAGAACCTTGCTCACCATTAGCAGTTGTAGGGCTGCTAATAGGTTGAGAGGTCCTACCATCATCATTGGGTGTAGCTCTCTCTTCATCATCGGGTCTTTTAGGAAAATGGTTATCAAAGACATCAAAGAAATTTAAATTGTTTAACTGAGACTCATGATTTAAGTCAGAAATGGTTTCACTCAAAAGCTGAGAATTCATTTTAAACGGAAATATGTTTTCATAGAAATTAACATCTCTTGAGTAGAAAATGGTTTTGTCATCAAGGCTATAAAGTTTGTAGGCTTTCTTTTCAGTAGAGAACCCAATTAAAACACACTTGATAGACCTTGTGGAAAACTTATCATGATTATTTAAAACGGTAGCATAACACAGACAACCAAAGTTCCTAATATGAGAGAGCCTAGGTTTAGATCCATAAATAATTTCAAAGGGACATTTTCCATTGAGAACAGAAGAGGGCAACCTGTTGATCAGATAAACAGCAGTTAAGACACATTCAGACCACATATTCAAAGGAATCCCTCCCTGAAACATAAGGCTCCTAGCAACATTGAGGAGATGTCTATGTTTCCTTTCAACAATCCCATTTTGCTGTGGGGTATAGGCACAAGTGGTCTGATGAATTATTCCATTTTGATCAAAAAATTGATGCATATTGTTATTCACAAATTCAGTCCCATTATCAGATCTAACAATTTTAAAGTTGCAATCAAATTGGTTTTTCATCAAATTATGAAAGGATTTGAACATACTAAAAACTTCATCTTTAGTTTTGATAAGATAAACCCAAACACCCCTGGAATAATCATCAACAATAGTTAAAAAATATCTAAAACCATCTCTAGTGATGACCTTATAGGGTCCCCAGAGATCAAGATGAATGAGATCACCAACAGCAGATGACCTGTGGTCACTTAAGGGAAAGGGTTCCCTTGTTTGTTTGGCCCTGTGACAAATGTCACAAGGAGAAACATGTGAACCAGAAGTCACCTTTAAGTCATCCTGTAACACATCAATAACTTGATCAGCAGGGTGACCAAGTCTGCTGTGCCACAGGGGTTTAGAAACAAAAGTAGACACATTACATTTATTACCTATGTTTTCATACACAGGTTGATCAAACAAGTATAAGCCACCAGATTCACTACCAGTCCCCATGATTTTGTTTTGAGTTAAGTCCTGAATATAACATTTATTCTCATCAAACCCAACAAACATTTTACTGTCTCTAATCAGCTTATGCACAGATAACAGGCTGACACAGTACTCAGGAACCACCAGAACATCATACAGAACAACATTATTAGAAAGATATAAGTTTCCAATATATTTAATTTTAGCCAAGGTACCATTTGGGTGCCCAACTGTAAGATTAAGATCAGATATATCAATAATTCCAAACATATTTTTAGTGGTAACTGTCATATGCTGATTAACCCCTGAGTCTATAATCCAACCCACACTTATGTTACATAAAACAGAATTACTGTTAAAGAATCTGTAAAAGTGAATATTGAAAAACACATTTCCATTGAAAAAACTTGGCATACCTGCCATGTTGGCTTGAATATTGCCAGAGGGCGTATCATTAATCAAAGCCATTAACTTCATCATTTGATCATTAGTGAAAGAGGGAGATTGAGTAGAGGAGGACTGAGAGGAACCATTTTGATGCACTTCGACAGAAGCATTAGCATTGAAACCAGACTTAACACCATTTTTGGTAAAAGGTTTGACATATCCAGGAGGATAACCAATGAGATCAAAACATCTTTCGATAGTATGTCCAACTTTTCCACAGTTTTTACAATTCAAGTTCAGATTAGGACCTCTATTAGTACCACTTGTGTTTCCACCAGTGGTACCATTGTTAATAAATCTTTTGTTATCAAATTTTTTGAAGCCATAATTTCCAGTGTTACTGCCAAGATTTGAAAAGTTGGTTTTAATTAGAAGCAAAACTAGAAGTCTGAGTTTTTGAGACAGAAGCAGAAGAGGAAGGGATCCCTCTATGAGATTCTTCCCTAGAGACAATAGTAAAAGCATCTTTGACATTAGGCAAAATTTCTCTGGTTAAAAGACTGCTTCTAATAGGTTGATAAACATCATTTAATCCCATAAGAAATTGCATGAGTTTCATAAGATCATTATGTTTGGACACATCTTCTCTAGCAGCACAAGAACACTTAGGCAATTTAGTTAAGATATCAAACTCTCTCCATAGAGAATTAAGCTTATGATAATACTCAGAGACAGATAGATCTCCTTGTTTGAAATTATGAATTTTCTGCATTAAATTGAACACAACAGACCCATCTAACTTATCATAAGTTTCTTTCAATTCAGCCCAAACATCAGCAGCATTATCAGAAAAGATTTGACCCAAATACAAATCCTCAGAAACAGAGTTAAGCAACCAAGATAAAACAATAGCATTACACCTTTCCCATTGATTAAGAAGAGGAGAACTAGAAGCATATTGATCCTTTTTGCAAGTACCATCTATAAATCCAGTTTTATTCCTAGTATGTATAGCAAGTTTCATAGCAGTGGCCCATACTCTATAGTTTTCAGTACCAGTTAACTTCACAGAGACAATAGAAGCAGAACTAAAGTCATTATTATTCAGATCTAAAGGGTTGCCTAAGTCAAGACTACTAATCAAGACCTCAGAACTATCACTGACAACATCATCAGACATAATGAGAGAAAAACAGATAACAAAGCAGACAATAAAGCAATAAGGAACACAACAAAATAGCTAAGAAACAACAAGAAGAAAAAGAGAAACTCACACCCAAGAATAACTAATGCTTAGCAGAGTGAACTGGGTGTGACCAGAGCAGGTATCCTTGCCACTCAAAGTGGTAGGTCAAGATGTTAATCACACCGTTTGCACCCACTCAACTAAGACACTGTTATCTTAAGAGAAGAAATAAACCTTACAGTGCTTATAATGGATAAGAGAAGCAGCGGAAGAACCAGTAACCAATAACCAATAACCAATAACCAATCAGATCCCCAAAAATTAGGGTTTTGAAACCCTAATTCACCAATAAGCCAACAAGTCACCAATTCGGACCGAAGAGAACCAGAACAAACCACGATACAACGATAGAGTGTGAAGTTAGACAGAAAGCAACTAAATATTGAAAAACCCCCAATATTAAACCAAACCCTAAAAAATATTTTGAAACCCTAAAAAAAAATAATAGACCACTTTCCCAACCTGGCGCTCTGATACCATGAACAAATTAATGAACACAGCAGCAAAGAACCCAACCAACCTCCCCTTGGTTCAATATTATTAAAGACTTAAAGAAAATTTTACAAGACAACGTTTAACCAAACGATTACAATTGAGAATTTAAGATTTAATAGACAAGGTTTATCACCAAAACAAAGACAGACTCACTTATTTCTACCAGAAGAGAAAGAGAACAAATATATAAGAAGAAGATAATAAGACCGTTAGCAATCCACACCACGCTCTCACTTCAGTCCAATTGAGCCTTTGGAAGGATATAGAAACAGCTTTCCAACTTGTCATATTTAGTACCTGCACAAACAAACAACATACAAACAAAACCTTGTAATAGAACAAGGGGAAAATAAGAAAGAAGTGTACAGGTTTAACCCCTGTACTAATAGAAACCAGGAACCACACTTCTCAACAAAAATTGCAGCATGAAAATTGGACATGGTACGGATAAGTATTTGCCAAATTTGTAGTAAAATCTTACAATTAATATAATCCACAGTTTGGTGATTCTTTGAGCAACAGTTATTTACTACTATATCATTTTAACTTGTTATTTTCTATCTTTTTCTTATTAACATAGACATAACTTCAGAACTAAGACTAATATTTGAGTGAAAGAAATTGAAAGAAATTTCTTATTGCTTCAAGTTTTATTTATCAAAATTGTATTATCGGTTTCATTTTTTATACTTGTATATTTATTTACGTGTGAGGTTGTGTATAATTAAAGTTTATCAAAAAAACTAACTAAACATTGGATCATCATAAGATCTATGCCATCCAGTTAGAAAACTCGTGTCCAAAGACGTGATGGAGATGATTAAAGGGGTGTGTAACCGGTACCGGGTGGAGTTGATGTTGCTAAAGGTATCTATTTTGCTACTGGTATGCTGCCTTAGCTGGTTTAATATTTAAGGAGTACTAATTCATAACTAACCACTCAATGGTGGCCTATTGGCAAAACGGTTTGTGACTATCACTCTAAAATGTTTGAGGTCTCAAGTTCAATTCCTGCTAGGTGCAAACAACCTTGAAGTGGCCATGCTAACCTCCTAAAAAGGAAGGGCTTCACCTGGTTTGAGTATGTGTGACGATAGGTTCAAACCCCGTGGGCGTATTTTGTTGTAGACTTGCATTTATTTATTTTTATGGGCGTATTTTGTTTTTTTCTTGTAATATGCTCATAGGAGGCATGTAGATATTAAGAAGGCTCGGGGCAAGCACAAGGTTGTGAAAGAGGTTTCCAACAAAAAGTTGTTAGACAATAGATTAGATGGCCCAAGTCTCCCTTGATTGCGTTCTTCAAGCTTAGCTTTTTCAATGAAAGACCTAGATCATAGAGTTGTTTTTGTAAAATAACACTATTGGAAGCCCAATCATTTATTCAGTCCAAGCAACCCTTGATTGCGTTCTTCATTTCCTTCTCTACATCATCACCCTTATATATCTTATCGACAATACATTTCTTTGAGTTTACTACAGTTTCTAGAGTTGCTTTGATTACGGCCTTAATCATTTGAGTGTAAGAATGATGTAGAACGCCAAGAAGATTCTCCTAAAACGAGGCCATCGTATCTCTAGGTTTACCAATGTAATCCCAAAGAAATATAAGATTGTTCTTTAGCATGTTAAACTGTTGAATCTCATATAGACCTATTTGCTTTTGAGAAGCTTTAATAATGTTTATTTGCTTTGTAGTGTTACCATCTATATTAAGCGATTCCTCAAGTGTTTGCATCAATCTAGGATCACGCTCTTTGAGTACTTGAGTATATGACTTCCCCAATATGAGACATTCAATTTTAGTTTCTTTCACATTTTCACAAACCCCGTGTGATCGCCTCATCCTTTTGTTTAATTAGGTGCTCGAGTTTCAAATCCAAACTATTCAACTTCTCCAAAGTGAACTCACTAGACGAGCAACTTTCCTCAGCATGCAATGCTTTTAATTTTAACAACAACTCTTTAAACTCAGTCTCAAACTCATCTTTCTTTTTCTTCAGTTCTTAAGATAGCTTTCAGCGTTATTGATCCTATCAATGATGGCTCCAATACTATTTTCAAAGTCAGGTTCACCTGGGAGCTTGCAGAGCACCTTGCACTCACCTTCAAGTTATCTTAAGAAACCGAAGGTGAATGCAAGGTGAATGCGTTCTCAGCTAACAGAACTTGAAGGTGAATGCAAGGTGCACTGCAAGCTCCTAGGTGAACCTGACTTTGAAATTAGTGTTGGAACCATCATTGATAGGATCAATAACGCTCAAAACTCTCTTAAGAAACTGAAAGGAAAGAAAGACGAGTTTGAGGCTGAGTTTAAAGAGCTGTTGTCTAAATTAAAAGCATTGCATGCTGAGGAAAGTTTCTCTTCTAGTGAGTTCACTTTAAAGAAGTTGAATAGTTTGGCTTTGAAACTGGAGCACCTGACCAAACAAAAGGTTGAGGCGATCAAACGGGTTCATGAAAGTGTGAAAGACATTAAAATTGATTGCCTCCTATTGGGAAAGTCATATACTCAAGTACTCAACGAGCATGATCCTAGATTGATATAAACACTTGAAGAATCACTTAACATAGATGTTAATACTTCAAAGCAACTAAATGTGATTAAAGCTTCTCTAAAGCAACTATAGGTCTAGATGTGATTCAACAGTTTGACATGCTAAAGAGCAATCTTATATTTCTTTGGGATTACACTGGTAAACCTAGAGATACGATGGAAATCAAAGCACTGAAATTATTAAAGCCGAAATCAAAGCACCTCTAGCTAGAAATTGTGGTGAACTCAAAGAAATGTGTTGCCGATAAGATTTATGAGTGTGATGACGTAGAGCAGGAAACGAAGAACACAATCAAGGGATGCTTGGTCCTAATAGACGATTGTGCTTATGGTTCATTTGGCGGTATCGTAATGGCGTCACTTTTTCCTCTCATTCCTTGAGGAAAAGTGATGTTTTCGATTATATTCATTTGTATTCTTATTCTTAGCTTAAGCATAGAGGTAGTTTGTCTTGTAGTTAGAATGCTTGGCTTAATTCGCCTTTGTAATTTCTAGCACCTTGCTAATTTGCTGCCGTTCAAAAAAAATAGATGATTGTGCTTCCAATAGTGTTATTTTACGAAAACAACTCATTGATCTAGATCTTTTCATTGAAAAAGCTAAGATTGAAAGAACATAATAAAGGGAGGCTTGAGCCATCTAATCTATTGTCTAACAACTTTTTCTTGGAAATCTCTTTCACAACCTTGTGCTTACCCTGGCCCTTCTCAATTAAATGGTTGTGGGTTTAAGTCGGGACATGTTAGATACATTTGTGTTATAAATATTGTGAGATAGTTAAAATTGCCGTTTTAAAAAAATATAAAAAATGGAACTTTGATTGTACACGATAGAGCGATTGTCCTCTTATGTGTTGGGAATAGGGTTGAGAACAAACGAATGAGACATGATGTAGCTGTTGCTTTTGCTTTTAAGTCATATAACTGCAACAATGTTCGAACATGAATAAAATATGGCATTGTTAGTATGCTATGTAAGTTTAAAGTTGACGAATCCAATTTTTTATCAGATTTTTGATGTTTGTTTTTGTAGTTTTAGCTATTGATTTCATTGGTTAGATCAAATCGATATTTACTGATGCTGTTAATTTGGTTTATGTGTTATGCTCGTTATAGGATATGAGTTCTATAAATAGATTAACATTTATCGAACCAAAAACATCTCTTCAAACATTTACAAGATCAAAGTATATATGGCTAGTATCAGCAACAAAACAGTCATCTGCATGCTTTTAGTATTTGTTTTTGTTAGCATCATGACTATAACCGAAGGCAGATCTACTTCTCTCGGTAAGTCTACTCATGAATTATTTATACTCAATCTCTGTAACATGGTTTTCTTTCATCTTGATGCTAAGATGAATCATCAATATATATTTCTCATATACCGTTGTTTTCTTCACTAAATTTTCCAGGGATAACTCCTTATTGTGTAAAAGTTATCGGCGTGAAAAGTGGAGATACTTGTTTTGACATCGCTCAAAAGTTCAAGTTGAGCACTCGATCATTCCAAGGCGTCAACCCAAATCTGAACTGTAAAAAGCTATTTGTTGGAGAATGGATTTGCGTCAGTGGAGTATTTTAATCACACTCAACGTAAAGTCTCCATAATTAAAGGCTGCACCAATAAGTTGATAGTTCTGTTAGGACTTGAACTACTAAAAAGAAGTATCAGCAATAGATCGATGCCAATATGAAATTAAGAATGTGAGTAGAGATTTCAAGAACAATGATCCTAATGTGTCTTGGTGGAAGGTGGTCTGGTTTTCTCAATGCATCCCAAAGCATGCATTTATCCTATGGCTTGCTGTTAAAAATAGATTGTCCACTCAAGATAGAATACAAAAATGGGGAAACTGTTTAGTTAACAGATGTTATTTGTGCAAAAATGATTCTGAAGATTTAGAGCACTTATTCTTTAACTGTGAATATTCAAGGGGTGTTTGGATCAAGACTAAAAGTATGGCTAATTTGAGAGGAGACTTCTTCAATTGGAATGACACTATTCTTGAGTATACTAATGGTCAAAATGGAAATAATATTTGGAGTGTGGTAAGAAGATTGATATTTGCTGCTAGTGTCTATTTTATTTGGAATGAGAGGAATTGTAGGATCTTCAAAGAGGAAAGTAAAGGTCATGAGGAGGTGGCAAAAATGATAATTGAAACAGTGAAATGGAAACTGATTAGCTTAAGAGTAAAAGATAGTAATGCAGTCAGGAATGTGGAAAGAATATGGTCTATTACTTGCAACAAGAAAGTGAAGGATGGTTATAGTATTGGTTGTATGATGACTGAATGGCAGATGGCTTGTAATTTGTGGTTGAAAACTGGTATAAGTTAGTTCCTCTGCCATTGTATTGTGAGGATGGGCTGCAAGTTAATGATAGAAAGGACTAATTTGTGACAGTTCGTAATCCTCAAAAGGAAGTTTCCTGCTATGGTATGCTAATGTGTATGTTGCCTGACTAGCATTATGGGGGTGTTTGGCTCAAGAGATTCTGATTATGGAATCTCAAAATAAAGTGCAGGTGGTGTTTCATGAATAACCTGCTGTTAGTAAACATGGTTTTAAACCAGAAAATTCTCAAATTTTCAACCTGAAAATGTGAGAATTCTTGTACTCACTTCAACTGATGGCCTTGTACCTTGGATATTTTAAGGCTCTTCTTTCACAAGGGTTCTTCTAATTGTCCATAAAGTAGGTTTCCAGTTAAGTAGGGTAAGTGAGTATGGTGGGCAGTGTATGAAGATAGGAATAGTGAGGAGTGAAAGATGAACCTACTTGGTCCTATCTATATACTGCCAAGGAGGAAAGGTTGGTACTCACTGTAGGGTGTGTGTTCCTAGTTGTGTGAAGCCATTGTAGTAAATGGAAATGTAGCACAATTAGTATAGCCCCTACCGTGGAGAGGTTATGGGTGCCTAGTGAAGCTATTAACCCATTTCTCTTATGCTTACTGTGGGTGATGGATGAGTGAGCATGGGAGGGGGTAAGATGGAAATGTATCTAGATGGTTAAGGTGCATAAAAGGTGAATTGATAAGAGTTTGGTATAGCATTTGGTGGGATTGCAATCCTCTATGATCTGTTCTATTCCTGATGCTAGTTAGTTGTATGTTTGCTTTGCTATGTTCTGTATTAGAATTAGGGCTGTCCAATTCTTTGAATTCTATTGTTTAAGTTTGTACAGACAGTTTTGGAAAAGTTAATATAAATTCACCATTTGCACCAAAAAAAAAATAATGGCGGTTTTACAGTGTGGTTTTGTTTAATCGGTTGTCAATGAGAAAAGCTGCTTTGTTTAAATCTTGTTATTGATTGTTTAACTAATAAGTATTAATGGCTCAAAGAAAAATGATACCTTATATTTTATATATTGACGCTCCTCTTAATATAGGGTTAGACTAATACTTATACAAGAAACTGTGACACATAAAGATCCAAACTTAGTCCAACACCCTTTGGTGTCATTACAGGTCTCAGTACCGAAACGAATTTTGATTTGTGACAGAGAAAAATAGCTTTAAAAATGTTGGTAGAAGTAACCTTTGTGGGCTAGTGATATGTGAGTGTGCCTACCAACCAAGAAATCGAAAGTTCAAATCTCGTTAGAGACAACTGTCCGTGATATATAATTTGAGATTGGTGGTATATATATGTGTGTAAAAAAACATCGTTAAAAAATGTCATTGATTGTAAAAGAGTGTCCATAAAGTTTCCACATATTTCTTCAATTAAAAATTGTGCAAGAAACGTGCCGTTGGTAAAAGAACTATATAGTGACAGAAAAGAGTGTAAAATACTGTATTTGATAACTTTGTGACACAAATTTTCCCCCTAAAAATAGCAACATAAAAATATGATCTGTGCCCACGACCCACGTTATTTAAAACGTGTCACTCAACTCATGGTACTACGTAGTAACAGTTTTTGTCAATAATGCGTCTGTAATAGTGTAATGACCTAATGATAGTTTCTTACGGTGTGTTTACCCGGCTACTCGTCATACAATACTATTCCTTTTTTTCATACATACACCTAGTCTACTAGTCATTAAACATGGAAAAGTAATTTAACTATAATAAATTAATAGTAATGAAAGTAGATTTTATAGTGTGTGTAAAAGCTACCTTACTGGTACTTGAAAATATTAGTCGATTATATAACGAGTAGAGCATTAGTTTAAAGGGTGGAGCTCTCGTGCTTCAATCAATTGACTCGGGGTTCGAGTCCTATCCTTGGCATTTGCCTCAGATAGGTACCCGCCTCAATAAAACTTATGGGCACACTGGAGAGATGACTTTGTGGAATAAGAGATTGTTGGTCGAGTCTCAGCTCGTCTCACTCCAGATAGTGCTCAGGTCAGGAGACTTGACGGAGCTATTCCTTGTGGGGTGGACAACAGTGACGGAACCAGGGGGTGTCCCGGGACACCCATGGATTTTTGTTGCATAGTGTTAATTTTCTTAAAAAAAGCATCGATTTTTCTTAAATGAACCGGTCTTTAAAACTTGTGTTTGTAGTATTGTTTAGTTTATTCTAAGTGCACCTGGTCGTTTTATGTCCTGGTTCCGTCACTGGTGGACAATGGTTGGTGGCAAAAGGCTAGGCACCCGGGATCAGGGTATTCCCGCCAATCTACAAATTTTTTTTTTTTTTTTTGAATTAGTCGATTATATACTCTTGTAAGCCATACTCTTACCACATACATAAATTGTACAGTTCAAGTTACATTTGTACGCTAATTAAATATAGCAAATGACAACGATGAAAATATTTAGAAAGACTTTGTTAATATCACATGACAATGTATTCACTAGATCATGTATTGAAGTAGTGATCCAAAAAGCATACGAGCATATATGCACATTTGAATTGTATTTTGGATCTCTTCCTAGATTATTTTGTCGTTTATTTTCTTTGAAATACCGTTAAGTACAAACTAACGAGACAAGAAGAAGCTGAGCCATTTGCTTTAATAATCAATACACTGAAACAATGTTCGAACGCGAACAGAATGTGACATACTTCTATGCTTTATATAATTTTATACTTACGAAATCCATGTTTGTAACAAATTCTTGATCTTTGTTTTCGTAGCGTTGTAACAACTGTTTTCATTGTTTAGATCAAAATCAAGTTTCATCGATGTTGTTTTGGTTTATGTGTTAGTCTCATTATAGCTTATGAGTTCTATAAATGGATTAACATTTACAAAAACCAAATCATCCTTTCAAACTTCTACAACCAGTAAGATCATCATTAGATATCATGGCTAACAACAACAACAAAACAGTCGTCTACCTGCTATTTGTGTTCCTTTTTGTGAGTATCTTGACGACAACTGGTGGCAGAATGACATCTCTCGGTGAGCCTAAAATTAGTCGTCTGCAAGTTCTTAATCATATATATCATTTCGTGCCATTTAATTTATAAATCAATGTGTATGTTTGAACTACCTCTAAAACAATAGACAATGAATATGCTCAATGCAAGAGATTTGATTTCTGTCTTGTGGCTAATATGAATCATTTACTTCAATTAACATTATGCTAATTTCGATTAGATTTTTCAGGAACAACCCCCGTTTGTAAATCTGTTATCGGCGTGCAAAGTGGAGATACTTGTTTTGACATTGCTCAAAAGTTCAAGCTGAGCTCCGGATTATTCGATTTCATCAACCCAAATCTGAACTGCAAGAAGCTGTTTGTGGGTGAATGGATTTGCGTCGATGGGATATAAATATGGTCTTTTAATGACTCCATGTATCGAACCAATAAAATTGTTCGTTCTGCTAAACGTGAAATGAAAGGATGTATCCGAATATGGTAACAGTTGTGAATTGTGGGTTTGTAATAACATGTTCTCCCGTTGTCAATAAAAATATTGTCGTATTTGATTTTCTATACTTGAATGATAGCTGGCTAAGAGTTATTACCGAGTTACAATATAACACACAAACAAATCCCAAAAGGTATTAGATATAAGTATTCATTAATTAGATGCATTCAAATAGATTTCCGAATCAAACTGAAGCTCATTGAATTCCGATCTGAGAGATTGCAGAGTTGAACACGTTTGTTCGGCGGTGACTGACTGTGATTTAAGTTGCTTGAATACTTCGGCATTGCATCTCTCAACCAACTCTTTTTCATCAACTCTGAATTGAGCTTCACGTGACAGCCAAACAATCTCAGCATCCTTGTGAATCTAGGAAAAAAAAAAAAAAAAAAAAATAGCGATTCAATCAAACCATAAAAATAGCATCCTACAATCTCTATGTCAATACAATGTGGTCGATATCTTCTTTCCACATATATAACTAATTTGATTGAGATATTATCAGCTTATGTAATATCAAGTGTACATTTGGATTAATCACGTTATGTATCTAACTAAAAAATTTCAACCTAACTAATTCACTAAAAATAACACTTCGATGGTTGTATGATATACCCATTCTCTAGGTATGATCAACAATGACATGTGCTAGCTAGATCATTGACTAACATGTTTCTGTGAGCACTTGGTGTTGAATATATGAATAATATAAAACAATAAACATATAAACATCAAAGAGTACGCAGCGGAATAGATCAAATACAAATAATAAATTAACCGAAATATAAATGGATACGTACCTCTTGATTCAAGCAAGAACAAGAACTTATAAACCCTAGGAGAGGGCTTATATGGATCGACTAGGGCTAGTCACAAGGCAAGATCACCGTTAGCAAAAGTATGCTAACACTTCGTTCTCACACACACGTACTATAAGCGTTTCAATGGAAATGCTAGATTCGTAGTACACGAAAAGATTAAACTATTGGTCCTATCAATAAAAGATCGATTAGACACAAAGAAAGAGATTAGAGAAGATTAGGTTGCTAAGGAACCAAGGGATGATTAGAATGAATGAGAGGGGTCTCATTATATACTAATCAAGAGGCTTGGAGCAAAAGCTATCCCAAACCCTATGGGGTTATGGGTGTGGCCGGCCATGGGTTACAAAAGCCCAACCCGAACCGAACTTTCACTCTTTTCCAACTCTAGTCCTTCATGTTTCGTCTAACGGTCGTTAGTTACCGTTAAGTTTATATTTCGTGTATTTAATAATTATTCGTCACTAAAACAATAATTATTAATTCATTGAAACTCATACGTAAAGTGTGCAATCCCGAAGTCTCGAGTTCGAGTCCGGTCATGATATATTAATTTATTATCCGTCAAACTAACAGCTCCCACTCGGATATAGATTAATGTAACAATGACAATGGTTAGTCTAGCATAACACGCCAATGTCCCCAGAACGATCTCGAGTATGGTTTCCTGGAAAAAACCACCTTTGATGATTCATCATCATACTTATCCTTTTGATTCTAATACTATGTTAATTTGGATATGGATTGAAGTCATTCCATAATTAACTAGTGTTTCTCGTTATTTATGATTAAGCAAGATTACCAATTCTTCTGAACGTATTCCAGATAGACCTTGGGCATGGCCATGCAAACATCTTGTTAATCCTACGAGCGGCCAAACAGTATTATACTTAAAAACAAATTTGAAGGAACCAAATCCTGTATTGACTACAAGCATAACCTATGAACTTCGCATCACCTCTGAAAATAGTCCTTATAACTACCAGTTACGGATAGCGTTAGATTATCTCACAGAAAATGAGCTACATCCATAGTAGTTACCTAGTATCTCAAGTCTGAGGATAAATATTCATGATTTACTATAATGACAACATCCATAAGTACAATCATGTAGTTGGGATTTTGTCCTATATTCAATTTATCCAGTATTGAATATCATGTGAATTTGGCATATCTACGCACCAATATAATTTATATATATTATACCAAATCTCACATTTGTCTTAGTTCAATGATACTCCCATATCATTAATTGACAACGAACAATTTTAGAATAACTTAAGTTATTCATGGATTAAACATGCAAATATAGGATACAATATTTATGAATAGAAATAAACATAACACAATACTTCATTTCATTCGAATAATTATTGTTTACAATCCTTTATCCAAATACTAACCACAGATTTACATGAAACTACTAGCTAAACGAAGTCCAATGCCATCAGCAAGTCGAGTAAGCTTTTCCTTAGATAAAGCCTTCGTAAATGGATCAGCTAGATTGTTATCTGTGTGAATTTTGAGTAGATTGATTTCACCTATGTCGACTTGTTCTCGAACATAGTGATATCTTCTTGGAAAATGTCTGGCGCCCTTCATAACTCCAGGTTCATTGGCGAATGTAACTGCGGCAGAGTTGTCACAATACATATTAATAGGTAATTCAATTGACGGCATAATACCAAGCCCCGAAATGAATTTCCTGATCCAAACAGCTTCCATCGCAGCTTCCGATGCAGCAATATACTCAGCTTCTGTAACAGACATCGCAATTGTTGTCTGCTTCTTGCTCTTCCAGTCAACTGCTCCTCCATTAATAACAAAGACATAACCCGTCTGAGACTTTGTATCATCTTTATCAGTTTCAAAGGACGCATCACAGTAACCTGTAACATCAAGTGCTGCTTCTGGATTTCCCCCATACACTAGGAACATATCTTTAGTATTCCTTAAATACTTAAGAATGCTTTTAACAGCGTGCCAGTGCTTTCCACCTGGATTCTGTTGATAACGACTGGTCATATTTTGTGCAAACGCCACATCAGGTCTTGTGCATCTAACTGCATACATGATAGATCCTACTGCTGAAGCATACGGAACCTTCTTCATGATTGCAACCTCTTCAGGTGTTGAGGCACATAGTTTGCTACTTAAGCCATGTTCCACTTGCATTGGCAAATATCTTTTCTTGGAATTTTGCATATTAAATCTCTTCAATACTTTATCAATGTAAGTACTTTGACTTAATCCAATCAACCGCTTTGATCTATCTCTGTAGATCTTGATTCCAAGGATGAATGTTGCTTCTCCTAAATCCTTCATAGAAAAACATCTACCAAGATAAGCTTTAACTTCGTTTAAACTTGGTATATGATTTCCTAATATTAATATGTCATCGACATATAGGATAAGGAAAGTAACATTACTCCCACTAGCTTTCTGGTATACACATGGCTCATCAAGATTTTGACTAAATCCAAAACTTTTGATTTCTGCGTCAAATCTCTTATTCCATTGACGTGATGCTTGCTTTAATCCATAAATAGATCTTTTAAGTTTGCATACATGGTTTGGAAATTCTGGAATCACAAACCCCTCAGGCTGCGCCATATAGATGTCTTCATCTAGGCGACCATTCAAGAAGACGGTTTTGACATCCATTTGCCATATCTCATAGTCATAGTAGGCAGCTATGGCTAAGAGAATCCTAATAGCTCTAATGTCAGCTACAGGAGAAAAGGTCTCCTCGTAGTCAACACCAAATGTTTGAGTATAGCCTTTAGCTACCAAACGAGCCTTATAGATGTGTACAATGCCATCCATGTCTGTTTTTATTTTGTAGATCCATTTACTTCCAACTACCTTAGCATTTGGAGGTAAGTCTACATCTTCCCAGACTTCATTGTCTTTCATGGACTGCATTTCCCCATTCATAGCACTCTGCCATTTCTCCTTTTCAGGACCATTAATGGCAGCCTTATAACTAGAAGGTTCATTAAGATCCCCTAGTATTGTTTCCTCACATTCTACGTTAAGGCATAGACGTTCGGGTGCTTTCACAGTTCTTGAAGATCTGCGAATGGGTACCACTTCCATTTCAGGTGGAGGACCTAAACTTTCAGGTTCCACATGAAGTGTGCTAGTGTTTTCAGAAGGTGATGTATCTTCATCTTCTAGATCATAAACTCTCCCACTGAATTCTTGAGATATAAGATTCTTTTCAAAGAAATCTCCATACCTAGCCACAATGACTTTATTCTCTGGTGGAAAGTAAAAGTAGTAACCCATTGTTTTCTTTGGGTATCCTACGAAGATACACTTAACAGATCTCTGTTGGAGTTTATCTGGTGAATCACGTTTAACAAACGCGTCACAACCCCAGACCTTTAAGTAAGAAAAGCTAGGAGCTTTTCCTGTCCATAATTCATATGGAGTCTTATCAACCTTCTTTGTTGGAACCATATTCAATATGCGAATAGCAGTTTCAAGGGCATAATCCCAAAAGGATAAGGGTAGAGATGTAAGATTAAACATTGATCGTACCATGTCTAGCAAAGTACGATTTCTCCTTTCAGATACACCATTTTGTTGTGGAGTATAAGGAGCCGTGAGATGCTGGACTATACCACACTCAGCTAGATAATCTTTAAACTCTGGGCTTAAATATTCACCGCCTCTATCGGATCGAAGTGCCTTAATCTTCTTACCGAGTTGTAATTCTACTTCACTTTTGAAAACCTTGAAGGTATTAAAGACTTCATGTTTATGTTTAAGTAAATAAACATAACCATAACGACTATAATTATCCGTGAAGGTTATGAAGTAGGTAGCACCACGTCTTGACACATGTCTAAGTGGACCACACACATCAGTGTGTATTAATCCAAGTAGATCTATTGCCCTTTCCACTTGTGGTGAAAAAGGTTTCCTTGTCATCTTCCCAGATATGCAGGACTAGCATTTATCAAATGATTCATCATTGATCTTTTGTAAAAGCCCATCATGTTGCAGCTTCTGCATGCGATCCTTGCCTATATGAGCAAGACGACAGTGCCAAAGATAAGACGAATCCAAGTTAGACTTGATTCTCTTATTATTAATGCTATACACATAATTATTTCTATTGGACATGGAATCTTTCATATCAATTTCAAACACACCATTTATTGGAATTGCATTAAAGTAAAAAACATTATTTAAAGAAACAGAAATTCTATTATTAATAAATGTGTGAACAAAACCATTATCCAATAACAAAGAAACTGAAATGACACCCCTAACAATAGAGGGTGCAAAGTGACAATTATTCAATACTAGTATCATTCCCGAAGGTAAAACTAAATCGAAAGTCCCTATGGCTTCAACTGCTGCACGTACTCCATTTCCTACGTACAAGTATCTTTCTCCATAGGCCAGCTTCCTTGCTCCTCTAAGTCCCTGCGATGTATTACAGATGTGAGTACCACATCCTGTATCATATATCCAGGAATTATTCTTACGAGGAAAAGAAAATAACTCAATCATAAACATACCTGAAGTGCTTGCGACGTTACCAGGCATTTTACTTTTGTTGAGGCGCAACTCCTCTAGAAACAATGGACAGTTTTTCTTCCAATGACCAGGAGTGTTGCAGTGGTGACATTTAGCCAAATCCTTATTGAAATTTTCCTTCTTCTTCTGAAAAGGAGGATTTTGCTTTTTAGGCTTCTGTTGGTGGTTTGCAATCTGCTTGCCTTTACCAGTACCATTGCCTTTACCCTTGAAGTTCGCATTATGCGGTTTGTTGGGTTTCTTGGTGATCCTACCACCCAGTATCGTCATTACAGCAGGTGTAGGTGCCTTCTTATTCAGGCTTTTCTCATAATCTATAAGCATTGCATGAACTTCACTTACTGTCTTCCCCTTGCAATGCATATTATAGTTGCGTACAAACTCACTATACAGATCCTGATTAAGGGATCGCAAAATGAGACCAATGCACACACTTTCCTGATATCCGCAACCAAGTCGCTCCAATTGATCCATATAATATTTCATGGACAAAAAATGGGCACTCACGGATTTTCCTGCTTCCTGCTTACAATTGTGCATAGATTCTATTAGATCATATAATTCTGCAGCAGGTGGTTTCTCAAACATTCGTCTGAGTTCATTGATCATGTCCATGGGACCAAAGGGCTCAAACCGCTTTTGCAATTGAGTATCCATCCCAGCCAACATGAGGCAAGCCACATCATTGTGCTTCTCATATTCAATGTTGTATGCATCCTTTACGGCTTGTGTTGCATCATCAGCAGGTTTCTCAGGTAGAGGTTCACCAAGATAATCATATCTTCTGGCCATCCTTAAGGTGATTCTTAAAGATCGATACCAGTCATTGAAATTTTTACCAGTCAACTTGTCTCGATCAATCATTTGCTTGAACGCAGAACTCATGTTGCTCATATTAGTGTTTTCAGGTGTAGCCATTTCTACAGAAAAAATTCAAAAGTTAGTACTTTCGATAATTAAATTTCAATAAAATTAAATACCCTTGGTTCATAAACATATAACCATTTTAATTTTATATTGAAAAACTAGGATCCAAATTGACATAAGTTCATCACATCAGTTGATCTGCTAGTGATGACGTTATTCAATAAGGTACGGGTCGTGTCCCAATTGCCAATATTCAATTGCAATTCCTAGAATCGATGGGATTTACATTATTTGCCAACCGCAGTTGCAATGTAAACATGTTTTATCCCCATCTTCTTATGCCTTGAGTGATCAGTTCCCACTATCAACTCAATTAAGTTAACCAATTTAAGAAACAACAAACTTACATAATGACACCACACCAGTTGATCTGCAAGTGATGGAATCATGTAATTTGTCCTTCCATTGCAATCTAGTCAGGTTACGCCTTGGCGTAGATCCAATTTCAGGTGTTTCCGTTTCATTGGATGGCATATAACTTAAATTTAAGGGTAGTATTTTTTGATGTGTGTAATCAAAATATATGTACAAAGATGTCATGCATTCATCTTGCAGCATATGTTTCATGTAAAAAACTTTTACTCATTAGTTTCTTTACGAGCTTAAATCTCCAAACTTTTGATTGAGGCGTTGAGAAACTTACAACTTTGCCTTAAGTGCTTCCTAGTTATCATGGATGTAACGTAAAGACTAAAATATGACGCCCAAGCAAGCCCAGAACCAAAGGTGGTCCGAAGATCCTTAATAACCCGGTTCCAGTTATACCCACCACACAGATTGTCATAATTAGCTTTGCCCGTCAAACCACTTAATACAGTCGCAATCAATCAACCAAAAGTTCAAGATTTATAAGTAAGCTCAAAACAAGATTTCACCATTATTAAGTCCGTTTAATATTTTATTTCTTGAAATTACCCTTTGTTACTATCATGTTGCAAAAACATATAAAATAAAAGTAATAAAATAAAATAAACAAACAACAACAATAATGGTCATGCAAATTACAATCAATATAAAACACACTATTGATTTAATATACGATTAATAGGGTCTTTCCTAATTTTATAATTAATCAAATTTTAGTAATCTTTATACATAATATTTACTAAACCATTTATTAATTATAATAAATCGCATAAATAAGCATGAAATCAAAACAAATCATAATCCATAACAACACATGCATAGTTTGTCATGGATGCCCATATTGCACATATTATACAAATAATCATGTCAATCAAGGAACGCAACCAAACGGCATATAACAATATCCATACACATAAATTACATGCAACCTATGGTTTCTACAAGTTTTTATTACATAATTCATCAAACCCTAATTTCTTTTTAAATAAAAAAAAACTTTCGACATATATATAAAATAAATTCGAAAAAAAAATAAAAAAATAGGGTTTATGAAAAAAAAATAAAAACATAAGAACACCAAGCATGTTATAATCAAACGATTCAATTTTATGTGTTTCGGTAATTCATTATAATGTATTAACGGCTCTTGATGCCACTGTTGGAATATATCAATAATATAAAACATTAAACATATAAACATCAAAGAGTACGCAGCGGAATAGATCAAATACAAATAATAAATTAACCGAAATATAAATGGATACGTACCTCTTGATTCAAGCAAGAACAAGAACTTATAAACCCTAGGAGAGGGCTTATATGGATCGACTAGGGCTAGTCACAAGGCAAGATCACCGTTAGCAAAAGTATGCTAACACTTCGTTCTCACACACACGTACTATAAGCGTTTCAATGGAAATGCTAGATTCGTAGTACACGAAAAGATTAAACTATTGGTCCTATCAATAAAAGATCGATTAGACACAAAGAAAGAGATTAGAGAAGATTAGGTTGCTATGGAACCAAGGGATGATTAGAATGAATGAGAGGGGTCTCATTATATACTAATCAAGAGGCTTGGAGCAAAAGCTATCCCAAACCCTATGGGGTTATGGGTGTGGCCGGCCATGGGTTGCAAAAGCCCAACCCGAACCGAACTTTCACTCTTTTCCAACTCTAGTCCTTCATGTTTCGTCTAACGGTCGTTAGTTACCGTTAAGGTTATATTTCGTGTATTTAATAATTATTCGTCACTAAAACAATAATTATTAATTCATTGAAACTCATACGTAAAGTGTGCAATCCCGAAGTCTCGAGTTCGAGTCCGGTCATGATATATTAATTTATTATCCGTCAAACTAACACTTGGTACCTGTGTGTGGTAAGACAAGTAAGGAAAGTTAAAGGCCCCTCTATAGAGTTCATTGTGGACGCTTTCATATACACGTTGAGGGACGCACAACCATAGAACCAACGCTTTAAAGAATACAAGTGGTACATAAATGTACAAAAAGCCATAGCAAGTTCCCATTGAGGATCTTTTACACCTAGTTAGTGAACTTTGATTGCAACAGAGATGGAAGGGAACATTTAATGTTTGATATCCTAACGGGCAGAAGCTAGGTAGTGCGAGTGTTTGACTTGGTATATAAAGATAGTGCAGGATAGAATGTACATACATAAATCATGACTTAGTATAATAATAGAGGGTCTATTGCATCATTTTGCCATTACGATGAGCTGCACAGTTTGTAACACAATAATCACAATCTTACGTCAATACCACTAACAAACTAACCAGAATTGAACAGGGACGAAGATAAAGAGATGCTTTGTTAAACAGGAAAATGTTTTAACATAAGAAGGGGATTTTGATCTAGGACATATTTGAATAGGCCTCATAGCACATTCTAAAACTAGCAAATCCGCTTTCATAGCTAGACATTTAATATTAGAATCAGGAAGGAGACACATATATACAGCCCAAAATAACTGAAAGAAAAAAAGTATGTTTTAACATCCAACATTGTGTTTGTATGTATATATTCTACCTGATTATCTAATTATAACTTTCTGATGTTTGGGAGTAAAGTGAATCTCATATGTGAGTATGAGACTAGTAATGGGTTAAAAGAACAGTTTTTAATAACCTTTTCTACATGCAGTTGCAACAAAACTGAGTATCCAAGGGAAGTGGAAAACAACGAGTATTGCATTACTACCCTTATGCAAGAAAGGAACGACAATTTGATAGCGGAAAGCCAGAGGATATCAAGAAATTTCTAGCCGAATTTGAAACAAGACTTCAAACCTTAGTTAGAAATATCAATCTCAGGACGGTGTGCTGCCACAGCTAGGCAACGCAAGCCCCAAAAGACTATCATCATATATTGGTCTGTGAAATTCTCGGACTTGAAGTCTTGAACTAAACAGTTAAAAATGTTTATGAGGAATCTGTTATCCTCATATATATATGCTAGTCCAACGCAAGCCGCAAAAGACAATCCATATCCGCTTTTCCAAGACCGTGCTTTGATAATTGATATTGTAAATCCAAAGTATCTAACAATGTATAAGAGCATACCTTTTACTCATTTTATCGGTAAGTTCTTAGCTAATCAGAATTTGCCAAACACTTGGAACAACTTTCATCTGACTATCACAACCTCTAGCAGCTTACATCCAAACATTATCTTATGCAACCAGTTTTGTATTGTTCTGAACTCACTTATTAACTTTCAGAAAGCACATATCTAAATGGCTATACTACACATAAAAAGTGATAGTGTATCCCGTTCTACCAAACACTATCTTAAGCAGCATGTTTTGTTCTAAACTTAGTTTATCCTGTTTAGCATTACCACTTCTAAATATAAAAATTGACACACAATAACGCCTATGCGGATATAATTCCGGGTTCAACTAAAAACCATCGATGATTCAAAGATTATATTGGCAAGCATCAAGGTAAGGCAAAACCACCATTCCTGTCTCCTTTTTGTAGAAACAATCAAAATGCAGGTAGCTATTTTAAACCATATATATATATATATATATATATATATATATATATATATATATATATATATATATATATATATATATATATTGAAAATGGGTCAATGCTGTTTATATTTGATTGAAGGGGCTTAAATATAACATAATAGCAATAGGCAACAAGTCATGAAATCACTAAAGTGTCATCTTATACAAAAGAAACTTGATGATTGCTTATACAAAATCTGCTCAGAAGAAATTACTTATTATACCGTCTAAAAGTGGCAAAAGCAAACAAGTTTTGAGGTATGATAGACACAATATGATAATTGCACCAATATGACAAACACAACCGTATGAAAGAATAAGCAAAGTGGCAAAAGCAAACAAGTTTTGAGATATACATCTAGTTATAGCACAAAAGCCTTGTGTAGGTCTTTTCTTTATTGCAAGTCCAGTCAGTCCCTGAGTACCTTGTATCTAAGAATGAAGTCGCAGAGCAACCGTGGCTGCATCAGGCCTTTTGCCAACGTCTGGGTGGATGCAGTCCTCTACCAGCTTTATAAGCTTTGTGGCAGCTTCTGGGGTGATGGAGTTCCGGATCCATTGATCCATGAGAGAAATTTGTATCTTTATGCTTGAAATAAAAGGAATTTCATGTTCTATAGGTTCTCCTGTCATTAACTCCAACAAAAAGATACCGAAATCATATATATCGTTTTCAGGACGTTGGTGGTGGGGTGCTTCTTTGGTTTGTGGGATCCTTGCGGCTTTCTCGAAGCCGGTGATTTTCACAACCATATTCTTCCCGCTGCCCACAAGGATGTTTTTGGAATTGATGTTTGAGATTATCTTCAAAGCCATGTCAAGATTATCTTTTGGTTTACATTCTCCTCCTTAATCTTGATCATTGCTTTGTCCAAGGTCTTGTACTCCGAGCATTTGTCTCATAGTTGTAAACTTGAGTCTTGGTAAAGCTTTTGTTAAGATGTCTGCTCTTTGTAGTTCTCCGCTAACGTGTTCCACATTTATATGACCATTCTCTACGCATTCCCGAATGAAATGATAGCGAATGTCAATATGTTTACTCCTTTCATGAAATACTGGGTTCTTTTCGAGTGCTATTGCTGATACGTTGTCAACTCTGAGCGTTATCCTCTTTTCTTCAATTCCAGTCAGTTCACTAAGTAAACGTTTTAACCATAAGGCTTGACATGCTGCTGCAGTAGCCACCATGAATTCTGATTCACATGATGATAGTGCCACTGTCGGTTGTTTCTGAGTACACCAGGTAATAGGTGACTCTCCAAAGTAAAATACGACTCCAGTAGTTCCTTTTCCTTGATCGGTATTAATTCCATAACTACTGTCACTATAACGTGTTATCTTGCAGCCGCCTTCCTTCTTGTATATGATTCCATGTTCTTTTGTTCCTTTCACATATCGGATTACTTGTTTCACTGCCTTTAGGTGATGATCCTTCGGGTCTTGCATAAATCTGCTGAGTAGTCCGACTGAGTAACTAAGATCCGGTCTTGTATGTAATAAGTATCTTAGGCTTCCAATTAAACTTCGGTAATAAGTTGCGTCAACTGGTTCTCCATCTTCCGCCTTGACCAACTTAGTGCCGGGATCCAATGGTATCTTCGTATCATTGCTATCCGCCATACTTGTTTCTTTGAGGATCTTGTTAATGTATCCAGTTTGCTTGATTGTAATCTCTCCTCCTGTCAGTGTAACTTCTATCCCAAGGTAATATGCTAGCAATCCTAAGTCGCTCATTTCAAATTTATCTTCCATCTGGGATTTGAACAAGTCTATCTCTTTCTTTGGAGTGCCCGTAATTATTAAATCATCAACATATACTCCGACGATAAGTGTTGAATTCTTGCTTCTTTTCGTGTAGACTGCTTGTTCTAGATTACATTTCTTAAAATCTAATGACTTCAAGGTTTGATCAAGCTTTACATTCCAAGCTCTTGGTGCTTATCTTAAGCCATACAAAGCTTTTGTTAGCTTGTATACTTTTCCTTGGTTTCCTTGCTGAATAAAACCTTCAGGTTGTGTAACATAGACTTCTTCCTTTAATTCTCCATGTAAAAATGCTGATTTTACATCTAAGTGATGTACTTGCCATCCATGATATGCTGCTAGTGCTAATATTAAACGAACTGTCTCAATCCTAGCAACTGGTGTGAATACTTCATCAAAGTCTATTCCTTGTTCTTGTACATAACCTTTTGCTACTAATCTGGCTTTATATCTAATGATCTTTCCGTGTGCATCTCTCTTGGTTTTATAAACCCATTTGAGTTCGATTGCCTTCTGATTTTCTGGTAAATCTGTAAGAGTCCATGTGTGATTCTTGTTGTTGATTCTAATTCAATTTTCATGGCCTCAATCCATTTTTCATCTTTTGATGCTTCCTTGTAGTTACGGGGTTCTTCTTCAATGAAAAATAAACTTGGAGTTTCTACTTGTTGTGCATGTTGATAAATTTCATTGATATTCTTTAAACCTCGTACTGGTCTGTGATCATATCTTTCTGAGCTTCCTGATGAGCTTTCTAATGAACTAATAGTAGTTTGTTTTTCACTTTCTGAGTTGGGTTCGTAAGTGTATGTTGGTGGTGTAGTTGGTGATGCTGGATCAGGTATTGGATCAGGTATTGGATCCAGTATTTGATCTTCTTCATGATACGTGTTATCAATGTTTTCTATGTTGATTGGTGTAGGATTTCCATTATCAACTTCGTCTACCACAAAACTAGTCCAAAATGTGTCTTGTGTATCCGTATCATCTCCATTCTTATCCCAATTCCACGGTTTCGTTTCCATAAACTTTACGTCCCTACTAACATGTTTCTTCTTTCTTACTGGATCATATAGCCTACAAGCTTTTGATCCTTCCTCTACTCCTAAATAAACCATTGGTATGCTTCTATCATCTAACTTCTTCAAGTGAGGTATGGTTATCTTAGCATACGCTGTGCATCCAAATATTCTAAGGTTTTGTAGGTTCGGTTTTCTCTTGTAGAGTGCTTCATATGGTGTTTTATCATCTAGTGCTCGTGTAGGTACCCTATTTAGAATATAAATGGCATGTTTTACTACTTCCGCCCAAAAAGTTAAGGGTAACTTCATCGCTTTCATCATACTTCTCGTAGTTGATAACACCATTCTATTCTTTCTTTCAACTACTCCATTTTGTTGCGGTGAGTATGGTGCTGTTAACTGTCTTGCGATTCCATTCTCTTTACAGTACTTGGTGAATTCATTTGATGTAAATTCACCACCTCTATCTGTTCTTATCATTCTTAACTTCAATCTCAACTCCATCTCAATCTTTTGTCTAAATTCCTTAAATATGTTGAAGGCTTGATCCTTAGTTGTTAGAAAATAAGCCCACATGTAACGTGTACAATCATCTACTAGTAGGAAGATGAGTTTCTTTCCGGATTGTGTTGTTGGACTTATGGGACCACAAAGATCTCCATAAACTAAGTCTAGTGGGTTCTTGGATCTGAATTTAGCTTGATTGGGAAATGGTGTTCTGCTATGTTTTCCTAGTAAACATGCATCACATACTTGTCCAGTATGGTTTATTCTTGGTATTCCTTCTACTAGACCCTTTCTTGTCATCTTGCTAATATCATCAAAGTTCAGATGACCTAATCTAGCGTGCCATAACCATGATTGATTATTCACATTTGCTAAGAGGCATATAGGTGCTTCTATCTGTAATCTAATACTGTAAAGTCTATTTTTCGACCTTTCTACCTTCATCAACAACTTCTTCTTCTTATCATACAAAGTCAGCTTGTTTCCGTCCATTATGATCTTACAACCTATTTCAGTAAGTTGTCCTAGACTAAGTATGTTGCTCTTGAGGTTTGGTATGTAGTAAACATTTGTTATCACCGTCTGTTCCTTGTTTCTACATCCTAGTATTATAGAACCTCTACCCTTTATCTCTACATATGATCCATCTCCAAAACGAACGCGTCCAGTGATACTTTCGTCTAAATCTTTAAAATGACTCTTCGTTCCCGTCATATGGTTGCTTGCACCATTATCTAAATACCATATGCTATCATCTGTTGTAGCATACTTTCCGGGTTGTATTTGTCCTTCATTTAACAATACTTCTTCATGTGTAGTCATTAACAGTGATGGTTCATCATCTTCATAGATAAGGTTTGACTGTTCTTAAGTTGTTGGTTTGCTTCTACAGTTTCTCTTATAGTGTCCATGTTTCCCGCAATTGAAACATTTTCCTTTCATATTCTTATTCCACTCACCTCTATTATTGTTGGGCTTGTCGTGGTGAGTTGAATTTCCTCCATTCGAGTTATCTCTATTTCCTTTGTTTTTCCAGTTTCCATGTGAGCAGTTTGATCTACCCCTATAATTGTTAAATCGTTTCTTATTTCTAGTGTGTTCACCTTGTGCGAATAATAAGTTATCCTGGCTTTCCGCTTGTATTCCTTTTCGGAGTTTTATCCTTTCCTCGAATGCTTTTAACTTTCCAGTGATCTCATCTAGGGTGATATCATCTAGATCACTTGTCTGTTCTATGGATGCTACTATCTGAATGAACCTATCTGGTGTGGAGTCTAATAGTTTTCGTACTAAAAGTGATTCATCCAAGGTTTTTCCTAATTCTTTTGCCTTCGTGGCATAACCATTTAGTTTATCTGTAAATGCATCCACCGTTTCTTCATCCTTCATTTGAAGGGCATTAAATCTTATCATTAGGGATTGTAATCGTGCTTGTTGCACTATTTCTTCTCCAACGTGTCTCTTTTTCAATGATTCCCATAATTCTCTAGCAGTTTTACAACTTGCTACTTGTAAGATCACATCCTCGGTTAATGCTTGATATAGGAGGGCAATAGTTGCCTTATCCTTCTTATCATCGGCTTGGGTGTTTTCTTTGGGTTCTATAGTCTCCCATAAACCATGTGCCTCTAATATAACCTTAATTTGTATAGACCAAACAGTGTAGTTTGTGGTTTTGAGTTTAGGGCATTGATATTGTGTAATGGGTGTAATGGGTTTAACTATAGTGTTATTGATATTGGTATCATCTCCACCCGACATCTTAGATGTGTTTATGATCTTCACCTTCTAATTCGTATGGGAATTTTAACTAGTATGGTATATCCTACTACTACGGGAACAGAAATAGTTATCCGGGAATCCTAGTAATACGGGGATCAATATATAGTTCTCGGGATTTCCTAATAGTATGAAATAAATATCTATACTATAAAAGTATAATTGAAATCCAAATGATGAATTTTGTGACCTCGTATGTTGTGTTAAAACACAATTGCGTTCCCACTTGTGTGTCGATACTTTGAAGTTTATCAACCACGTACTTTTCTTTCCTCGTCTCCTTCCAAACTTGATTTGTATTGATGTTGTTATCGAATACTAACCAAATTTCACGTTGTTCCTTTCTTTCTTTCTTGACTTGGTTATTGCTACGTGCCTACGACCCTTGTTATGTCTCGGCTTTCCTCCAAATCCACCCTAAGTGTTTTTTGGCCACGATCAACTTCGAATTGTTGTCGTTGTTTCCTTGTTCCAAGTCCCTTACCAAATGATTTTCGGTAATCTTTTTCTTCGAAGGCAACTTTGTTGCTTCTCCTTTTTTTTCTTCAATACCCGATGGTATTAAATTCCAACGTCTAAACAAAATGAATTTTGTTTGTCGTTCTGCTGTTGCTTGTCTCCTTTCTATGCGTTGTACCACTTTATTTCTTTGTTCTTTCTATGTCCACACCGTGTTCCTTCCAACAATCTTTCAATACCTTTCGATATTCTTTGCAGCGAGTGATCAAGTCGCCTTCTTCGTTATATGTTGTTGTTCTAGTGTTGCCAACGCTCCTAAACAATCTTTGAATTGTTATGTAATCGGTATACCTTATCAAAATCTGCCAAGCAACGCTTCTTGTATTTTATGCGCTTCTTCTTCCTTGTGTATGTCGAGTGATACACAATCTTTGACGTCCTTTTCCTGCCTTCCCTTGTTGCGTTATTATAAACCAACAAGTCCTTTCTGTTTTTTTTTTGTCGCGTATAAATTATCACAAAAAAAAAAAAAAAAAAAAAAAAAAAAAAAAAAAAAACCGAGGCACCACTTCGATATGGTAGCCTTTCCGTTTGCAAAACCCAACACTAAGAAAGTTGTACAAGTCTTTCTTGTATTCCTAAGTTATCTAGGCAACCTCTTCTTTTGTTAACAAGGTACAAGAGTATTGCAAGTGTTTCTGAAACTAAAAGTTTCTGCGTATGGTTTCTGTTTCAAGTTTCTGTGTCTCGTTCCACGTTTCTGGTTTTCTGGGTATGGTGTTTGATGGTGTAACGAGTGGGTTCAAAAATGTGGCTCTTGATGCCAAATGTTGTCCCAAGTTTCTGATATGTGTTTGGATCGAATGAGTAGAAATGTGTTTTGCAAACAATATAAACAAAGATAACTTATTTATTTCTTCTAACCATTGTATGTTACATAATTACAAATACTTATAGGTTTCCAAACGGTATGATGAACCGTTGCAACCCTTCGCTAATAGATGTCTTCGAACCAACATGTCTGTTCGATTTGGGTGTTGTCCAAGCGACACAACCCTTCACTAAAGTTCCAGAAAATAACTAACTATAACTAACTTAACCGAATAGCGGTTATAAAGTTTCTAATCTACAATAATGGTCCTTCACGTTTTTCTTCAAAGCCATGTCGAGATTATCTTTTGGTTTACACTTCGGAAATGCATAAACTGAATTCCATGTGCCCCTTGTGTGGCAATATGCAGACATTGCTCGAAGGTCAACACAGTATCTGCGTCTACAGTAAAGAAAGCAATGCTAGTAATAGGTGATACATAGCCACATAGGATAACTGAAATCACCTAAACCATTGCTAAACTTAAGAATGCAAAATCAAATAAACTACATCAAGGTTTGTGCCTACTCAAAATAGGTACAATCACATAAACACTTGTGTTAAAGAATGCAACAGATAAAGAGGTGATATTAATTAACAAGAGCATAATCAGTTTACAAACAGAAATAAAACAAAACCTCGGGAACTTAATTCCGCTGATTATAGCCATCACAACATGAGTTTTAACACAGTATGAAGAAATGATCATCTTAAAAAAAATATACAGTATACATACACTCATTCACAATCAAGTAAATTTTAACGTAAATATACCTCGAAGCACATGATCAAGAGTACGACTTCCTTCAACGTGGTCGAACACAATCACGAGTTCGTCCTCCTCCTGGCAATAACCTGTCATATGTATGATGTTATCATGAATCAAGTCCTCTAAAACTTCTTTCTCAGCTTGAAAAAAACGTCTTCGGTCTACATTCTTACTAACCAGCCTCTTAAAGGCCAAAGCAGGCTGTTCACAAGCATTAGACATTTAATAAACTAATTAAGAAATAAAAAACGAAATTATAAACATTTAGATATTATTAACAAGTAACAATATTTTAATGATTCATTACCTTCATAAAGTTGGACCGATAAACCTTACTGGTAGGACTTGTTTGGAGGAGCAGGTTAGGGGACCAGAAAAGTGTCTCATTATGAACCGTGAGTAAATCAAAACGTTGAAGTACAGCATGATAAGGTGGCATCGGAAACCCCAAATCATCATCATAACGGAGTGTAGATTGAGTAGCCTTAGTGGGAATCTTATTCAGGTCTGATGGAAGTGCTTGGTTGAATTCTGGTGGTTGAGCAGGTGATGTTCTGGACAAGAGCAGGTTTTTTAGTTCATCAAGGTGTTGCTTTAGTTGCTCATGATTCTGATTTGCTTCCAAACGCAAAGCTTCAATTTCCAAATCCAACTTCTTCTCCAACGAATTAAATCTTTCTTTCAAGTTCTGACCCTTTTTTGTTTGTCATGATTTCAGTAAAATAGGAAAAATAAAAATGCTTTTTTTCTTTTCTTTCAAGACTATAGGCTCTACCAATGTCCGCAGACAATTTAACAAAACTCAATACCTTTATTAGAGTCATTTTATTTTGCATACCCTTGTTTTGGTGCATACCAATGGACAAATCCCCATCATCCATTTAGTTTGGTCTAATAGTTAACCTAAGATTAAATAGGGAAACATAAGTTCATGTTTTTTTTCCCTTTTTGTTTGTCTTTTTCTTTTCTTTATTATTTTTTTTGGCTCTTTTTCTTTTTATTTCACGTTTCTTTTTTTTTTTTTCAATTTTTTTGGCTTTTTTTGGCTATTTTTTTTCCCAAATTCACATTTTTTTTTTCAATGCACGTTTTTTTTGTCTTTTTTTCGAATTCACCTTTTTTTGCTTTCATATGTTTTCGTCTGTTTCATACGTTTTCGTTCGTTTTTGTTCGTTTTAATTTATTTTCATCCGTTTTCTTTCGTTTTCGACCATTTTTCATATGTTTTCGTCCGTTTTCACACGCGTTTTTATGCTTTCATACGTTTTCGTCCGTTTTCAAAGATATTCGTCCGTTTTCTTACGTTTTCATCCGCTTTCGTCCACTTTCATACGTTTTCGTCCATTTTCATACGTTTTCGTCCATTTTCTTACGATTTCGTTCGTTTTCATACGTTTTCGTCCGTTTTCATCTGTATTCTTTCGTTTTCGTCCATTTTTCATACGTTTTCATCATTTTATACGTGTTTTTAAGCTTTCTTATGTTTTCGTTTGTTTTCTTACGTTTCGTTCGTTTTCATATGTTTTCGTTCGTTTTCATACGTTTTCTTTCGTTTTCGTCCATTTTTCATATGTTTACGTCCGTTTTCAGACGCATTTTTACGCTTTTATACGTTTTCATACATATTTATCCATTTTCTTACGTTTTCATCTGTTTTCTTACGCTTTCGTCCGTTTTCATACATTTTCTTTCGTTTTCACCCACTTTTGATACGCTTTTGTCCTTTTTCATACGTGTTTTTATGCTTTCATATTTTTTTGTCCATTTTCATACATATTCGTTCATTTTCTTACGTTTTTGTCCGTTTTCATTCATTTTTGTCCGTTTTTAAATGTCTTTGGTTGTTTTCAGATGTTTTCATACATTTCTGAATATCACAAGTGATAATCTGAATATCCTAAATAATTTTATGAATATCACATGTGATATTTTGAATATGACAAGTGATATTCTATGATACCACAAATGATATTCTGAATATCACAAGTGATATTCTGCGATATTCTGAATATCACAAGTGATTTTCAACTAATGTTTTGTAACATGAAAAATCAAAAGTGATATTCAAAAAATCACAAGTGATAGATATTCTAAATATCACCAGTGATATTCAGAATATCAACAGTGATATTCAGAATATCACCAGTGATATTCAGAATATCACCAGTGATATTCAGAAAATTGCAAGTGTTATTCCGATTTTCTAAATAGCAATTGTGATATTCTGAATACCAATAGTGATATTCAAAAATGTATGAAAACGGACGATAACGTAAGAAAACAGAGATAACGTATGAAAACGAACGAAAACAAAAGAAAATCACAAGTGATATTCTAAATATCACAAATGATATTCAAAGTATCACTTGTGAATTTCTTATCAGTTGTAATATTTAGAAACGTAAGAAAATGGACGAAAACGTAAGAAAACGGACAAAAACGTATGAAACCATAAAAACACGTAAGAAAATGGAGAAAAACATATGAAAAATGGACGAAAACGAAAGAAACGGACGAAAACGTATCAAAACGAATGAAAACGTAATAAATTAGACGAAAACGTACGAAAATGGGTGAAAACATAAGAAACGACAAAAACGCGATAAAATAGACGAAAATATATGAAAGCGTATGTAGAATACTAACTATGTTGGAAGCATGATCAAATGTTGATTTGTGAGGAGTAGAAATGGGGAGGAGGGAGGGAAGGAGAGAAAGAGAGGAACCTTGAAGGAAAAAGAAAATATTAGATTGAAAATGAATGAAGGTTCAACCCTCTCCACATGTGGAGAGGGGTATTTATAGTTACAATATTACGCCCACTCCCGGGCTGTGGATCAGGCATACAGTGGGTAAAGACCCGTTCCTTCTTCCACGGTGTTACTTATTCTAATACTAATTAACTAATAAACAAACTAACTACGAGCTAACTTAATGCTATTACAATCATTAGGTGACCGAGACTTTTACAGGAATATTTGTATTCCTAACAATCTCCCCCTAAGCGAGGTCACCTTTGAAATTAAGATCTTTGGTCTTTAAGCATTCTTTAGTCTTTGTAGCTCGTAGGATCTGATTCTTCACTCTTCAGCACACTTCGTACTTTAAGCAATCGAACTTGTGATTAGAGTTCCTTTGTGATGTGTGATCTTTGAGCTTCTTTGAGATCATCAGCCAAAGTAAATCTCCAAGCTCATCCATAGTTGTATTGCCTTCATGTGACGTAGTGACTAAGGACCATCATGCTCACACCCTTCTGTATCTGGAGATGTTGCATTAGAGTTGTAAATCAGGAGACTTTTCTCATCAGAGTTGCGGAAACGTTGTTGGTAGTCTCTCAACATCTGCTGTAGCAAGCCTCTCATCTTCATTGATAGTGTGGAGGATGTGTGAGCATGAGGTATGGATTGACCCGATTCAGCCGGAAACTGGAGCCATCAACGCCATCTTTATATGTGACCCTGAAATGAAACAGTTAGCAATAAAGATAGAGAACGAATATGGCTTTGTCATTCATTCTGCGAGGACAGACTACCCTCCGGTTTTGTGAAAACCGACCTGTGATCAGGTAGAGTCTCTTTTAAAGAAGACTCTCCTTGACAGGAATTTCCAGCTTGTAGTAATGAATTTTCCAAAGAATCCACTTTGGAATCTTCATACTAAGCATGTTCTCATACCGGAACGTCTCAAAGCAGACAGCACGATAGAGTGAATCGGTGAATTGATATTCACGGATTGATGAGAAATTGATTTATAGAAATCACTCGCGTGTCCTATGATAAACATTTTTGAGACACGACGAGAGTTTTATACTTTGAGTCACATTTCCATCAAAAATACTTTTGTTTGAAAGATATTACACAATCAATGTGCTAGAAAAGTTAGTTTGTGAGCACATTGAAAGGTTTTAGCAAAAGTATCCGTCAATCCATATCCTGGAACAAGTTTGATTCAAATTTGAATCGCACCATCGTTGCTTTCCAGTTGTCACTTGATCATTGATCCAAGATGGATCTCACATGTCACCTACCAAGAGCTTGAGAGATGTTCGCTCTAGAAGGATTTCCATCTTCATTTGTGAATATTTTCATATCACTCGGATGTTCTGGCAATACCACAAGGATAATGCGTAGGACTCTAAATATTTTATCTTACTTTCCACATTGTGTGAAACAATAAGCATATTTGGAAGTGTGTCCTAACGAGATTTATGGATGATCTCATGGCTCTAGACTCAATAGTGCATTTTGATCCGCTCCTGGAGACTGGGGAGGCATCTCCTGTTTTAGGTATCAACATAGCTCGCAATGAGCGGTCGATACATTGCACAGGGTTCCCTGTGAGAATGAAACAAGCTCTTTTAAGAGAACTTGAGTGGTTGGGAAGTTTAGTGCAGTGCGTCACTGGGTCCATGACGTCTTGTCTTCAATACCGGTGTTACCTTAGTAACCGCCAGTAGATTATGAATTGAACCCGGTTTCTGCCCTAAGGTTGAATATATGGAGGGCTATTTCTTTTCACCCTTTCTCTTTTCATTTCTTTTTCATTCTTCAACCCCTTCAGTGCTTACCGAGACTTCATCACTAGAACCTTGTTGGGTTTGTTCCAGTCCTAGCTCTATCTCAGTCCGCACTCTTCCCTTTCTCACTTTTTTTTTTTTTTTTTTTTTTTTTTTTTTTTTTTCATAATCATTCCTAAGGACTTCTAATCTATCTATGGATTGTCCCTGGGAAGATCCTTCCGGTTCTGGTGGATCATGGGAATTCATACCTATCCTTAACCGTCCTTATAACTCCATGCATAAAGATAACAGGTCGGTCTTAGGTATTACTTCCACAAACGCCTTTGCTCCCCCTCAATATGTGCATCGATATACGAAAGAGTTTAGCACATATGTGGGAGCCTATTATTGAGTCCAAAATATTACGTATGATATCAGATTTCATATTTAAATCACATTCTCTCCCCCGATCAAAAATTTCAAATCTTTTGAGATTTTTGATCTCAATTGATTTAAATAATTTAGAAAACGTTTTAGGGAGAGAAATGCGGTCAATTTTAATATTTTTCTGATAAAAGGAACTTTTTGTAGCTCCCCCTCAAACTGTGAGGGAGGTTGTTATGTGTCAGATGTGAAGAGTTTGAAAAAAATTCGAAGTTTTAGCGAAAACTCTTTGAAAATTTTACTCATTCTGACACATAACCATCACCAATCGTATTGCGTTTGTTTTGTACAAAGTGTGGGGAGGTTTGATGATACATAAAATTTTGAGAACTCACTCTCCCCCTCAATCAATGGCGGATGTGAAAGCATAAATATTTTCATAGACTATTAACGTCATTGATTGAGTGAAAATTTTATCAAACTTTTGAGTTCAATTTGATATTCATTCAAAATTTCATGGTACCACCAAGTTTTGCACAAGCACTTTCCGGAAAAATCATAGAAGGGAAAGTATTTGGCGATAAAAAGAAGATTTCTCTTCTTTATCAAGAAATAATGCACTGAAGCGTACATTAGATCGAGGGTGCATGAATATAAAGTAATTCACGCTCGGATGAACGGCACCCTTTGTTAGGAACAACCGTCTTTTTGGCGACGTGTTTTCCTTAATTTTGAGAACCGGGTTGCTATCTTAAGTAATAGCAAACCATATTTTTGAAGTGCGGGTTGTAGCCTGAAATGACTACAAGCCATATTTAAAGAACGTTTTGAGATACGACATGTTTTTGAAAAGAACTTTATTTGAAACCGAAAAACTCTTGCTCAAGCATATGTATGATTCCGTGTCATTGTTGAATGACATTTCTAGAAACGTACATAATATCGATTATACAAGAGACATGTCGAGAGAAGAATATTTTTGAGTTTTTGTGATTTTTCAGATTTTTTATGGGTTTTTTTTTTATAGGTTTTATATTTTTCTATTTATATATATATATATATATATATATATATAGAAGTATGTACAATAATCAAGAAAGGATGTGCAGAAGGCAAGAGAAATGTTTTTAAGGATACACAAGGAGGGCCATAAACAAATGACAGTACAACACAAACATTCCAATCGACACACATAATTTTGACACTGCACCCCATTGCTGATCTTATTACTCAGTACGTTGGAGAAGACGGTAGTCCCCTTCACGAACTCTGCCACCAACGTAGCACTCCAGGCTTCGGAAGATTCTTCGTATCTTTAATCTCTTGCGGATGCCAGCCAAAAACCTCTTGTTCCGGGTTAACTCATTTGCAGTCCAGTTATTGGTATATCGTCTAGTTCCCTGGGCATAAACGTGGTATTCTTTTACTCTGAACTCCAGTGCCTCTTCGACCAGACGCAAGGTACCATCACTGAACTTGTGTATTTCATTGAAGCGCAAAACCATGGGCACATTGTACTTGTCTCGAAAGACAGTTGCTAGAGGAGATTCAATGACTGTAAAGTCTGCAACCCGTTCCAGACTATTGACATTCCATAGGGGTCTTGTGAGGTTGAGCTGGGATTGGTAGCTTTCGATACCAAGCTGAAAGTCTTCGACCCGTTTCCTGATGACGATGCCCCGGATCCAGTGAAGTACAGCAAATACAAGAGACTTCATTTCACGTGATGGTAGATGATGCAGTTTTCCTTGAAGATGGAGGAGATACAAGTCTTCGAAATCATTAGGGCGTAGGTGTTTGAAATCCCCTTCGGATATGGTGTAGTCCTTGAAGTCTGCTCGTCTGAGTGTAATGCTCTTGAGATAGTCATATCCATAGATGGGATGTATTAGAACTTGAACCACACTAATGATTTGAAGTGGTGAGCGAACTGACTTTCAGTCACCTGGAGCTTGAAACCGATCTATGTAGAACTGTTGCTTCTTCAACCACCAGTGTGAAATGCCCAGAGATGCCGAGATGTTGTAGTCGCATTCTTGAGTACTCCACATACTGTCGGGGACTAACTGTTCCAACCCGATGTCAGAATACTGGGCAGCTTTCATCTTTGTGATAGACAAAGCTGATTTGCATTGTCTACTCCCAAGCTTAAGATAGTCAAGGTCTTTGTTGAAGAAGAATTCAGCTTGGATAGTGACATTTCCTGGAGGGCCACCCAAGGGAAGTGGAGTGTTGTAATTATGCTTCTTTATTCCTTCATCCACAATGTCATTGAACATCTTGTGGCACTCTTCCATCTGGTATTGTAGATGATTAACATCCTGATGAAAAGCTTTGACAATGTTGAATGCGGGGCCTTCCAGGTCCTTCTGAGTGAGCTTTGAGAGACCCCGTTTCTTGCAGAACCATGCGATGAATGTTCCCATATCACCAGTTTGGGAAAGTAGGGAATCTTCAGAGGGTGGAACAAAACTGGTGGTGATTGCACTGATCCAGTTACTATCATTGGTTGGTAAATCGGAGGAAGGAATCGTCCAGTCGGGCTCAGGTGATTGTGGTTTGTTGTCATCTGGTTTCCACCATGTCTCTTTGTCATCTTTGGTTAAGGAAACTTGAGGTGGATCATTGGTGTCAGTTTTGGTGAATGATTTCCACCACTGTCTTCCAGGAATGTGAGTTGTAGAGGCATCATCATCTTCGTCATCGGATGACTCATCGTGTTGTGGTGTGACAGAAGCTTCATTAAAGACATGATCTTCAGGGGCATGAGATGCAATGGAGGTTGCACCAGCGTCAAAAGTAGTCCAAGCTGCATACTTAACATGTTTTGCTTGTTTAGACGGAGCTGGCTTGGTTGACTTGTCAGTCTGATGTTTTTGGGATGGTGATGAGGTGGGTTGTGATGATCTGCCAGGAGCTTGTGACCCACCAGGTAGTGAAGAAGTGCCTGATGGACCAGACGCCCCAGCAGGTGGTGGAGGTGGAGGTGGTTGTGGAGGTGAACCAGAAGGTGGTTTGAGGTGACCCTGACGCCGCTGTTTTCTTTTACGTTCAATTTCCATGTCCCGGGCGTGTTCCTCAGCATCATCTTGTAGAATTGAGGCCTCCAATGCCTTATACAGCTGTACGTGAGCATCGTGTCCTGTGTGTTGACCCTGCTGATACATACTGTGCTGCAGAATAACCTTCATGTCATTGATAGGAAGGTCTTTGAACCTGGACCTGAGAGGGGCTTCGAGAGCAATATTGACAGCTTCAGCAACCTATTCGTTGATGGCCTTAGATACTTGTAGTTCAAGATCAAGATGCTCCAACTTGTATAATTTGCTGCTATGATTGGTGATTGTTTGTGGCAGCTTAAGGTTTACAAGGGTTTGAAGCAAAGAGGCATGCTTGTCCAACTTCTCACGAATGGCAAGATTTTCTTGAACAGCATCAGCAGTCAAAGCAGCTAAAGTGTCCAGATCTAACTTCTTCTCAGTGCTAGCAGGAGCGGCAGATGCAGACGGTTTCTCTTGTGTGTCATCAGCATGTGGGATGTCATCGTTGTTGGGACCAGCAGTAGACGTTGGTGCAGACTTGGTAGGAATGGTGGAGTTGTCTTGCACAATAGGCACATCAACCATTGACACAACTTCTCCATGCTCATCACCGGACTTTTCACCTTCAGCATCATCTGGCTTATCCATGAGGAATTGATCGCCATAAGTGTCCAGATTCTTGTACGATGATAGCGTACCAGTGGGGCTGTCAGGTATCACCTCTAGCTTAGGATCATCTATTTTCATTTTGAGGTTACCTTGAATATCCGGATATGCAGTAGAAACAAACTCGTCATCGAGTGGATCAACTAGGGGAACTGAATCAGCTAGTTTATCCTGTACAGGTTGTTGGCTGGTAACATCTTGTGTAGAAAGGTGTGATTCATCACCTTTGGGAGCCGAACTGGTGTCAGTCTCAGAACTGCTAGATTTATCGGGTTGCCCAAGACTTGGTGAGGAGATATTTTCAGAAGAAAGCTTAGCAGATGAGGATGTTGGTGAGCGTCTTTTGAGGATAAACTTGGTGCTGGTTGATTTGGAGGCAGGAGATGATATTTTCAGTAGGGTGTGTGCTGCTTGTTCTTCTGTGGCAACATCCTTGCCTTTACCGGTCATGTGCTGGATCTGTGAAGCTCTATCAGATTGAGGTTCTCTAATGTTGACCCCACTGACTGGTGGAACCGGAGGCATATATGTTTCCTTCAAGCTTTCAGCAGTTGCCATTTGTATCATTTCTTCTTCAGTCAGAGGCAACTGAGTGGAGCAAAGTGCAGCGTTGGGGTCTTCAGCACTTGGAGATTTAGTTTTTGAGCTGGTTCTTTTACCTCCAGTGGTCTTCTTAACCCTTTTGGAGCCTTCAGAGGAAGCAGCCGAGGTATTACCACCTTTGCGTTTCTTAGATGCAGATCTTGCGGACTTAGTGGAAACGGCTGGCTCATTAGGAAGTGCTTCCCGACTTTTCTTCAGAAATTTAAGATATTCCTCATAATATTGAGCAGACAGTATATCACGGGTAAGAAGGGCAGTGGGAATGTCCATGCCGAATATGATCTCGCGAGTGCTCTTTGAATCATATTTGAGGAACCCAAGTGGATGTTCGTCAGTAGGTTGATGAAGAGGGGATTCTTCTCTTGGGTGAAATTTTAGAGATCGCTGAAGGCTCAGTATGATCAGCTTAGTAAACCTAACGCTTGGGATCGAAAGCTTGGCTGATCTTTTCTTTCCGTCTTTGTGTGCTTCAAGGTTAGCCTTGTCGACCAAGTAAGAGTGAATGGACTGACTGAATTCCTCCCAGATACGTTCAGCAAAATTGATGTTCTCACTGTTGACAACCCCCCAGAGAATTTGTAGAGAAGGAGCTCTAAGTCTCTCATATCCTGATGTTTTACCAGTCAGACACAAATTGATTAGGCTTGCAACTGCTCTCCATGGTTGATAGAGGTCATGTGTGATGACAGTGGAAAGTGTAGATACTTGAGTGGGGTATCCAAGTTCATTGACGAAATCAATAAGAGTAGCTGGAGTAGGTGGGGGAGTATATTCAACATTATCACCCGTTGGTAATATCTACAGAGCGCTACCTAGAGTTTCCATGGTGATGTTCACCCAATGCTCATCCAGCTGACACTTGTACATATTGGTTGTTCTGTCAAGGCATATAGTGTCCCAGAACTGTTGGATGTAGATGGAGGGGATAGAGGAGGATGCGGTAAAGGCATTGTAGAAGGTGGTGTTTTTCAGTATGTCTAGTGCAACTCTGAATATGGGATGATTCTGAGGTCTATCCGTCTTAACATAGCAGTTACTTTTCCCAATAGGAACCCACTTGTTGAAAGGCAAAATGTCATCGTCAGAACGAACAGGTGGAGCCAAAGGCACTTCGACAATAGATTCTGCCATAGGAGCTGCATTTGACAAACATCACCACAGAAGAAGACCATATGTGAAGGTGAGTGTTAGCAGCAAGATAAACCCCAGTATTAAATGGTAAGGCAATAGGAACAGGGCCAATGGTTATGTAAGGCAAGTAATAAGTACTCAAGGGAATCATTCAACACATAGAGAAGCAGTTTAGACAACTAAGAATGAGAGTCAAACACACCAAGCCATGCAAAAAAAACATAGACGCCCATACATAAACACACATGCTGACCACAACAAACAAAAATGTAAGACAGAGTGAGTCAAGAAAGTCCCCAGTCAGAGTTAAACGCAGATCACTTAAGCGCAGACTCAATTAAACGCAGACTCAAATGTTTAACCGCAAAGTTGTAAACGCAAACAAAGTTAACCGCAATAAGTCAAGATAACCGCAACCAGCTGAACCGCAACATATGGTCGACGCACATCAGGTTAACCGCAAGTAAAGGTAACCGCAGATTAAACCAACCGCAAACGCAGTAACAGTTACATGCAACCATTTTAATCACAGAGAAAGTTAACCGCAATCAAGGACTTGATCTAACCGCAGTCAAGAAGTTAATCTAACCGCAGTCAAGAGTCATAAACTAATCGCAATCAAGACTTTAAACTAATCGCAATCAAGAACATAATCTAACCGCAGTTAAGAACTTAATCTAATCGCAATCAGGAATCATAAACTAATCGCAATCAAGGATCAAATCTAAACGCAATCAAGAACATAGTCTAAACGCAATCAAGAACTTATTCTAAACGCAATCAAGAAATTGGTCTAAACGCAATCTAGAACACTCTCCACACTCCGTATCATCCAACAGATCAGACAATTGTCACCGCAACTTGCAACAAGATCCATCCTCCTAAGTAATTAACTCATCTTTTTCCAACCTAACATTAAGAGTACTACATGTGGATTATCCGTCCTAACCGCAAGACCAACAAACCCAAGATCTACAACTCACGCCCGTGAATCACACATACACGCAATGAATAAACAAATACTTGTGTAATAAAACCAGCATGATCTAACCTATTAGTCACAAATTCTTTAACGCGAGATAGTGATCATCGCGGGTATCCACCTAAAATGACGCAATGAATAAGAGATCGAAAATATGGAAAGTAATAGCAAATGTGAAGATAGAAACACTAGACATACCAAGAATCGAGCACACAGGGAACACAATTAAGACTTAAACGCAGCACACAAGGAGAGATGAGTAAATAGCAATATGAGTTGTGGTTAACTTTTTTCTAAACGCAAGAAATAAAATTTCTTAAATATGAGATGAGACACAAATTGCAAAATGACACATCTAGTCCCTGAACTCTACTTATCACATAAAAGATAATAAAGCATGTGCCCAAGATTGGTCCCTGTAGTTATGAGAGATGCCCAAGCGATGAGGAAGTCAACAAGACGATCATAAAATATCATGATGCTAGATAAGAGATGCACCAGACTACATAGAGCAAGTACATAGACACAATGTGAAGTAACAGAATGTACACATAGAGTTAACCTGAAAAATATAAAAATATAATAATTGTAAAACAAACACACAATATGTACACACATCTACTGACATAGGGTATAAACAGTGAATGTGTTAGTGGGTGAACAGTGTAGCCCGAGTCCTGAAACTAAGTAATCAGGAGTCCACATGATGTCGACTCACGTGTGAGCAGACAAGTCTCTAGTAGCAGGAGATGTCAGTGTCTTTGGGCGCCACACGCCGGTTTTAGCGGACCTGTTGTGTAATCCCTTTGTAACACCTGTGTTAGTGGTGCACACACATGACCATTTGTGACCATTCATCACGAATGTTCTACCAGTTGGTATCCATAACCCAGAAGATCTAAACTTGTGAATAGTTTCATGCATGGTTACATTCTTGTGATGAGTAGTACTATGGTCATATTTCCTTGGTCTATGTCTCAAAGGTTTAGTAGGTTTATGACCATTTAATATCTGAGATGTGGGTTTAGGCCTTACAGGGTTAGTCAAATCACGTTTTTCGTCCACCTGAGAAACACATCGTTTATTCGAGAATTTAGATCTTTCAAAACTAAAATTCTTTGGTTGTCTAGTGGTAGTTTGATAACAAACATTTTCCAAAACAGGTTTTCCCAAGATAGACGGTTTTGAAAGACTGAGTCTCTTTTGACCAAAAGCATTTGTTTGTCTAATGTTGGTTTGATAATCAACATCTTTCAGGACAGGTTTTCCCAAGATGGATGGTTTTGGAAGATTGAGGCTCATTTGACACTTTGAAACAACACTTGACACTGTGTGCTCACTAGGAGTTTTAGAACATGCGGTCAGACTTTGAGCAGAGAAATCATCGTTGTTAGCAAGTTGTGAAGCAGTCAGATTGATGTTCTCAGCATTTATCTGTTTAAGTGACTCATATAGTTTATTACATTTCACCTTGAGATTCTCATTTTCAACACGTAATTTAGTAATTTTGCAATTAGTTTCATACGCATTGTATTTCCATTTGGCATCATTGCGTTGCACATACATCTTGATTTGATTCTTAAGACAGTTGATAGTTGAGTCCTTGTCATGCAGTTGAGTTTTCAGATCGTTGATCAGAAAATATTCTTTAAGATCAGGCAATTCAGGATTAAGACACGGTTTGCCGTTTTGAAAGCATTCTTCTTTACGTTGTATTTCAAGTTCAAGTTCAATGCAGTGTTTTTGTAATTGTGAGAACCTTTTTTGAAGTTGATTAAATGCCTCTTTATCAACCATGGTCTGGTCCAGTGTCTTAGAAAACTCAACTTTCAGACAAGGGTTTTCATCAAACAGATCATTTTTGAAGACATCATACAGATCATTTTCTCCCCCTTTATAACACATATTTGTTGAATTAGTTAAGAATAGTGCATTGTCAGCCTGTCTCAACAAATTTGTGTTATAACTAAGATTGATTTGATCTGTATGATGACTTACGTTTGATGATGTATTGTATTGATCAATTGACGATACCTCATTGCTTGAGTTTGGTGTGGGTATGTTCACCATAGCCTGGGTCACTAATTCAGCAGAAGTGACTCTCTCATCCTTTTCTGCATCCATGAGTTCAGTGTTGACCGGCTTTGCATCCACTGTTAAACCCGACCCCAAACTATCACATGCTTGTTCATCATGATACTCGGCCTTGTCATCATCTCCAAGTTCAAGTATTGACAGTCTCTCAATGTACTCTTTAACCTTGTCCAGGTATTGACGTAGCATATCTCTATAGTGATCAACATCTATCTTTGTGTGTTCAGCGAAGCACTTCATAGTCATCTGACTGTCGTAATCATAGACCATGGAGTATTTGGAGTCGAAGAAGTTATGCAGTTGTTTGCTGAGCACTCCTAGGGCTGCAGAGGATCCCTCGTTAGATGTTTCTTTTCTGACCAATTGTTGTCGTAATTGATCCAAATTCAAGATCATAATATCCGTGAATGTTTGGACATCTTGACCGAAAAGTGTCATGAATGCACGTTCAAAACCCATTACGAATCCATTGCCCTCAAGCAGCATAGAAAGATGTGACTGAAGTGTATGGAAGCATTCAATGTGACATTCTCTTGCCAGTTCAAGCAGTTTGCATGACTGAGGAGACTCATTCCCTTGACAGTCCGAGCATGATTGTCCACTAGAGTCAACATACGATACTGGTCCTTTCATTTGAATATTGCAAGGAGGAAATCACATGTGAAGGGTTAACCGCAAGATATGCTAACCACAGAACCTAACCGCAGAAACTAACCGCAATGCACTTGACCACAATACACTTAACCGCAATAAGTTAATCACAAATGAGCAATCTAACCGCAGTACTTTGAACCACAGTAATAGAAATCTAACCGCAATGAGTTAACCGCAATACACTTAACCGCAGAGAATCTAACCGCAGTACTTTGAACCAAACGCAGAATATTTAACCGCATAACCTAAACGCAATAAGCAAGCTGAAGAAGACTTAACCGCAGAATCTACTCGCAGAGACAAAAATCCAAAACTGTCACTTTCATTGCGTTTTGTTTGTATTCTCGAAATAGTAACCGCAGCAAACTAACCGCAGATTTCAGAACTTAACCGCAATCAAACAATGGAACAGTGGACTTAAACGCAACATAGAAATTCGCCCAAAACCAACTCCAAATTTCAAATAGCTTAATGATATGGTAACACAAACTGACCTACAGTGTTCAACAACCACTAATGAACGTAAAAGTACACCACAAACTTGTATAACAACACTAGATAGATAAAACCAAGATGTATACCAAGAAAGTGACTTCAAACTCACAAAACCACTCAAAACATCATCAAATTTGATTCCACAAGGCCCTAAGATGAAACCTTGGCTCTTGATACCAATTGTAGAATACTAACTATGTTGGAAGCATGATCAAATGGTGATTTGTGAGGAGTAGAAATGAGGAGGAGGGAGGGAAGGAAAGAAAGAGAGGAACCTTGAAGGAAAAAGAAAATATTAGATTGAAAATGAATGAAGGTTCAACCCTCTCTACATGTGGAGAGGGGTATTTATAGTTACAATATTACGCCCACTCCCGGGCTGTGGATCAGGCATACAGTGGGTAAAGACCCGTTCCTTCTTCCACGGTGTTACTTAATCTAATACTAATTAACTAATAAACAAACTAACTACGAGCTAACTTAATGCTATTACAATCATTAGGTGACCGAGACTTTTACAGGAATATTTGTATTCCTAACAGCGTAAAAACACATCTGAAAAAACGGACGAAAATGTATGAAAGATGGACGAAAACGAAAGAAAACAGACGAAAACGCATTAAAACGAACAAAAACGTATGAAAACGAACGAAAACATAAGAAGATAGACAAAAACGTATGAAAATGGGCGAAAACGGACGAAAACGTATAAAAACGAACGTAAACGTTTTAAAACAGAGGAGAACGTCTAAAAATGGACGAAAACATAAAAAACGTATGAAAACGGACGAAAACGTTTATAAACGTATGAAACGGATGAAAACGTTTGAAAAGAGACGAAAACGTAAAAAACGGACGAAAACGAAAAAAAACGTGAATTAGAAAAAAAAAAGAACATGAATTGAAAAAAAAAGCAAAAGAAAATAAAAATAAAATAACGTGAATTTGAAAGAAAAAAAAAAAGAGAAAAAAAAGTAAAAAAAAAAAAAAAAGGAAGGAAGGAATTATATTAAAAAAAAGAAAGAAAGAAAAAAAAACCAAAAAAAAAAAAGGAACGTGAATTGTAAAAAATAAAAAAATAAAAAAAAATAATAAAAATAAAAAAAAAAAAGCCAAAAGAAGGAAAAAAAAAAAAAAAAAAAAAAAAAAAAAAAAAAAAAAAAGAAAAAAAAAAACATGAACTTAGGTTATCCTATTTAATCTTAGGTTAATCCCCACCATTAAATCAAACTAGATGGATGGTAGGGATTTGTCCATTGGTATACACCAAAATAAAGGTATGCAATTGAATTTTCCTCCCTTTATTGACTCTCCTACGACCTACCTTAAATAGACATACTCTTGTTCACCAAGACAACAATGAAAAGGAAACAATATAAAATATAAAACTAATATGACTCGGGCATTTATTAAAATAACCAAGACACCCCTTTAACTTGTTGTTTACGCCATTGGTCCACTTTCCGGCTTATCCACCGAAACAACCTCAGGCTTCTCACGCTTCTTCGCTTTGGAGTCACCCAGAAATTATTCCAGTGAGACAAACATTCTTGGGAGGAGAGAAAAGGTTGGGAGGGAAGGGAGGGATTTTTTTATACAATAAAATATAAAAATAAAAAAAATAAAAAATAAATAAAAAAAACACTTAAAATTACTCGTTTATCCCTACTAGTATGTATTTGATTTAATCCTTTTGAGATGTTGTGTATTAGTGTATGTTTATTAAAGTTAAAAGGAATGTTACATACACACAAGTTTTGGATCATTTTCTGTAATAAAATACACAAGTTTAATAAAAGAAAATTTACACAATGATGTGTATATTAATTTGTGAATGCAACTAAGAGAAAAAGTTCAAAAAACTAAGAGAGAATATATTATATATTATCATGACACATCATTGTATGAATTTAACATTACTCTTAAATTAATTATAAATAATGATCTCCTTTGCAAATATATCATCATCTGGAAAAGAAGAGATACCTCAATTGGTTTGCATATAATTGGTTAAATAATGTCTAGAAGACACTACAAGAAAGAAAGGCTTTAGTTACCACACGATTATGGTCACTAATAGTAGATATGTGGTCACTAAGCTAATTTAGTGACCATATCAAAGTGGTCACTCGTCGTCACTACATGTCGGTCACAAAATGTAATAGTGATAACATATGAATGACGAACCGTTTGTTGTCACTTTCATTTGTGACGACTAATTTTTAGTCACTAAATGTAAAAGTGGTTACTGAATTTGGTCACTAAAAGTAAAGTGGTCACTATTTTAAATGAAGTGACCACCAATGTGGTCACTTGTTATCTACTACACTAGAAAAGTGGTCACTTTTCTTTGAATTTAATGACCAAACAATCGTCACTATTGAAAAAATATAGCAAAAAAAGAATTTCTCCTTGTAATCACTAATTTATTTATTAAAATCTAAAACGAACGGAAAAGAATTTATCCAAAACAATAGAAATCCAAAATTAATTACATCTACAAAATCTATATTTCTTTATTCGAAACAAAATACAAGAATCGCGATTACATCAATTTGATACCAATATAACAAATAACGAAAACAAAAAATAATCCGTACTCAATAACGGTTGCTGTCATATCGCTTAAATTTACAGTTGCATATAAGTTTAACATATTATGTTAATAGAGAGCTGCACTTGCAGAATAATTGAATTGATGACAATTAAAATGACCTTTAAGATATCACCATCCACTCCCGCAACCAAACCTCCGTAGTAGTTAACAAAAGACAAGTTTCCTAAAAACAAAAGCTATCCTAAATGCCAACTGATCGTTATACTTTAACATAAGCTCACTTACATACATGTTCATATTTTCAAATTTCTACTTAAGCTAAAACATAAGCTCATCAATCTCTTACTTCAACAAAATAATCACATACTTAAGCTATCCTAAACGCCAACTATACCAAATACAAATAAGCTAAATATAAGCTATCCTAAATGCCAACATCAACTGTAAGTTCTTCACAATTAAACATCAAATATAAGCTAAATATAAGCTATCCTAAACAGAGAAATATAAGCTAAACATAAGCTACCTCAACAACAACAACAACTGAATGCCAAACTCAACAGCAACAGTGATCGATGAATTGAATTAAATTGATTTGAGATGAATTGAATTGATTATAGGGCATTAAGTGTTTATTTATTATTAGGGAAGAAGAAGAAGGTGTTTGGTACTATTCGATTAAAAAAAGGCGTGCGGGTTTATTTGAGAAAATGAGATTGGAGAAATAAATTGCAAAAAAGACGTGTGGGTTTATTGAGAAAATGAGGTTGGATAATTTATAAATTGGGGAAAAGGAATTATTTCTTGTGTTTGGCGTATATAAAAATAACACTTCTTATATAAAGGGGTGTTTGTTTAAAGGAAATTGATTTACACACATTCACTTTTAATTGGGACACTTTAATTACTGCATTACACAGTTGTATCATAATTACACCATGCTTGGATTACTTGTACAATGAGTGTGCAAATAAAAAAGAGAAGTGTGCAAATCACCTCCCTTGTTTAATCTTATATATGGGCTTACTAGCTTATTTGACTTCGAATTATATTTTATAAGCCTCAATTTTGACGTATTTTAAGACTTATGGCTTATATAAGTTTATCATATTATAATAAACTTATATAAGCGGATAAGCCCACAAGTCTCAAAATAAGCTGAAAATTTATGGCTTATAAATATAAGTTGAAACACAAATAAGCTAATAACATATAAGCTTAAACAACTATTTTTTGCCATTAACTTTTTAAAAACTTAGAGCACTTGGTACAGTGGTGCCGTGGATGTGGTGCCGTGGGAGTTTTTTTGCTGCCACGTCAGCAAAAAGCTCCATGGCACCAGAAACCTCACGGCACCACATTTCTGGGGTATCCGTTGGCACCAGAAATTCTTGTGCCGTCGGTTTTTTTTTTTTTTTTTTTTTTTTTTTTTTTTTTTTTTTCAAAAAATAAAACATAAACAATATTAACTAAACTAAATTTTATTAATTTTTTTTAAAAAAAATTGCTTGAAAAATAAAAGAAGTATAACTTATACTAATTGCAAAGACTTGGCCCAAACAAAAATATACCCTTTCTTCTTCTTCTTCTTCCTGCGGACCTGCAAAAAAAGAAGAAAAAAAATTCACAAACACACCAGCCCAAGAAAAAAGAAAACTAGTCCTTATATTCATGGATTGCAACGGTCAAAAAAAAAATCACCCACGGCGTTGAGCCATGGTGATGTCGCAAGGACTCAGGGCGCAGCAGATGGTACGGTGCGTCATAGCAAAAGTTGGTCTGGTGGTGATGGCGCCACCGATGGCACCACCGTACCCTGTGCTCTTAGTGACCCGTAATGTTCATCACTTTTTTATACCGCATATGTATAGTGACGAAATTAGTGACCACTTTTGAGCTTGGTCACTAATTGTTTACGGATGACCAAATATTAATGTCCATGTACTATATGGTAACTATTTTGCCCAAATAATGACCAAATAAAAAGTTGGCACTGAATTTTGTTCACTATATGCACTTTTTCTTGTAGTGAGAGACATACCTCATGGCTATATGCCTCGCGTTTGATGTTTTTATTTTGGTATACGGGAGGGTTTAGGGCTTCAGGAAGGAATTTTCTTTTGGTGTATGTATATGGATGAAGATGAATAGATGTGTAGTGTCTTAGTCTTTATTTATTTATTTATTATTATTTTTTTTTGAAGGTTACAGTTTCACTCTAAAGTATTGTATAACAACAACATGCTCAATATTTCCGGAGCAGGAACCAAATTTGCATATTAGGTATATCGTATATGTTTGTTACTTTTTTTTTTTTTTTTTTTTCTTACAACAATCCACACGTACCATTCTAAAGGTGAGCATCAGTTTTGACTTTAATTGTCCAATGAGAGGGTTGAATTTTGCCACGTGACGAATATTAGATCTCTAATTGAGCCAATTTTAATTGTAAAAACATGCATTTGTCACATTTTGAAGATCTCTTATCATATAAGAGACGTGTCTGCCATTAATATGTTCATAATCAACTTCAATTTTCAAAGAATTAGCGAGCTATTACTATTAAATGTCATAATTTCAACCCAATAGACTGAATATAAAATTTAACTACGGCCGAATAGGCCCAATTATTTATAGCCGTAGCCTGTAGGCTTATCGAGTGAGTGGGTTATTTGTTTGGGCTACAATAGGCTCAATTATTGTTAAAATCATTAAAGATTAGTTATTCACTTTGACACAGTAGTATAGAGTACAAGTGTGGAAACAAGTTTACACTTTAAGCGCATGTAACTTGATGTCTTGATTTAGTCATTTGAGTGCCATGAGCAAATATGAACTACATAGATAGATTTATTGAATCACATATATGTTTACACAAGTAGTAACATACTAACATAGAGTACGTGTATAGTTTGAGCAAATTCTAATAACTTTGTTAACTCGACATCTAATAATAATTCTCAGCGACCAAAGTATTCTCTCACAGTGAGTCGGTGTCGAAGCATGTAACATAAATTACATGTTTTGAAGCAAGTTTTAAGCACTTGAACTTAGATACGATGAGCAATTTATAACCATATGAATCAAACCATCGGATAACGATGTCTCATGTGACAAAAACACCCTCAAATCACAAAGTTGTAGCATCGAGTACACGCTCGAGAACAAAGAGACTAAATGGTATTCTTTCACATTACGAAATCGGACTCATTCCATTCAAGAACACAATCCAAGTTTTGCTCTCTTTTGAGTTTGTCTTTCACAAACCAATCACACACCCTTCCCGCGTTTAGTTCCTCAATACTACAATCTTCTTGCTCCGCTATCACCCTCAAAAGATTTAACGACGATATCTATACAATAAGAATCGTACACAACTTGTTAGAATGTCGCAAAACACAGCTTCATAGTACATAATTTATTAATTTTATAACGCATTAACTAATAACTGCAGAAACAATAAATTACACAAATCGTTCATGTGGTTGCTATAGGTTCTTAATTTCACTTGTTCATTGTTTCAGTTTTGGTCATTCAAGTATATTTTTGGGCTGAGATGATCATCCGTTGTACTTAACTGTTTCTTTGGAATAATAATATTTACCGGAGAAACCCTTTAAAAAAAAAAAAAAAACCTATATATATAATTTTCATCAAAGAAAAACGTACAAGTTATTATGAGCAACAAAACATACCGTCAAGCGACACAAAAAACCTTCGTGACTGGCTAAACCAGACATTTCGACTAGCCCCGCTTCTTCTAAGGTCAAAAAACTTCGTTTCTCGGAGGTCTTTTTCTCTTCTTGGCCCTCGACACTAGCTCTTAATGCCAACTTTGTTCTTCTGTGAGCTTTAACGTTTATATTTGATATGTTGATACGAGTATCTATAGGGTGGTGTGCAAGAAATGATGAACGTAAACTAGTACTTTTGGAAAGTTTTAGTGCACTCATGGTGTTTATTTTGAGCTCAGAAATGAATACACTTCTGAAGATATGGAAGATGAAACACAGCCAAGCAATTCTAATGCCCTTTCTTTCTTTAGAATTATTTGAATTTGTGTATGTGGTGCATATTGAGATATGGATGTGGATAACCCCACACTCCGATCTCCCAATAAATATAATAAACTTGATAGTTTATACTTGCTCCATCCAAAAAAATTTACACATTAATATTTATTTTTGTCCCAGAAAAAAAATGTCCAATTTTCATATATGAATACTGTTTATGACATTTTTTTTTTCAGCTTTGCACTTCTAATTAAAACTATCATTAATGGCTCATTTTTAAATCTTATATAATAAAAGCTTAAGTAGCCTTATAAATGTAAGTGGTCATAATAAATGGTTCTTGAATTGAAAGTGAAATATGGATGCTTCATGTGTTTGTACATTGATTTAATAGTTATGCATAAGGATAAGTACATACGAGATGAAGAGTTTGGTACCATGAATGCATAAATTAAACACACCAATTAGTGGTTAGTCTTTTTACATTCCCGTCCATGAATTACAAATATTTTATCAACTATATAATGTGTCAAAAATCACACACAACAAACCACAACTTCCTCCACATCGCGTGCACATTGGGCTATAACTTATTATGGTGGTAAAGTAAGCATCATATCGTCTTACTTATTTAGCATATTGATTTATATTGTTTCATGTAAATTTCAGGTGTATTTTGTGTGCGTAACAATGTAGGACATAAAGATGGTGCTTAGGAGATTTAGTAGCAACATCATCTTCTCTAATGGTTTAAGAAATCATACACATCGTTGTCTTATCAATTAAGTGAAACATGCACGAACATTTTTACTTTGATCGAAAATGCAATATATTGATTAACTGTATTTAAGTTACTAACGATCAACTGTATCTAATTGTTTTTTTGTAGCACGTCAAGAATCATTAAAGAAAGAGATCGAGAAGTCACAAAAATTGTATCAAGAACAAAATATGCAAAAGGCCAATGAAGAACAACGACAAAGACAACAACAACAAGAACAACAACAAAAATAAGAACAACGCCACGGCCATCGGTGGGATGAATACTTAGCATTCATATTAATGTACGTTACAAATTAAACATGCAATGTTTTACTTCATGTAATACCGATAAACGGGTTAATACTATTGATTCGTTAGCAAGTAAGTTTCTTGAAAATAATGTAACGAGCATTCAATTTTTAATCAATAATTATTACTACACTTTGTTGGTGCATTTTAATATTATTGCTCTTAATATAGTTTTTTGTCTTGCGGTGTGTTAATATCACCATAGAGATTAATTGATTATCCTAATATGATTTTCGTTTTATTTGTAGAATTACAATCAAATTTGGCAAAATGAAATCGTTATATTAGTTATTAAGAGTAGAAAAATTATATGTTGAGATTGATGTCCTCAAATATATCTATATATGCAGTATGCTACAAATTAAATATACTAACAATATTGGACTGATTTTCACAACAATAACAAAATATTGAAACTTAAATGGTTTTTGTGGATAAAATAAAGTTCGAGTAACTAAGCGTAGTAATGTGGAGCTACCGTATTTGATATGATAAACCAAAAGGATAATTTATTGTCACAAGTTAGATCTCAAAATATAGAGAATATCCACTTTGTTAGGATTTTATATAAGGGTTACATTTATTTTGAAAGAACCGTATACGTTTAACCTCCCTTTGACATTTAGTATATAACTTATACATATTAAAAATTACATGTGAAGAGACTCTTTTAAATGTAGCATCTTGAAAAAAGTCTCTTCAAATATACTCTTTAATGTCAATAAACTATTTAAATGTGTGTCATGCATAGAAAATGTGTGATACTATCACAACTTAGATATATAATGACTAAAATAAGTGTCAAAGACTACGCTATGAACACTTATATAAAGCCTATGTAATGACGAAAATTAGTGTTGAAAAATACACTAATAAACATTTAGATTAAGCCCGTGTGCATCACACGGGTATGAATGACTCGTCTATATAAATGAGATGGCATTGACTTTTTATCAAACAAAAATTATATTAATTACACATCTCATAATTTGTACGGTTTTTGTTTGTTGACACTCTTTTCGGAACGAATGACTGAATGAGTAAGATTTAAGATTTTGTCTTTAATATATGACAGGGTGAATATTCAACAATTAGCTAAATAATAAATAAATTGTATATACTACAAACAAAAATAAAACACATTTAATTAAAACTTATAAATAAAACCAATTACCAAAATGAACGTTATAATAAGTCTTTTTACGAAATTGAACATTTTTTTACATATTTTACCAAAGTGATCAATATATGTCACTATCAACTTTTTTATTTTCTATTCGTGCTAATATGATCGCCTGAATTCAATAACATTCGCCCAACTTTAGTGAATATTTTTTAAGTAAAGTAATAAAAACTCTAACACAAAACCTCCTATACCCAATGTTAGGAAGTCTACACTTATAATGCGGAAAATAGAATAGTATAGGGCCACACCCGTCACTTTATATGACTTTGTGGATTCATGTCTTTTAGAAAGTCTACACTACAATCAATTTCATCAGGTCTTTATATGACTTTGTGCCATCCCAAATAGTAGTCATACTTTTGAGAAAGATGCATCAACCAAACAGTCAACAATGTTTCTTGAAAGATCTAATGGCTCCAACCTATGAAGTATGGTCAACATTTTCTAATTTACAAGACTTAATACTTTTGACACTCAATTATTTCCAACTCAACTAGATGATGACTTACTAATGTTGCCACCTTCTTCTTCTTCATCATACTCAAACTCATCATTTTTAGAACTCCTTTCTTCACCCATACAACCAAGCTTTCAGTCTTGGTGTCCTCGCCGAGACCACATCCTCCTCGCCTTGGTCCTCGCCTAGACCACATCATCCTCGCCGGATAACCTCGCCTAGACCCAATAATCCATGCCTGATAACTTCTGGTAACACAATACCCTTACAGTAGATTCGATTTGAATAGTTAGATTCGATTTCACAATACCCTTAAGGGGGCGTTTGGTTGGGGTAAATTCAAGATAATTGAAGGGAATTGAAATTAAAATTGCTTCAATTAACTTGTTTGGTTCATAATAAATATGTGGGCCCAGGAAATTTATTTGCATGATTGAGGCTAAAAGTGAGCCATTTTAATTTCCTCTCACATAAAAAGAATTTACATTTGCTTAGAACTTTAAATAATGTCATTTATATATCTTGAACCAAACGCACCCTTACAGTTTGAAAAACAAACGTAATATTCAGATATTGTCTCCTGCGTGTATATTCGAGATATCTTTTTACAACAGTCATTTAACTAATGACTATTGAATGACATGTGTCTTAAATGACCACCATTTTAATATATGAATTAAATGTTAGGTATAATATTTTCATGTATATCCATGTTATAACTCTGAATCTAATAGTTATTTTTTTGGTACTTAAATGAACTTTGGCTGATAACAGTCCTAGTGGCCCCCAATTCAAGTCATTCATGGATATATCTATGTACCTGATCCTCCTCGCCTAGACCACATCCTCCTCGCCTGATAACCTTGCCTAGACCCAATAATCCTTGCCTGATAACTTCTGGTAACACAATTCAATTCGCCTTGGTCCTTGCCTAGGGCCACTTGTAACACAATTCAATTCACCTAACAACTCGCTGGTCACCTCGCCTAGCTCCTCGCCTAAGGCCTCTAGTAACACAATTCAATTCAACTCGCCTACACCCCGCCTAAACCCCGCCTAGAACTCGCCTACAGCTCGCCTAAACCCTCTTATCTTTCTGAATCACATAGGTCTCTCCTGCACCTCGCCTAGTATTCCTTTTACTAGATCTAACGGTTAGAAACTAACTTAGTAATCCATCTAACGGATAATATGTAAAATGTTTATTTTTGATAATTTTATGTGCGACGTTTATATGTGTAAACTAGTTGAATAAATCGTTCATTTAAGTAATTTTTGTTAGACTAAAATACTTTTACTTATAAAAGTCAATACAATATTTTAAATAATTAAATACTTAATGATAATATAATTCACTAAATTTATTCACACTCACACTCACCCACTCCACACACATATATATGTTAAAAAAATTAAGTATACAAGTTGAAGTTACTATACATCTTCGTCTCTATGGCGGATAATCACCTGGTGCTTATTAATAAACATGTTGAATTAAGTTTTTACGAAACACATGTTGATTTTTTTTGTGTAGCAAAGAGCAAGTCATCAAGAATCAGGATCAAATGACAAATCCTTAACGTGAGAAATGTCTATAATCACGTTGATTCATAGTTTTTATACGTAAAAATATCATTTTTGTTGATTCAATACAAACGAGTGATTGATAATTGTCATTTTTAGTGTGGATTCACTGAAATCTATAAATAGATTCAAAACTTTGACATTTAGGGCAAATTATAAAAAATAAAAAAAAAAAAAAAATTATACTTGCCACTGTTTCATCTTCTGAGTAGTGAACTTTTTTTTTTTTATTTTTTTTATTTTTTTTTTTACTTTTGAGAGTAATTTTCTTTTAAATTTATCCTCTTTATGTTATTTTGCGAAATTTTTGGACATTTTACCCCTCTTAGCTAATACAAATTTTTTTTCTTCCCGAATGGCAAAAATGTCGCATATTACCCTAAAGATGATGAATTTGACAGAAAATTACCCTCAAAAGTTAAAAAAATAAAAAAATAAAATAAAATAAAAATAAAAATTTATTCACTACCCAGAAGATGAAACAGTTACAAGTATAATATATTTTTTTTTAATTTGCCCTTGACATTTGTATGATATTTTGCAAATAATATGAAGTAAAAGTTATGCTTTCAAATCATTGAATCACCAATATGCTTCTAATCAACTAAAAAACATATCAGTGTAAAAATTGCGATTTTCGTGATTTATCATCAAATAATAATGTACAAAATTTTTTTTTTATTGATAAACAACACTTATAATAAACTCCAAAAACATAACTAGTTTATATTAAAATAATCCTCAATCGTTTTCTCTTCCAGGTTGTTCCAACTCTATTTAGTTAGCTTAGTCGATCCACCACTTTTACAAGCCCTAAAATTCTATTCAAACAATTCATGATCTGATAAATAATCATTCAGTCAAATTTGGGGGATTTCAACCTAGTGTTAGTCCCGGTAGCAATAATTGTGACAATCCTCGTCTTCATATTCAATCTCTACCTTCTAATCAACTACCAACACCTCGATGACAAAAACCAAGCTTACTTCTCACAAATTTGCCGCTGTTTTTTAGGCTATACTTATCTGCTATCTCTATACTCATGCTCCCTACTGACATGGCAAATAGACAGCGAAAATGAGCGGCGTTAGCTAACGGTAGACAACGGAATCGGAAATGGCCATCGGTTGCAATGGTGATGTTGTCAAATTCGATAGTGGTTGTGGTAGCGCTTTAGATTGTGGTTATTTCAGCGATGGAGTTGGTTCCAACGACGGAATGCTATGACCACAAAGAAAATTTTCACAAAACATCCACAAAGTGATGTGTCAAAGAATGATTGGTTTAATCATAAAGATGAGAGAGAAACTATCACAACATACACCAATGACCTTTTGACACATCACTTTGTGGATGTTTTGTGAAAATTTTCTTTGTGGCTATAGCATTCCTCTTATATATTTTCATTGTTTAAAGAGGCATTTTGTTATTATGATAAATAGATGGCTATGATGAGTTTGATCTAATGGTTGAGATTACTTTGTAGACTTTTTATTTTTTTGCCAGTTTTTATTTGAACGCTCTTTTATGAATAAAAGATATGATAGACAAAAATAAACAAATAAATGAATATAAACAAATGCATAATAGGACATTAATGAACATAAATGAACGGACAAAACTTTTATTTGTGTTCGTTTTTATAACTAAGTGAATCTAAAATATTGTTCATGTTCGTTCATTTAGTAAATAAACGAACATAAACAAACTTGTTATTCGGTAATTTATTATCTAACAATTCATGAAATGTTTACTCAATGTTCGGTTAGTTTACGGTCGAAAAACCTAGTCAAATTCTACATCAAGCGATTCAGTTCGGACTTAAATTGTTAGTAAAAATGTCCAAACTTTTGCTTTTCTTTAGTTCGAAAAACCTAGTCAAATTCTACATCAAACTTTTGTCTCAAATGTATAAATAAAATATGATAGAAATTATTACTGCGATTCATAGAAAAGTTCATTATCAACGCATAGCATATGTATATACAGTAGTATGATTAAAACTTTGTATTATGAACCGAAATATATACAAATACATCATGAAATCTTTCAAATAACTTTTTAACCATTGATTGATCTACTACTTCTAACAAACATAGACCATTTGCCCCTCTCAAGCTCTTGATGGCTTGTTCGATTAGTTGAGTCCCCAAGAGCTCAAATACATAACAGTCCTGAGAGACTCTTCAGTTTGCTTTGTTTTGTCTTCCAACTTCTTAAAACCAGTTGCGGAATCAACCATGGGTGCATGCTTTACATTCATAGCAGTTAAGTCCCTAAAGTTCTTGATTATGACACTCTCACACTTTGATGAAAATTGTTCTTTTCCTTTCATCCTTCGCTAAAACAATGATACACCTCAAGATCATCTACGTATACAACCTCTGTGAGTTCTTGTTGTTGCTGATGTTGTTGTTGTGTGTTTAGTTTTGTATCTTGATGTGCTAAGAAAGTTTAAGAGATAATGAAGGTGTGTTTAAGGTGAGTAAAGGAGTAATGAATTTGGATGTCTTGGAGATGTTATATATAGTGAAGGTTGGGCCATTTTGAGAAAAGTTTTCTTAGCCACTTGTAGTTTTATCTATTTGCAACTTCAGCCTATAAATTTGAAGGTCTCAGCGATGTGCAGCATAAAATGCAAAGCATGTGTCAAAAAGTCATGTCCTCATATATATCTTTTTATTCATTGTGTTATACGACTTAGTTCCTCATATATATCTTTTTATCTTTTTAATCATTGGCCGCGAGATGGTTGGTTAGCCTTTTTCTTACAACAGTCATTAAATTTTTCTGCGAATCATGATACTTCTCGATCTTAGATATCTTATATTACTACGGAATACTCCTCGACACTATGAAAAGGAGTTGTACTTAACGACTAGTCTCCAACGACAAACAATAACCGGCCATGAGTGAATTAGTTTTAAGTGTAGGTGCTTGTTTGTACGAGTTTAAAACTATATGGGTTAAAATTAATCAGTAAAAGGTAATGCAAATGGAAACTGTGGACGGAAGACAAAGGTTTCAAGAAAACCACCGGCTGCAGTAAAAGGTTACCGGCAGAATGGGCAAAGAAAACCGGGGGTGGGTTCCATTCTAGGAGCTCAACCGCCACCTGTCGGTTTCATCAATATTGGCTTGTTGGATAAAGACAACAGATCAATCTTCAAGTTTTTTTTTTTTTTTTTTTTGGAACGTCAATCTTCAAGTGTTAACTTCTAAATAAACTAACATATCACGTTGGTAACGTATTGATAAACTAGTTATAATACCTGTCACAGGGTTTTTAAAATTTCTTTTTATTATATATTATTATCGATAAAGAAATGAATCACTTAATATATTTCAAATGGTTTAACTTGGTGGACTAAAAATAAAAACAACGTGTATATATATGTTATAATCTACATATTATTTTAGGAGAATGCTTTTGAATTAAAATAATATTTTATTATTCAAGCAAAATCACATGATGATACTTGACTTGCATAAGATGTTAGTGATATATGCTTTTAGTTTTGCAAACCCGTGCTATCAATTTACGGTGTGTTTTGTAATTATGATATTTTTTTTACTTATATTTTCGTTAAAATATGTAACATATTTAGATAGCTTTGAAAATTGATTTATTTCCTTAATTATGAGTAACCATCATACCATGTTTATCGATGTACATTTTTGTTTGAAAATTTGTATTTTCATAAGTTTATGCTATTTGCTTCTCAAGTTTAGCCATAAAATTACCAAATTAACATATATGCTTACACTATATCTTCTTTACTACATAAAGAGAAACAAAAAAAAAAAAATATGTAATGGTAGAATAAGTTTATGTACAATGTATAAGAATAATTTTTCTCTAAGACCGAACTATATAAGGAATTTATTATTATTTGCTTCTCACTTTAGTGCAACTTTCTTCACAAATTGGCCTAAATCATCAAGGTTAAAGACACACATATTTTAGACCGTTAGTTGACACCTATAGTGTTATGACGTTATCAATGACAGCAAACGCTTGCTAAGTTTCATTAACTCATTCAAAGACACCCGTTAAGAATTTCTACAATAAAATTTCTCATATAGGCACTAAAACATCTTTGGTACATTAAAATACATTCATGTATTATCTAAATCAGCAACTCAACTTAATTATACATTCATACCTTGAGAAGACATAGAAAATCCTTCAACGACAATCATGTGTTGATCTTAATCCTCCTCTAAAAAATGCACACAACAAATTGCATTACATTTTAGTGTGTGCTATAAGATCATAAAACTGCAAACACTACTAACATGTTGCATTATAGTGAGGATGACAACAAAGTTAGTCATAACATCAAATAAGAAAACTTCAGATTAGAACTAAAGGGGTGTTTAGGTTATGTTTAGTAAAGGTGCTTATTGGCTTATTCAATTACCATAACACAATAAGTTTATGATAAAGCTTTAAGTTTTTTTGAGAATCTTAATAAAAAAAAATCCCTGAACTCACAACTAATTCTATCATAGCTTAGTGTGTTTATAGTAAAAACACAAATATTAAATGTAGAACTTTTCACTAAAACATTAAAAAAAAATTACTAAAAATTGGTGTGTATAAAAATAATAATAATAAACCATAAAAAAAGGTTACTAACAACTATCAGTTAGATAATACATAAGTCAAAGTTCTATCAAGGTATCTTTCGGATTCAATTCAGAAGCAAAAAGAGGTTAACACATAAATTATAAGCATAGAAGAATGGTTGTATCTCACATCCGTTATTACCAACTCAATAACATTATCGCAGTCTAGTAACATAATAACCCGATTAAAAACTATATATATTTGCTTAATAATTCTCATGTAAATACTTTTAATTTCTTTACAACAGCCAACTATTACGTTTTTTTTTTTTTTTTTTTTTTTTTTTTAAATGAAACATCATGTCAATGAATAAAGTTAGGTTATCACCTACGTAGTTTTTCTTTTTTTGATTTAGGAGGTAATTGTTATCAAATAACGATTGGGTGATGCGTTTTTTTTTTTTTTTTTTTTTTTTTTTTTTTTTTTTTTTTTTTTTTAAGAAGAACACTTTCTAAATTAAACAATGACTATCTAACCTTTAACTATTAATATCATGTTGTACAAAATGTGTGAGTTTAGTAGCACGTAATGAGCGTTGATAAAGTTAAAATATGCTCTATAAAGTTTTAAAAATGTTTTTATGGATATTGATATATAAATTTCAAATAACAATTACATGAGTCGTTGTTATAAGAGAATCGCGTATATTTATTTGAAATTTATATATGAATATCCATAAAAACATTTTTAAAACGTATCCATAAAAACATTTTTAAAACGCGTTTATTTATTTTCTTATGACATTAACTCGTGCTTACCATTTGATATTTATATAAACGTTAAAAATAATTTAGCTGTATATAATATTCAAACCCGTGTACGCATAAATTAAACTTTTAAATAGAATAACATGAGTCTTTATTTAAAAAAATATAATAGAAAAGTCTAAAACTAACATTAGTTTAAAAAATATTTAACGTGTATTAAAACTAATTCGCATATTTACCAAATTTTGTAATTTTAATGGATGAAAGTCTAAAAACTAATACTAATACCCTAAACCCTAAACCCTCTTATGTAATTTTAAACAAAGTTAACATTATAAAGTATAGGGGGTATAAAGTGTAAGGGGTTATTTGTGTTTTTTATAAAGTTATTAAAAAATATGGAAACTTGTAATTTTACACTTTACTCTATATAATTTATTTAAAATTCAATAACTAAAGTTTTATTAATTACTTCCTCTTTTTCTAAGTTTTTGTTTTCATAATTTTGACACCTATAATTTTATGCATTTTTTTTCTTAACCAAATTTCTCCACCAAATTTATTAAGTTTGACCAAAATCAATTTAATTTTGACTTTTTATTGACCAATCACGTTGCTCAATTTCGTCTACGTGGCAAAATCGAGCTCTGCTATTGGTCCAATTTTTTTTTCAATGAGAAAAGATTTGCAAAAACACTCCGAAATTATGTAATTCTTTTATTATATAAATATAAAAGATTAAGCAATCTGTACCTGGAGTATTATTTTAACATATCTATTGGAGATAAAAACATTTTTAATCATTTTAGGGTGAGCCTTTAAATTATAAAGTATACTTCAATTATTTTGATTATGACCCTTATGATAAAACAAGATATTATCTAGAGCAGTAAACCAATTGAATTTTCATTAAACATTTAAATGAACCATTTAGTAAAAAGTTCGGTTATATTCGTTAATTAATTAAATGAACGAACATCAATATTTTACACTCGTTTAATTAAATAAACAAATATGAACAAAATTCGCGTCCATTCAATTATGTTCGTGAACACCCGAGTATTTGTTCAATAACGTTTGTTTATATTCATTTATTTTTATGTTTGTATTTCATATTTTTAATTATATACTTTTAAATTGATTTGTTTAAATAAAACAAAACTTATAAAACTTATTATGCATAATTTAATAAGTTTATGTTTGTTTTTCTATGTTCGATCATTTATGTTCGTATAGGGTTCATTAATTTAGTGTCTAATAAATGAACATGAAAAACTCATTCTCTTAAAAAAAATGAACATAAACAAGAAAATTCGACCATTCAAGTGTTTGTGTCAATTTATTTGTCGGGTTAAAACTAAACGAATTGAACGAACATAAACAAGGCTCCGTTCATGTTCATCCGGTTCGTTTACAGAAATCACTTAGTTCAATGATAGTTGATCTACACATTGTTATTTTTATTTTTATTTTTTTATACATATTAATGCATACATTAGATAGGCATATATAAATTTTGCTTTGTTTGCTTATACACTAATGATATGTGCAAATATAAAAACCAATTTAAACAAATCATCCCCATAAAACAATATATACTGATTTACCTTCGGTATACATTCTTGAAAATGCGTCTACTTTGGCCGTTATAATGTATGATATAGAAGCAGTTAACTATGATTAAATAATTAATGATGAAAGGCTGTTTATCAGAATATTTTTTACATGAATTTTGGGTGTAGTTTGCTGCAAAAATCCTTGCTAGTAAATGTTAAGTCATTTGTTAAAAAATATATATAATTTTGTTAAGTCCAAAAGTTGTTTATGTACTTGCTGGTATATGCATGGCAAACATATATGTTAAACTGTCCAACTATTGAAAAAAAAAAGGCCAGATTTCAGAACATGACTACATAAGAGATGTTGTGAATATATCATGTTGTTTATTACTAGTAGTAAACCAAACCTCTCTTGGTAAAAATGCATACTAAATCTGGGCATTCTTAGTTTCGGAGTAATTCGTATGGTCTAATGTTAGAATATTAGTGTGTAATAGTTAGGATATAAGTTTAGGGGGTTAATTGTATTTTGGCTCAAACTTAAGGAGGTTAGTCATGCATTAGGAAAGTTCCTAACCTCCTCAATTGTCGAATCCTTGTTCACCAAGGAGTAGGTTTCTCCCCCCTCATTCTCTATAAATAGGGATGAGGGGGTGATGTTTTATTTGTACCTTCTTTTCTTGCTCACGTTTAATAAACGTTTGAGTGTAAAATATCTCGTGTGTGTTGGTACCACTCGGCATTAAGGGATCATAACCCTTTGCCGAGGTCTTGTTGGAGTAGTTCTTGATTCGTGGTTCTGCTCTAGAAATCGGTTTGTTGGATTTCTCCTAACAATTGGTATCGGAGCCTGGTTCGAGAAGAACGGATCACACAACGTGGATAGATCTAAAACAAGAGAAACGAGTGAACCGGGTTTGGTTCGTCGGTTACTGCGCAGTCGTGGGAGAATTGGCGCTGCGGGTTCGTTAACCGTTGGATTTCTACGAAATTCGAACCGTAGGTTGAAGACACATAGATCTAGATTCTCACCGGAGGGATCTTGCATTGGAGCTTCCAGGAAAGAGCTATAGGCTGTCGAAGTTTCTGGTGTGGTTGTTGTGTTCTTTGTCGTTTTTCGGTTATTGTTTGGCTATCGTTGTGTAGATTACAAGGTTCAAGGTTTCTAGGTTTGCGAGTCAAGATTACTTGGGCAACAAGGTTCTTGAAGTTGTCTTGCAAGGAGATGGATCGATTCTCTTAGGGTTATAGGAAATCGTTTTCGTTTGTCACAAGGTTCTTCGAGTTTCGGTTTTGAGCTTCAAAGGTAACAAGGTTTTGCAAGAAGTTTCAACTTCAAGTTTTTCGGTTTCTTGGAATTCAAGTCTTGGTGGTTCTTGGAAGACAAGTAAGGTTTAGGTTTGTCTTGGGATTCAAGAAAAGTGATTACTTGGAGTACAAGGTATATCAAGGTTGTAGACTTCAGGTGGAAAGATCGAAGCTTTAGGGTTTTTCTAAAGGTTAGTAGATCAATTATTACAAGAAAGTGGGTTTAGCACACGGCTTGCGAGACTTGTTGGTAAAGTTGGTTAAAAAATCAACTTAACAAGGTTTGTAGCAAGGTTAAAGAATAATGGCTAGTATGAATACTAGGTTAAACATCGAAAAGTTCAATAGGAATATTGTACAAAAACATGGAGGTTCAAAACAAGTTGGGTTCAAGCAACTTGGTCTTGGTGTTAAAACAAGGGTCCATGGAGTACATGTTCAAAAGCATGTTTGGTTTGAGGTGGAACTACAGGGAGCTCAGGAAAATCGTGAAGCTGAGGTAATTCAGGAGAGTAACAATCATGCTGTAGTGGCTCAAAGAAAGTTGGAGGTTAACCAACTTGAAGAAAAGACAAACACGGACTGCTTGGTAAAAGATCAGGAAAAGGTACACCTTGGTATAAAGGTGGGGGCGGACATTACGGTAACCGAAGTACCTGGTCAAGAGGGTTCAGAGGGTAATGTTGTTGAAAGGTATAGAGGTGACAGTAATATGGCTACTTTAGGAGTTGCTGGAGTGATAAAAGAATATGCACATGAGTCATTAACATTCAGGGATGCAGTTGCTTGTGAGGTAATTTCCAAGTGGATGGCTGTAATGAAAGAAGATATGGATACTCGGTCTGGTGTGTGTATGCTCAGCAACAGTTTCAGACGAAGCAGTGATGACAGCTTCATATATTACTGGAATTATGCACAAGGTATATTCATATATCTATTCCTCCATATAGATTATACGGGGTTTACTTGCGAAAGCAAGGCTGAGATCTGGGTTACCAAGGGTTTGCTGGATGAAGCAAAGGAAATTATACTTGGTATAGGGATCTTCAGGACTCAGAGTGGTAATACTCTGAGGGTGTCACGATTCAGGTTTTCCAACGGGATGTCTGTTCGGATATTGTTGGGGGGACACTCTACGCTGTCGTTAGAGGATGGTCTATCAAGGAATCGTGATGAAGAAAAGAAGAGTGAGGGGTCATGTATATATGCAGTTGGAAGTCATGAGTATCAAGTGGTCTGCACGAGACCTGGCATAACATCTGCGGATGTGGGAATGTTGGATAGGTTTGATCGTGGATTACAGACGGACGTACAGGCTTTTGTAGATTATGACTACACCATGGGTAGATCAATCACAATGTACGGTTTTATGATACAGGTATGTGCTGTGAGTTGGGAAGCTATGTTGCGACACATGATGACTTTGTTAACAACTGAAGCGGAGTATATGACACTTGCTGGAGAATTGAAGTAGAATACATGGCTAAAGGGACTCTCTACAGAGTTAGGATTTGAGCTAAGGTTAATAGCGGGTATTGCTACTGGTGCCTTGACGAAGGCGGTCCCCGGTTCGAGGTTCCAGCACTGGTTGAAGCTGTTGCGTATCAGAGAAGGCTAACTATTACCACTAAGGTGGAAATTGTTAGAATATTAGTGTGTAATAGTTAGGATATAAGTTTAGGGGGTTAATTGTATTTTAGCTCAAACTTAAGGAGGTTAGTCATGCATTAGGAAAGTTCCTAACCTCCTCAATTGTAGAATCCTTGTTCACTAAGGATTAGGTTTCTCCCCCCTCATTCTCTATAAATAGGGATGAGGGGGTGATGTTTTATTTGTACCTTCTTTTCTTGCTCACGTTTAATAAACGTTTGAGTGTAAAATATCTCGTGTGTGTTGGTGCCACTCGGCATTAAGGGATCATAACCCTTTGCTGAGGTCTTGTTGGAGTAGTTCTTGATTCGTGGTTCCGCTCTAGAAATCGGTTTGTTGGATTTCTTCCAACATCTAATGTAACTTTTATCGATCTGTAATGTAATTTGTATGCTTTAATGTTTAAAATTTTATCGATCTGTAATGTAATTCGTACGTTTAATGTTTGAATTTTTATCGATCTGTAATGTAATTTGTACGCTTTAACGTTGGACATTTATCGATTTGTAATGCCGTTGGGAAAGTCAAATTTGACGAAAATAATACCATGACATGTCATCGGGATTTTAGTTAACAAAAAATTCAGCGCTTGTTGGTCTCGGTCAAGTGATTTTCTTGGCGTTTATTGTTATCTACCGACGACAATGTGTCGTCAGGATTTCTTTCGTCGCCCGTTCTACTTTTTCTAGTAGTGTATATTAACTAAAAGTATTTAATTAAAAGGATACTCAAAACCTAAAACCCTTATACGCATTCTCTCTGGAGAAAACCCTAACCACCCTAAAACTTTCAATCGTCTCTTCTAATTCCACCAAATCCCTTTGATTCCTTGCATCCTACTGATCTCTTTATTGATTTAACACTCTTATCAATTGATTCTACTCGAATTTATGCTTGGTATCTTAAGGATTTAGTGAATTTCTTGAATCGCATAATTAGGGTTTTCGTATTATCGTTTTTTATAAAACCGACTATAGGGTTCTGATTGGATTCAAAGTTTCTGATCCTCTATATTATCCATTGAATCATTACCCTATTGTTTGGATCATGGATGTTGGTTAGTTTATTGGGGCGTCATGCTTTAAACCCTAAGCGATTGGGGTTTTTTTTCTTCCTGTTTTGGCGTTGCTTGCTGCTGGTAACATTGGTTATATTAAGCTTGATTTGATTACTTGGTATTGAGAGATGAATAAGGGTTTTTTGAGTCCTAAGAGTGTGAGTAAGGAATCGGTTGTTAAGAAGAATATTCCTGGTAAGAATGTTGCTTATGAATCGATGACAAGTACTACTGGGAATAAGGGTGTTTCTGCTGCTACTTTGGCCGTTCAAAGGAGCAATAATGAGTGTGTTTCTGCTGCTAATGAGCCTGCTGTGACGAGTTCTTTTGATGAAAAGATCCGCGACATGGAACGGAAAATTGTTGAAGGTAAACTTGTGTTCGTGGATGATGATGGGGTTCCATTACCTCTGAATGATGGGACTCCTGTAGTTGTTACGGCTGCTAATGTTGATGCTAATGGTAATGCTATGGTGAATGAACCTCAAGTGGCGAATGAGTCTACTAATGAACCTGTGGTTGCTCCTAGTGTTGAACAGTTATTGTTAAGTGTGCGTAAGAATTTTGATGCTTCTATGAATCAAGTTCAGCGTGAGATTGCTACTAATACGGGTGGTTTGGATCATCCTTCTAATGCAAGTGGTACGGGAGTGAAGTCGGCTCCCATGGATAATGCTACTAGTGGTAATGGAGTGAAATCGGCCTCTTATGCGGGTGCTACCTCATACGAACCTCAGAAACATGTGTCTAATTTTCGTAGGTTGGAATGTAGCACCAAGAAGGCTAATGTTGACCTTTCTGTCCCGATGCAAGTAGTGGAAGAGGTGAATCTCCGATTTGAGAATACTCTTTATGGGTATTTCCTTGGTCAACGCCTTGCGTTTCCTGTTGGTGATTACTATGTACGTAATGCGTGGGCTAAGTTTGGCATACATTAGGTAATGATGAATGCAAATGGGTTCTTTTTCTTTAAGTTCACTTCTAAGAAAGGTGTTGATGATGTACTTGAAAATGGACCATGGTTGATTCAGAATGTGCCTATTATTCTTAAACCATGGACATTGAACACCAATTTACTTAAAGAAGATTTGACTAACATCCCGGTGTGGGTTAAATTCCATGATGTTCCCCTTGCTATGTTTTCTGATGATGGTCTTAGTCTCCTTGCTACATTGATTGGTACACCCAAAAGGTTAGATGCTTATACCAACCAAATGTGCAAGGATTCTTGGAGCCGAAGTAGTTTTGCTAGATGCATGATTGAAGTGAAGTCGGATGAGGTGCTTCGGGATAGCATCACTGTTGAGATACCTCTACTTGATGGTTCGGGTTCGACTATTGAGAAGATACGGGTTGAATACGAGTGGAAACCACCTCGTTGTGATAAATGTAAGATCTTTGGCCATACTCCTGTTGATTGCCCTAAATTTATCCCACCTACTACTCAACATACACCGAGTGTTAATGATGGCTTTCAAACGGTCAATAATAAGAAGAAGAGTAATAGTGGTGGTCAATCTGGTCCTAATAAAGGAGGTTTCACAAAGCCTAGTGTGGGAAAGAAGGTACAATATAGACCCAAAGTGCCTTCTTCTGAACCCAAGAATGTGGATGTCAATAGGAAGAAGAATGCTGATGTGCCTAGTACTAGTGGAACGAAGATTGTTACATCTAATCAATTTGATGCTCTTAAGATGGCTGATACTGATGAGTATGGTATTCCTACTAAGGAAGTGACTTTGGATGTGACGTCTGTAAGAACTGAGGAAGCTGAACAGGATGAGTCTGTTAAGACTGCTAATACATCACAAGAACCTCTTGTGCGTGATCTGAATGAAAAGGAAAAGGTTGGGACTTCTAAGCCTAGTTCATTTTCTTCTCCATCTACTTCTTCTACTAAGAGGGTTAACCCATTTTCTAAAGTGGGAGATGTCGTTGTGTCTGATGATGAGGAGGTTATTAACACGTTTGATGAATCCGCTAATCTATTTGGTGGGGGTCACGAGCGTGAATATGACTATGATGGATATGATTACGATGACTATGCGCAGCAGGTTTGTGATCTTCCGGGGAATTTGGATGCTTTTAATGTCATGTACGACACTACGCTTCAAGGTCTTAGGAAGTAATTTATTTTGCCATTGTCTTTTGTTATCATTTGAGTAGTGGTTTGTTTTCCTTTTGGAAAATAGGTAGTATCATGTTATGTAAGTTGTCGCCTATGTAACGGGCTGAGATATGAGACTCACCCATATCCTTTGTACTTAAATGTTTTTTGGAGTAATATATTTACCGGGTCTTTTGACCTTTTACCCAAAAAAAAACTAAAAGTATTTAATTTTAATTATATATTAAATGAAAGTATTTAATTTTAATTATATATTAAATAAAAGTATTTATACTATAATTAATTTAAATCATTTTAAATTATTTATATTCAATTTAAATCATTTTAAAGTCTTTATAATTAATTTAAATTGTTTTTAATTCATTTAAAAAATTTAAAAGTTATTCATAATTATTTTAATCATTTTTAAATGAATTAAAAAATTTTAAATTATTTATAAATAACTAAAATTATAGAATTAATTTCATGTATCACCTTACTTTCATGATTAATTTCATATATACCAAAAGTGCAAGTATTGAATGCATAATGTACAATGTTTTTAATGCATGTTTGAGTATATATGAAATTTTCAACTAAAAGCAGGGGAGATATGAAATTGCCCCAAAATCATATTTAATTAATTTATAACATTTAAAAAATATATATAATTAGTTTAAATTATGTCTAAATCTTTAGTGACGACTTTTTTCGCGACAACATGTTGCTACTAAAGGTTTGGGCGGCAAATTTCCCCGCAAAAAACCAATTTTTTTTTTACTTTGATTTTTTTTCTTTTTTTATATATATATTTTTTTTGTTACAAAAACTCATCGCAAGAACAAATGTTGTCGCCACAAGTTTAGGCGGAAATTTTCCCCCAAAATATTTTTTCGCTAAAGATAAAAAGTTAAAAGTCAAAACAAGCAAAGTTTTTAGTGACAACATTGTTGTCGCTACAAATCAAAATGGTGTCGCAAAAAAATCTAGTCAAAATTTAGAAACCGGAATGCCTCTATTTTGTCGTGTAGTAATTCTTTTGTGACAACATGTTGTCACAAAAGAAAAAATGCTGTCGCGAAAAGTTTTGGTAAAAGATGGGCCAAAAAATGCCATTTTTTTTCGTTTAGTGGACTTGTAGTGACAACAAATCTGTTGTCACGAAAACAATTTCGTCATTATAGGTACAAAATGGTGTAGTGTAATAACACGTACTGCAATTATATTATTCTGGTTCTAGTTTTAATTCTTGCTGCATGCCCACAAAGATCACTTTGCAAACAAACATCCCAACTGCCCAACAAGCCTAAGTGTAAATAACAACTAAAAACAATGAAACAAAAATCAACTTCCATGCATAATCGATGCAGTTTTCAGCAATAGTAGATCAATACCAAATGTCCTTAGGTAATGTTCACATGATGTATGGCCATCAAAATGCCATTGCATTATTGCACATGCAATTTTATTTCCAGAAACACCAAGGAGTTGTAGCATAAGGCCTTTTCCCTTCAAAATGAAACTTGCAATCTTCTGAAGCCCTTGGAAGCCTAGATATAACTTGCGCGTCTTCATCATTAAAAGGCAAGCCTCTATGAAACGTGATCGTTAGTTTCTTCGAAACCTTTGAATTTGGCAACATGAACTTGAGGAACTGCATATCATTGATCCTCTAAACTTTATGCTCTTAAGATTTGAAATACAACTGGGAACAGGTTGTACGTAGTTCTTCATTCCCATGCAGCTTTTGTTTTAACACAAACAAGATAAGTATACATAGACCAGCATTATATAGGATACAAAATGTTATTTAGTACTCAACAAAAGTAGTCCAATTAAGTAATGTTAATGCATAAAAATGTACTTTGGACAATTTTCAAGAATTCAAGGGATCAGCAGCCATACACGATTATTAAACACGCCTCTAACTCCAATCGCTTCACAATTGGAAACTCGGGCCATGGTGAATCTAATGGGTCGATGGATGGAAACAACCACTGTAGAGATATTAGAGATATTAATTAGAGATGTCTTCATGTTTTATAAGTAGAGATATTAAAGATGGTTAAGCCAAATAATTTTAGTTTGAACAACCAATCGCTTCCTAACAAACTTCCTAACCAACTTGCTTGCTAACAAATTAATTTTAAAATCTTTCCATAATAAGCAAGAAAAAAAATCTGAATTTTAAGTCTTTCTAATTATAGAATATTCCTAAATGCATTATAATGTTGTATAGATATAGATGATTATCGAAACACAAAATGAAAGTTAAAACACGTATGTAACACAATAAACTTACATGATATAGAGAAGTGTCATTAGCTCACTTATTCCTTTTAGAACCTCAACCCACAAATGAACAAATTTAATTCCCCTGAATGAAGCTTTTACCTCAACCAAAGATGATAGATCTTTTATCACGAAAAGTGAGTTTAAGGTCTGCTGGTAAATCGAGAGGTATACGAGATTAGGGACATTTAATACAACTTCGTGGATAGCTACTATTAAATTAATGATTGATAGTTTTAATCCCTTCAAAGTAGGTATCTCAAAATAGTAGTTTGCTACAGAGTAACGCGTCATTATTTCCAGAGACAAGTTTTCAAGTATCGGGCAACCATATATGAGTTTAAATGTGGAATCCAAAGGGTTTGAATAAACATGGATGTCAAGGGTTTTCAGACAAGGAAAACTCACTAGAGATGGACATTGCCACACTGCCTTGTATTGTGAATTATAACGTGGATAAATTAAATTATAATATCAACTTTGTCAGTGTTTTGCAAGTAAAGAGACTGAAAGGCAACTCAAGTTTTTTAACTAGTATGTCGAGTTCACTGACATTTAACCTAACTGCTTCACTAATCCACTTTGACACAGTTAAAGAGTTTTTTTTTTTTTTTTTTTTTTTTTTTTTTTTTTTTTTTTTAAATTCATTCAAGCCGTTAACCTTGTGTTAAGGGGTTAACCAAGTTCGTGAAAGCTTAACCAAATTTGGGGGGCGGTATGGTAACCAAGGCCTTAACCACGAAATGGAGAAACCTTAACCAAGAATTTGGTTACCATACCAAGTGCTCTAAGTCTACCCAACTAGAAAATTGCCAAAGCAAAATTTTTTGTATCATGCGACAATTATATATAATAATACTAATCTAAACATGCAGATACCTATTTATGCATGCGAGGTTTTCCCTATAGCACAATAAACAATTTACTGCAAAAATAACTACTAGTAAGTAGTAATCATGCATTCACACAGTGTAAATAGGTCTGCGGTTATAAACAAGCAAATCATCCACATAACTTTGCTGATCAACCAATTTAATCATCCAAAATTAGGGTTCATACCTGGCCTCTAATCTAACAAAAGAATCATTAAGTAACGTTCAACATATTACTGTATAAAGCAATAAAATCTAATCTAACCTGGATGATAACAATCGTTTTTCGTTGTTGTGGTGATATTCGTTAGCTCCAAAGTCTTCAAATCGCCAAATACAAAAGTCGAGAGAAAATAGAATAAAAGATCGGAATTTAATGAGTGAAAAATAAAACTCCGTATGTTACTATGTTAGTTGTTTCCGTTTTTATAATTTGTGGGCTGCTTTACAATTTTTTATTGGGCCTTCAAACATCTCTACTTTTTATAATGTATTGGAGATAATTTATTTTTGAAAATCTTAAAAAATTAAGTCAGCATACATTTATTTATTAAAATATAAATTAAAAATACATTAATTTTACATTTATTAGTAGTAATTATTAAAATAAAACTTAAAAATACACAAATTTTACATTAAATTGGATATATTACAATAATAAAATATAACTACTATAATGAATTTAATATGTTTATAGTTAAAATTAATTACTTTTGAAATTTGCGTATAATACACAATAATTCTTCACGATATCACAAGACAAACACACAATCTCTAGAAATTGTCATCTATTAGAAAAAAAATCTTAACTATTATTAAAAAAAAAACATGTAAAATCAATATATTGTTAAACATTCGCCTCCAAACCCGTTGTTTTGCACGTATTAGTCTTAATCTTATGGTGGTGGTTTTGTCGGATCCCTGCTTTTCCTGAACTACTAAACTCAATCAAACATCTTATGATCTTTATATGTTAAAAATTACACAATTTTAGTCTTGATTCTTGCAAGATCACATCAATCACTTTGCAATCAAACATCCAACAACCGCTCAAGTATACACAACAACGAAAAATCAAATTATATTGCATAATAGATGCAATTTTTACATAAAGTGAAATGTCGGCATATAATGTTCATATGATTGTCCACCATACATCACTATTTACTGCATAATTAGAAGATGAAATTTAATTTTCAAAAAAACCAAGGAGTTGACGCACACAGAGGTCATTTCTCTACAAAATGAAGCTCACAATCCTTTGAAGCCCTTGGAAGCATTAAAATATATAGTCTCAACTTGCCTTCTTGATTTGGGAATAACGGACGAGAAAATTCAACGGTTAGCGACTTCAAAACTTTTGAATTAGCCAACATGAACTTAAGGAACTGTAAAACACCATCTTCCCAACTAAAATTAGTTAATTTTATGGTTTTAAGGTTTCTAAGCATACAACTAGGAACAGATTTTGGCTCTTTAATCGTGCAACTTCCAAACGGCTTTTAGTAAAAACAACGTAGATAAAAACACGTCAGTAAACAAGAATAGTAAAAATTAGTAAAAACTCAATAAAGAAAAGAAACTAAAATAGTCCAAGTACCTCCTCAATGCAAAAATGTTCCAACTCTGAACATCTTTCAAGAAATTTAGGGGCTAGCGAGTATTGACTACTAAAGAAACCCCTTAACTTCAATTGCTTCACATTTAGAAACTCGGGCAAAGATGAATTTACTGGGTTGATGATTGATGATGAGTACTATAGTTAAATAAACAAACGGATTAACAAAAATTTAAAACTAAATGTTAGTTTTATATTAAAAAAAAAAAAAAAAAAAAAAAAAAAAAAAAAAAAAAAAAAAAACTTACACAAATATTTAAAGAAAGGCATTTTGGCTCTGCTTATTCCCTTTAGAAGCTCATAACACAAATGATCATCCAGTATAGAGCATGAAGCTTTTGCCTTAACCAAAGAGGGCAAATTTTTCATCACAAAAAGAGAGCGCAACCAATGCTGCCTAATAGAGAGGTATTCAAGATTAGGAACGTTTAGAACAACTTTGTTGTTAGTTTTTATGGATCGTAAGATTGATAATGTTAATCGCTTTAAAGTAGGTATCTCAAAATAGTAGTCTTCTTGAGATTCACGGCTCGTTATTTTTAGAGATAGGTTTTCAAGCAACGGGCAACCATGGATGAGGTTAAATGCGTTTTCTAAAGGGTTGGAATAAACAACAACGTCAAGAGTTTTGAGACAAGGGAGACTGACTAGAGATGGACACGCCCACAACGCCTTATCTCGTGAATGAAACTTTAATCTAAAGGTTGTTAGTGTCTTGCAAGTGAACAAACTCAAAGGCAAATCAACTTGTTCAACTTGTATGTCTAGCTCACTGACATTTAACCTTATTGCTTCATTAATCCACTTTGATACAGTTGGCTTTGGAACCGGCCACATAAAAAAATTCAACCCTAAGATGACAACTTTGGATTTGCGAAGCTCAAGGAGCTGGTCCACAGATTCATATGGGGTAACATAATCAAAGTCAAGATTAGAGACCAACATCCAACTGTATCTCCATCTCTTAGATAAAATGCTAGTTCGTACTGCCTGTTTCATTGGCAGTAAAGATAGTACATGCGTAATAAGAATCTCTTCAGGCAAGTTGCTAAGCCTATCTTCATTCATTCTTTTATTTTTGGAAATCATCATTTTGCCCTGATAATATAAACACAGAAATTCATAATCACCTCAACACTGTTCATATATGACACATACGATGGAAAACCAACATTTTATAATCGTATGTAAAATAATGTATTTAAGACTTTAGTTAATTCTCCTTAATCATAGACGAGTTTAATTCAGAACGAGATTAGATTATTTTTTAGTTCAGATTATGCATCAAAGAGAAGCTACGTACTGAGTGTTAACCTAACAGTTGTCCATTGTGCATGCAAACAAGTCTAATCACTACAAAACACTAGTTAAATTTTTCACACTTTAAAGGCCAATTGGCCACGGTTAAAAGTGTGTCAAATTATATATTCCACACTTGAGCAAGTGTGGTAATAATGGGTGTGACAAATTTTGCTACACATATAAGTGTAGAGATACTCTTTGAATGTCCACACTTAAAAGTGTGGCAAAATTGCAAAAAGATACTTACAATCAAAAGTGTGGCAACATTATTAAATATTCACACCTAAAATTGTGGACATATTTTCTGGAAGAAAAAAAATATAAGAAGAAATTACATACAAATATGTACTATTAGAAAACCTGATGCAAAATAGAAAATAGACCAAAACTGAAGCAAAGAACAATATATTTCAATGTTTTCCAGTATTGTACAAGTAAAAGCCAATTAACATCAATCATTTAGCTTCTACCAGAAATCCTAGCATAAACACATACACGAGATACACGACATGCCATAATAGTTCCAAAAATGCCCCCTAAATAGTTTCGGCCTTAATCAACTCCACAAAGGATGGCCATGACATACTAGTAGACGGTCTGATAAACAGTTAAGAGACTTGCAACAGAAACTTCAACAGAAAAACATGGAGTTCGCAACTTTCTCTTGCAGCTTGGGAAGCTGAGGGACAGGTACTGCTCCGGCTGATGTGACTCCTGTGCCACCATGACTATCTCTGAATGGTCCTCAAATTTCATAAACTGACCCACCTGAGTAGCAGCGAGATGCGCATAGCATATTGGAGCAACTGCATCAATACACATACAAATTAATTAATCGATATTCAAACAAAATCTGATGAAGTTTTTTGGTAGAAACTGAATTTTTAAGCATAATGTCACCAAAGATTTAAATATATCTTACCAACAGAAATTGCAGTAGTACTACGCTGGTACCTGCAATTATCAAAGAAAACCTTTGATTACATAATCATTGATTCAAGCCAAGACAGCAAACTTACACATAAGAAAGGGAACGCACAAGCTACTGAAGGTCATCAGCTGAGAAGCCAATTTCATCATACAGAACATGATAATGAGTAGGCCTTGTTGTCCCCTGTTTCAAAAATGCAATTAGCCAACACTTTCATGTTTTCCAGATTAAATACTCGCAAGAAACTTCCAAGGTGTAAGATCATAATACTCACTATCATTCCAGCATGTGCACACATGTAAAAGTCATTGTTACGAGGATGGCAAACTTTGTTGTCAATCACAGTTCCTGTTTTACCAGAGATGCAAATTTGTGTGTCAACTTATAGAAGCCACCATCTCCTTATGTGCCAAATTTATACTACAATTTATGTAAATATTACCAGGTGGAACATTATCTGGAGAACCATGAGATACATCCATACCAAGAATAATCGTGGGTGCTTTAGATACAACAGGAATTGAAAGGGAATGCTCAATTGCCAGCATCGAATTCAACCCTCCAAGCTGCCAACAACCAATCATTAATCAGCACTTAAATCTTTCAGATTTCTCATAGCTTCTTAACTTGTAGTAATTATTACAGTATAAGTTTTGTCTCTCTCTATTACAAGGGCACACTGGATTTTCTACTAATCAAAGTAATCACAAACCAACATTCTTTTTCCTCTATTTTACTCCCATCAAATCAACAAAAAACCATCCAAAATAGCACAAACAAAATAACTCTCTGTATACTATGAAATAAACAAAATAAATCTCTGTATACTATGAAATAAACAAAATAACTCTATATACAAACTTCTAGACTTACTTCGATTAACAGCTATCAGAAACAACAACCTGTTGCCACGCAATGTAATAGGCTTTAATTAATTACTAAGATTACTCATTTACAATAAGCCGATCCAAATAAGCACTAAACTGATGCAACCAAAACTTAAGTTGGATTACTAATTGAAAATAACGTCAGTTAACAACGCGCTAAAAAACAACCCGTTGACGCGCGATGTAATCGGCTTTAACTACCAGAAAAGATTGTACCTGTAAATTCTACGCTAAAAAGCCACAATTATAATCAATAACTCTACGCTAAAACCCCACAATTATAAAGATTGTACCTGTAAATTCTTGCTTCAATTGTAGTCGGAAATGTCTCCAAATTTAAAAAGAAACAAAATTTGTAGACCTGACAGAAGCTGAAAACAGAAACATATGTTAGACTGGACAGAAGCTGGAAACAGAAACATATGTTAGACTACCAGAAAAGTCTTAGATTTTATGAACTCGGGTCATACACCATCACTGGTCATACACTGGCCCCATAATATCTTTGCCTCTGCTCATTACTAAAGATTTGCGATTAGAGCCTAATTTTCACAGAACATTGGGCCGTAGAAACCGGTAAGATATAAGTCCAACTTGAAAAAAGAGACTCAAATCAGCACACTACCTGATCTTTTGATATATCTTCTCTCCACTCCCTATGAGTCATTATTATAATTTTTAATTTTTGTCAAATATTATAATTTTGATATATCTGCTCTCCACTCTTAATTTTGTTCATTATGCTTTTCTAAGTTTCTTATCATAATACATATCCTTAGTTGGATGATCGGCATTCAGAGAATAGATTAACTTAGAGCACGAAACTTACCAAACTCCATACACATTTTGACGGACTGATAAGAATGCAGAAAAAAACTGATGGCCTGTTCAGCAAATGAACAAAGTTTCACATACCTTGAACACGAGAGGATCCACAGTCTGATTCATAAATTTTAAATTTGTCCCTTACGCTCTTAAGCTCAAGCTTCTGTTTCTCTGCAGATGACATATGATCTGGATGGAAATACTGTCCACAATAATATGAAGTCAGAATATTGTACGAGTATTCGTAAGACGATTAAAAATATGTTTGGTAACGAAGTACCGACGTGAAATATAAGATATATAACAGAAAGTAAACATGCTAACTCTGCTAGCTAACATTTCCTAAAAAAACAAATGATCTATGGCATATAGTAAACTGATCTATGGCATATAGTAAACTCGGGTTCTAAAGACCACTCGAGTGTGGGCCAAAATTTCAATGTTCCAAGCAAGTGTTGCACACAAATTCTTACAAAGAACTTAAGTATAAATACAGAAAATTGAGATAAACATAGAAAGATAAAATTAAGATCACACACTTGATGTAAGGCCACTTTTGCCCCTGCCCAAATCTCAGAGCATCTTAAGCACAATGCAAAGTGTAATCACCTAAATAACTTATAATTTCCGGGATATAAACTAGAGGGGAACCTAATTAAAACATCAGGACCTAACTCCTAAGTACTAACTACTAACGAATTGTGTATGAGAGTGTTCTAAGGAGCCTATCAAACTTCGTAACTTACCACTTTGTATAGAAAGAACATGTGGATCATTCCGCTGCTATCTCCTAATAATCACTATCTCGTGTACAGTAATATCTACAATCTTAAGTTAGCACGTTCCCTTGTTTACATGTAAGGACCCGTACATGCTGATAACTCGTAATCTACTTAAATCAACTAAGGCATTTAAGCAAAAGACCACAGCAAAGAATGTATCGCTTACTTTTTCCACCAATTCCTCCTTCGGTGGAGATAACATAAAACTAGGAGTCCCACCAAGCTGAGCAAATACATTAATTCTCTGAGCTGCAAAAACGCATATAACAATTCTCATATAAGATAACAACTAATGTGATAAACGTTAAACGCCATTATGACTATACTATATACCTGCCCCCTTTTTAGTTTTATCGTCGTCCTGCAACTTAATAAGGGTCTCCCTCAACTGCGAATACTGAAAACCACTCGCATTACTCTCGGCCTCCTTCTCATCCATTTCCCTCAGCTTCTTCAACTGCTCATTCAGCTCGGCCAACGAAAACGTCTTCCCTTTCCTCCCACTCTTCTTATCACTCACAATCATTATATTTTTTCTTTGATTAAGAGTGTTGTGCAATCAGGTTGTGAAAAAGATCAAATGTGAGTCATTGAAACCAAAATGACTATGCAAACTTGCAGGTTCTCATTTTTTCTCCCTTGTCAAACCAGAGTGGTGGTTCTCTGATATTGACTCTGATATGCAAAGAATCAGGCTGTGATGATTGTGATGTTGCATTATCAAAGAATCAGGAGAAATGACCTCTGAAAGAGAGCTGTTACGTCAGCTGTTTCAAAACATCAGATTGTGGTTGAAGCTTAGGACTGAGCTTGGGCATAAAGAACAAGTACATCTGAAAATTGGGTTAAAACAGATAGTTGGTTTGGATAGATTGTGTAGGTTTTGCAACTTCAGGAAAAGTGACAGTTTAGCAAATGTTGTGACTCAGAGGGTACAAATCAGATGTGGGTATTAGTATGAATCCAGATGAATTTATCTGTCAACAGCAATACTTAAGTAGGAGTTCTATTTCAATAATATCTCTTACGAACTAGACAACGCAGTCAAGGTACAAATACTAATGCAATACTCCCTAAATCATACAGGTGTCATGGTCAAAGCTAAGTTACTGTTAAATACCCACCCGTATGGAATGATGCTTATCTTTTTCTTATTCTACTTAATCACACTGTAGTAAACAAAACTCAACTCATCATCAATTTTCTTTATGCATACATGATTCTTTGTTTCGAAATTTGTCCTTCAGAAAATTAAATTCCTAAATCATATTATAATAAAGAAAACACCACTTGATGATATAAGTTTGTTTTATTTCTCGGAAGTAGCATTTCATCAAACACGTTTACTACATCACAAAAATGCTCCCGCTTATCATCAATTTTCTTATTAATCACCTTATTATGTGTTTTGTTTGCTACAGTGTGATTAAGCACATCCAAACACCATCTCCTAAACACGCACATTATTAATCACCTTATAGCTTATAAATACGGTATGTACAGTACATTTATATACCTTGCGCAGCTCTTCGACAAAAATCTAACAATTTCATCTCTACTCGCCTCACTTATAAATACAGTATACTACATTTATATACCTCGTGCAACTTTTTCATCAAAAAACTATCGTCTCCTAAACACGCACATTATATCTCACTTGTACATTTTCTCCTCACTTATAACAATCTCCTAAACGCGCACATTTCTATAACAAAATAAGCTATCGTCTCCTAAACACGCACATTATATCTCACTTGTACCTAAACTACTTAACCATCACAAAATAACACATTCAGTTCTTTAAGAGGCATTTCATCAAACACATTCAGTTCAAAAACTATAAGTAACTACTCAACAGAAACTAACACCTTATATCTCTAAACTACTTAACCATCACAAAACACATAATAATAATCGTTATCATATTGTACAACACGAAACAAATTAATAAACGATTAACTAACATCGACCTGATGATGATGATCGGAACAGTGAATGATTACGGCGATTACGGCAACGAAACACCAATTAACTAACATTGACCACGGCGATTACGGCAGCGATTAACAGTGAACGGTTAACGATTACGGATTACTACACATTTTTGAGTAACAGGGAATGGATAGACGATTTTTGTTGAGGTGATGTAACTTGTAGCTTTTTTTTTTTTTTTTTTTTTTTTTTTTTTTTTTTTTTTTTTTTTTAAGTGTAGTGATTTTGAGGCGTAGCAGGTAGGGCTGGCATAACAGGTTACACGAACCTGTTAAGACACGAACCTGTTAAGGTCAAACACGAACACGACCTGTTAGCTTATCGTGTCATTTTTCTCAAACACGAACACGACACGAAAATAAACAGGTTAACCTGTTAAGAACCTGTTAACATGTTTAGGGTTTCTTTTTTTCTTTTCTTTTCTTTATTTATTATTTATTTATTTATTTTTTGCGAAAAACAAATTAAATTGATATTGAATTATTAATATGGAATTATGGATCTGAACAACAACAAATCCATCAAGAACATCAAGAACAACAAATCCAAACATATCACCACCGAGAACATCACCAACATCACCATCATTCCAAGCCAAACCCATCACTAATTCACTATACCATTGTTATTGGATTCTATATATATATTTTTTTTTCTTTTGAGAACATCACCAACAGTCCAACATCACCATTGTTCGAACAAAAGAAAAAAAAAATCCAATAACATATATAGAACATCACCAACAGTCCAACATCACCATTGTTCGAACAAAAGAAAAAAAAAATCCAATAACATATATAGAACATCACCCCTTTCAAAATCACGTTAAACCAAATAAAAACATAAACCAAAAGACTAGACATATTCACACATAACAGTAGCAGAATCCATAAAATCAAAGAAAAAAAAAATCAAAGATGAGATGATCGGTTTCTTGAAGCCTTTGTTCGAACAAAAGAAGAAAAAAAAAACCCATCACAGGTTCGAACAAAAGAACACCCCATTGATTTCTTGAAGCCTTTGTCTTGATTTCTTGAACCGGATCTTGAAGCCTTTGTCTTGATTTACTTGCGTTTGTGTTTGAGTGATTCGGTTATGATGATGGTGATGAATCTTAGACGGTGAAGACAATAATCGGTTATGACTAGTATCAAGTGTTATAGAATCGGTGAAGACAATAATCTTAGTGGGAGAGAATGAGATAAGCTGATAAAAAATAAGAGAGAGAGAATGAGAGAGGTGTAAGATGTAAAGACTAAAGATGGGGGCAGACAAATAATATTTAGGGTTAGGATTTTGGAACTTATATATACAACATCATAACAGGTCTTAACAGGTCTGACCTGTTAAGACACGAAAATTAACAGGTCTTAACAGGTCTGACCTGTTAAGACACGAAACCTGTTAAGAACAGGTCGTGTCGTGTCGTGTTAACAGGTTTCGTGTCAAAATTGCCAGCCCTAGTAGCAGGGAATGAATGGACCAGCTTCTTTTTTATGCCTTTTTTTATAAGTGTAGTGATTTTTATAAGTGTAGTGAATAATGTTTTTTTTTTTTTTTTTTTTTTTTTTTTTTTTTTTTTTTATATATATATATAACCGAGTGGACCAGCTTCTATTTACATGTCTTTTTTTAATTGTAGCTTTTGTTTTCACAATTATAAATTTGGCTTTCTTATGTAGTTATTTTTACGTTTATAAATGTAGCATTTTTGAAGTGTTTTCTTACACTTATAAGTGTGGCTTTTTAATATTTTGTTTTCTTCAATTATAAATGTAGCGTTATTGTAATTGTCCACACTTATATATGTGGAGTATTTTTTAAATATTTGTGACACCTATAAATGTGGCAAAATTATGATTCATTTAAAAAAAATGCCACGGTTGACTATACCGTGGAGAAATAAGTGTGGAGAATTCAACTTTTTTTTTAGTGAATTAACTAACAAATTGCCCAAGCATAAGTTTTATATCAACCATAATTATATAATAAGCTAAGCTTGCAGATAACTATTCATGCATATAAACAACTCAACTCTTAAATTTATATAATATTGCCGAACAACCAATTTAATCATCCAAAATCAGGGTTTATACCCTCTACGCAAACACACAATAGATTTAGCCTTGACATGGGTACCAAAGTAAACCAATATATCAATCATTAAGTAACGTTCAACATATTATAAAGCAATAGAACCTAACCTGGAATACAATCGTTTTGCGTTGTTGTGGTGATATTCGTTATCTCCGAAAGTCTCCAAATCGTTATACAAACTGTCGAAAGAAAATAAATAAACGAATGGAAGGAATTTAATATGTCAATTGCTGTTTCTATAGTGGGCTGCAGGTTGAGATTTGTTTATTGGGCCTTAAAGTATTCTATTTCTAAGCATGGGCTAAAACTCCTTTTCACATTGCACTTGTGGGCCGACATTTAAGAAAACCAAACGCTCTCATACTGTGCCCTGAAAAATATTTGAGTTTTTTCGTCTATGTTATTCGGGGAATTGAAGGCAAGTCTTTGACTCATATATACACGCGTAACCGAGGTACTATCTTTGACTCATTCGTCTTAGCATCACTTGAACCCACAACATCTTGGTCGGGAAAATTAATGTGCAAGGTGTTGTGTTAGCGTGATGTTTATTTAGGGTACGCGTTTAAGTTTCGTTTTAATTATGTAGCTGGCCTTGTTTTGGTGTATTCAAATGTTGGGTGAAAACCCTCATTGTTGATCATTGGGCAAATAATAAAAAAAGGTAATATACTTGCCACAATTTCATCGAATGGGTAGTGAACTATTTTTTTTTAGGGTAATTTTCTTTCAAAATCATAATCTTTAGGGTATTTTGTAAAAATTTTGGACAATTTTGCCCCACATAGCTAATACAATATTTTTTTTCCCGAAGGGCAAATTTGTCCAAAAATTTTGCAAAATACCCTAAAGATGATGAATTTGAAAGAAAATTACCCTCAAAATGAAAAAAAATAGTTCACTACCCATTCGATGAATTTGTAGCAAGTATATTACCTTTTAATATCATTTGCCCTTGATCATTTGTTTTCTTTTCTTGATACTCCCAAACTTTTCACAGGTCTTGTGTATGTCATCATATATTTCGACCCTTGTTGCTTAACCTTTAAAACCAAGTTTCGGTCCTACCAAGGGTTCTTAACTAGTATTGACAGTTTCGCACACAAATTAAACTGGTTGGTCTAGCAAAATGTGTACATCTGTTGGAAAACTTGTAACATTGTCTCAGAATAACTGGACTAATCATAACTCAAATTATGGTGTAGTTTGGTGATGCTTCATATTTAACGAACACATTCTTTAACAATGTGAAAGGTATTCAATTCTTAGTCATGTTATGGATCTTTCCAGAACAGGTTTGGTGTATATTTTAAGTTATCTAACTCTTAGATCTGCTCTATTATATTGTTTATTTCAATTGCATGAAATCATGCAGAAATTATTGACACAAAAATATGGTATAAAATAGCAAACATCTTACTGGTGCAGGTGGCCGCAAACTGAGATTATTGTGCAAATAAAAATAGACAGCTACAAAGCTATCTTGAATCTTAGTGGCTCATCTAACCTTTAGAATATTACACACACAAATAAGCTATTCATAAAGTGTTGCACTCAATCATTTTTAGCCACGTATTATTCATTGGTTGGTTAATTTGATAACTTTCCCAATATATTCTTGGTGTGATAGACAAATTGAACTGTATGATTCTTGAGCTTCATTTGATTAGTTAGGGGGTTGGCGTACGGGGAGGCACGGTGCGGCATCCCCATCGCACGGGAACACCGCCGCCCTCCCCCTCCTACCGCACGGTGAACACCATTCTCGGTGAAGCTTACCGAGCATTTTTCGACCGTTATTCATTTAATGTGTGGAACGTTGGGATGTTTTAAGTGAGTGAAGGGTGAGGGGTGTGCCGCCAACAAAAAATGAGTGAGTGAAGGGAAAAGTGGGAGGGTGATGTGGCATAAGGGGATTGGTAGTTTGTGAGTGAAGGGTGATGGGGTGAGGGGTGCATTGCCAACCCCTTAAAAACTTTAAAACCTAATTAACTTGAATGCTACTCTATAGTTTGAATATGAGCTACAGATTTGAATAAGGCATAGGTTTCCAAAATGCATCTTTTAACACTTTAGCATATTTTTGTTAAACGTTCAATTTAAACTTCACCAAATTTAACATATTTTTGTTTTCAGTTCAGTTTGGTTCTGATTATATATAGTGTGAAGTTAGCGATTATGTCTATTCACATGATCTCTTAGTTGTCGAAGTTGGTTAAGTATTCCGAGAGTATGACAACTCTATTTTAGAATTAGTCATGCCCCTAGTTCAAGGATAAACTTTTGTATGTTGGAAGTGTTAGTTGCACAAAATCTTCTCCCTTTCTACAGAGTTTTTATACACTTAAATTACTTCTGGATGAATAACATACGATTCCGATTTCCATACTTGATAATTCAGTAATTTAAGATAGACCAAAAGTTTTAGTAATTTTCCAAGTGTAAATATTTCTAAGTCAAAGATACGCTAGATTGATTTGCAACAGTGACTATTTTGATGATATTTAACATTAGGGTTTACTTAATGAGCATATAATAAGCTTTCTAATAGAAAAGTACACAATATTATACATGTTAAATTCCAGATATACATATCTGTGATGGATATCCACAAAACAATTATGCATGGGATTGCTTAAACTACTTCTTTCTCATTAGTATAAGATTATAAAATGGACTCGATGATCATACAGACATAGACTAATAGCAACTCCCAGAAATAGCATAATCATATCCACACACATTGCATGCACACTGTTTAAAATAGTAATAATCTGCATTGCTCACCTCACATGGTCTCAATGTCGCATCTAGAAATTGCATTAAACTATTAACTATTGCTTGATATATACGTACAAATTAGGATACGTATTAACTAAGTATATTTAAATTTTCTAGAAAATTCGATAGTTGTTAGATTAATGAATGTAGTAATTAACAATTCGTCGCGACAATCCACCTAATGCCATCTATTCGTAGGGACCATTTTCGTGATAGTACAACAATGCGACTCGTGCTGGCACACCACCCGGTTCGAGTAAGAAATCTTAATCTAATCTTAAACTATTAGTACTAAATAATGACTAATATGCTTACTCATGCAACTTTGGTATTATTATATGTTACTGGATGCCTTTATGATAGGAGACATTACGCTAAGATTATGGTCTTACTATTCTTAACTATAAAATATTATTATGTTAGGATAAAAACCCAATAAAGTTTATAAGCTACCACGGAATATTGACTTACACTAACTAATTAACAAGTGACCTCAAACATTTACATAGTAAATGAATGAGTAAGGAAAAACATACAAACTAGCATCTCCCCCACCTCTATCTATAAAGATAGGGGTACAATACTTATAGAATTCGGATTCCATAATTACATTTCCCCCTGGTACACCAAACAATCTTAGTTTATGTTTAATCCTAACTCTATATAACCTTAGTATAAATAAATCCTTATACAGAAACTAATTACACTTAAACCACAAATAATTGTTACTATATTATAACAATTTCCACATTAGTAGTAATTAGGGGTGTCATTCGGGCTGACCCGACCTGAACCTCATCTGAGTCAATTCAGGTTGTGTCAATCGGGTCAAAAATTATATTCGGGTCAACCCGAGTTCTAAACAAGGTGGGGTTCGGGTTTGTTTTTCTTTTTTTTTTTTTTTTTTTTTTTTTTTTTTTTTTTTTTTTTGTAAAGTTCATTCCACCCGGTAAAATATATTACTCCAAAAAACCGTTTAAGCACAATGGAATGTGGCTGAAGTACATCATGTTTGGGTATGTTTTTTTAGCCTCAACCCGACCCGAACCCGACTAACCCGGCTAAAGAACAATGGAATGTGGTTGAAGTACATCAGGTTGACCTCGAACCCGAATTGACCCGACCCGAGTTGACCCGAACCCGAATGGACCTGAACCCGAATGGACCCGACCCGAGTTGACCCGAGTTTTAAACAGGGTCGGGTTCGGGTATGTTTTTTGGAGACTTGACCCGAGTCGACCCGAACTCGGCCGAGTTGACCCGAACTCGGCCTAGTCAACCCGAATGACAGCCCTAGTAGTAATTCTTAGTCTATAGCGATACAACGCTGGAACCTCTAACGAGATACTACATTATTAACCAAGCATTGTACCTTAGTAAATATCCTAGGTAGCTTTTCTCAGTCGTCCTTCACTTTCTTCCTTTTAGCAGCATTACCCACTTCACTCTCTTGACTAGGTACTCAGGTTTTCACAATGTCTACCCCCACCTTTACACCAAGATGTACCTTCTCATTTACTAAGCAATATGTATTTTTAACCTTTAACTTTCATTAAGCCACTGCTACATCCTCCTATCTTGAATTACCTCAACTTCACGATTAACCTGAGCCTCATGCAGTTCCACATCAACATGTACTCCATGGACTCTTGTTTTAACACCAGGACCAAGTTACTTAAACCCAAACTTGTTTTGAACCTCCATGCTTTTGTACACTATTAACATCGAGCTTTTCGATGTTTAACCTAGTATTCATACTAGCCATTATTCTTTAACCGTGCTACAAACTTTGTCAAGTTGCTTTTTTACCAACGTTACCAAACAGTCATACAAGCCGTGTTCTAAGCCCATTTTCTTGTAATAATTGATCTACTAATCATTAGAAAACCCTAAAGCTTTGATCTTTCCACCTCATGTCTACAACCTTGATATACCTTGTACTCCAAGTAATCACTTTTCTTGAATCCCAAGACAAAGCTTAACCTTACTTTTCTTCAAAGTACCACTAGACTTAAATTCCAAGAAAATCACTGACACCTTCAAACTTCAATAGTTCTAGATCATAGATGATCAACTAAACGTTTAAGCCTTTTTTCCCTTCAGCTTGATCACCTCTAGAACCTTAAAAACAACACCTTGAAGTCTAAAGATTCAACCTTATACAAAACCATTTGAAGCTTGAACCTCGTCGTGTTAAACCTTTGCAATACTAACCTTGATAAACCCCAAGACTCTTGCAAAAAAAACTCGAAAAAGCCTTCAAAGTTCAAACCCTTGATCGAAATCTAAATTGAATATAACTTGCATTTGGACTATGAACTTCGATCACTTGTATCTCTCTATACAAACCTCTGATTGAAGATCCCTCCGGTGAGATTCTAGATCTATGTGTCTTCGACCTACAATTCAAATTTCACAAAGATCCAACTGTTAACGAACTTGCAACGTCAAATCTCCTACTGCTGCATAGAAACCGACGAGCCAAAAAAAGAAAAGACTACTTGTTGAGATTGTACACCTTTAAGTCGACCTAGCTTCAGGAGACCAATGTCACCTTGGCTCCGATAGCAATTGTTGGATAAAAACCAGCAAACCTTGTAAGCTAGTGCATAATATTGACTCAAACTAACCACGCATGTGACCTCAAACACTTAAATCGTATTAATAAAAGAATGAGGTTATGTTTGGCACGGAGCTTTTTGAAGCTTTTTTTGAGCGATGAGCGGTGAACAATGAGCTTTCTGATTTTTATTCTTCGTTTTGGCAAAGGAGTAGTGAGCTTTGTTATTTTTTAAGAGAGCTCGTTTTTCCAATGCTTCTTTAAGAAGTTGTGGCTACTGCTCTCAACTAATTTTACCAAACACACCCTAAGTAAGAAAAAAATATACAAACTAGCATCCCTATACATATACTAATTACACTTAAACTCACAAATAATTGCTACTATATTGAGAATACATATATAGTCAATAAAATGTCAAATGTAATTAAGTAAATTTTCTGATGTTTTGATATATTTTCTAGACGTACTTAAACGTGGACATATACATCCAGATGGCATGCATGTAACATGTGTAATGAGTTTCGTTTTACTAACATATTAAACAAAAAGTTTTTCCATACGTTGTAGATATAAAATGATGCAAACATCTTTAAACAGGTGACGAGTGTCTCTTTAACTTTACAAATAATAATCGTATCGATGATTTCCTTAAGTGGTGAATAAACAAATATTTGACCAAGATGGGGAGCAAGACTTTTGAGACACTGCTTTTCAATGTCTCAACAAGGGTTCACATGCCCCTTGCTTATTTCCATTTAAACTACAATAATAAATGTATTAAAGTCCTTAAAAACTGCATGTTTTGAAGAAAAAATTTGCATTCTAAAAGTTATTTTCGCTGTGAATTGAAATACTTTTAAGAATTTGTGGTCATTTGCTAGTTGATAACACATACTGTACGATATATGTCTTATTCTTTAAAACTTGGTGGTCAATTTCTCAAATCATGTCATATATAATATACTATATAATTTTAATTTATGACCAGTGACTCATAGGCTTATAAAATATTTAATATTGGGAAGAGATTCGGTAGAAGAAAAACTAAAATGAAAAAAAAAAAAAAAAAAAAAAAAAAAAAAAAAAAAAATTCTAGCTACACATTTCAAATAAAAGGGAGAATTTTATAAGGATATGCATCTGCTTTTATAGGTACATCTGAAATTTATGATTAGAGTTACTTTTTATCATTCTCATTTTAATTATTTTTCATATTTGATCCTAACTCTATTTATATAAACAAAAACATGGATGCATCTATCTATATATGAACGAAATTATATATGTTATATGGATAGGAGGGGTATTAAGTAGAAACGAACTTATTTAAAAAGTATAAAATGTATTATGTGTTAGGTAAGGGATACAGTAAGAAGAAAAACTAAAATAAGAAGAATAAGAAGGATTTCTAGCCACATATTTCAAATAAGGAGGAGAAATTTAAGGGAAGATGCATCTAATTTTATAAATGCATCTGAAATGTGTGGTTGTGCTTACTTCTTATCCTTCCTATTTTAATTATTCTTTCTATTTGATCCTAACTCTTATGTCTTAACAGGTAACATTTTCTTCTTTCCTCAATTTATTCCTCTTTATTTTTTTCCCTCTTTACTCCTCACAATTCATTTTTTTTCTTTTTTAATTTCTTCAATCTTGATTTAATACTTCAACTCAACATTTGATTACTTGAATTCACGATTTACTTACATCAATTCAGGATCTAATTCTTTCCATTCGAGATCCAATATCTTCAATTCCACGGTCGGTGTTTTCATTTTCTCTCAAGTAATCTTTCAAATTAAGATAAATAAACATAAACTCACTGTCAATGCTTAACCTTTTGTGGTTCTTTAAGTTTTTTCTAACAAAAATTCAAACAACAAAAGTTGATGAAATATCACAATGAGCTTTTATCCCCAATTTTGAACTTTTAAGGTTTATCATATAGTAAATACTTATTGTTTTATGAAAAAACTAGTTCTTGATATATGATCTTTAAAATCACAGATAAACAACTTTTTGAAATATGATGAATAACATATTATTGATGAACAACAATTTAACAATTGATGAATTTATATTAAGTAATCATATTATGCTTTTAATTCATCTTTATGTTAAAAAAATATTTACAAAAGCATAATAAAGAAGATTTTTATGCAACAAAAATAAGGTGTTCATCATATGCATTTGTCATCGATAAAAAACTTGACCATCATATGACCAAAATAAATAGAAACCTTACCCCCTCCCTTTGGCGATTAAAGCGACTAACCTAAACCTTAATCAGCTTTCAACCGATTTCAATCTTAAATAACTCAAGCTTTGATCCTTAATTGTTCTCAGGTTCTTTTAATCTCCTATTCGTCTTGTCAAATTGGTTCTAACAATCCCTTAATCAATTCGTTGGTTAGGGTATTGTTCGGGTCAGGTTACAAACGAGTTAAGATTTAATTTAACCATTATTTTACAAATTTTTTTCTTTGTTGCCGTTGAATAATAACCAGTTGTGAGCTTGTGGTTCTGGTTTCGTGCATTAAAGTCTAACCCTAATCTGTTAGGGTTTTATTTTCTTGTTTGTTTCGGTGTGGGGTTGTTGAGAAATTGTATCGTGTCGTTCTAACTGTAAATACATGGTATAAGTATGAAGAGTGGCCTTTTGGATTCGGGAGGGAGGAACAATAACCATAAGAAAAAGAAGACTAGTATTGACCATCATGTTAGTGTTATTGTTAACCATGATGTTTGTGTTAAGGATGTCACGAGTGTTAAGGTTAGTAATGATCATCATGTTAGTGTTAATGAGGAGGACGCGAGTTGTATTGCTGCTAAGATCAATGATATGGAATGCAAAATGCTTGAGGGTAAGCTTGTGTTAGTGGGAGATGATGGGGTACCTTTAAAACATGTGGATGCCGATAGACAATTTACTATGGAGCCTTTTCCAAGCTTGTATGAATCATTTGGTTCCCCTAATACGTCCACTAAAGTTGATACTGGTGCTGATAAATCAAATGGTACTATTGTCTTAATGGTGATCCTAGTAAGAAAGTTGCTAATTTTCGCACCTTAATCGCCCCGGCTAGTAATGGAGCTGATGTTTCAATTTCTAAGGAATATGTCCTACAGGTTAAGGAGCATTTCGAGAACACTGTTTATGAATTATTTCTAGGTAAAAGAGCTGTGTATCGTATGGTTGAAAACTATGTTAAGAATGTGTGGAGTATATTTGGTCTTGTTCGCTCTATGATGAACTCAAAATGTATTTTCTTCTTCAAATTTAATTATAATACTGGTATGGAATCAATGCTTGAGAATGCTACATGGATGATACGTAATGTTCCATTGATTTTTCGCAAGTGGTCTCCTTTGGTGAATGCGTCTAAGGAAGACTTGAAGAGCGTATTAGTTTGGGTTAAACTCCATGATGTGCCAATCACGACATTCATGGAGGATTGATCGAGTGTTTTTGCTACAAAAGTTGGTACCCCATTGATGTTAGATACTTATATAGCTTCAATGTATATGGAATCTTGGGGTCGGTCCAGTTTCGCGAGAGCAATAATGGATCTTCATGCTCATGTTGAGTTAAAAGACACTCTGGTTGTGTCAGTGCCTAAAATTGAAGGTAATGATTATATTTTGTGTGACACCCCGAAAACCGGATCAGCGGAAGCCTACAAGTCTGGAGGTGTTACTCGATTGTTATCATAACAAAGGGTACAAAGAGCGGTTTTTAAAAATAAGGAGTGCAAAGAATGGTTTTACATAAACCATTTTAGAATAAAACTTTATAATTAAAAATACTCATTTTGCAATAGTTAAAATAGTGCGGAAGCTGTAATTCAAAATTTACTTAAAAATAAGTCCCAACGGTTTTCAGAGTCTTCTATGACCAAGCCATGCCCTTCGCCAAGCTCCTCCAATAAAAATATGTAGCGGCAATATCTAACACCTGAGATAAACATGCTAAAGTCAACACAAAGGTTGAGTGAATCCATAGGTTAAAGTAAAGTAGTTCACAATATTTCAAATTTTAAGATAAAGGGGCTACGTTGTTATATGCCCGAAAATACCACTGCACTAAGCTCATGAGACCAAAGCGTTAACCAACCAATCATAAGTCGACAATAACCGCGGAATTTCATAATATAACAAATGCCCCCAACGCCGGGTACCTGCCAAGTACCCAGCAAACCTCGAATATAGTACACCAAAATTGCCTATCCAGCAAAAGGGATGGGAGGGTCAATTCCTATAGGCCTATATTCCTATATTCGCGCTCACTCGCAAGTGATTAATGGCTCATGATCTGAGGGACTTAATAGTGGCAGAAATCGTACTTAGTGCTTATCAAAATGGCTACTGCTTCACTCACACTACCAGAAAATATCAGTTTTCAGTTCCATAAACAGTTTTCAAACCATTGTGATCATAGTAAAAACAAAGCATGTATCTCACCCCAATTAGTTTGCAAAACAATTGGGGCTATGGACTCACCTGAGTATGTAGCAATGCAAGATATCACAGCTAGTGTCAACTAGCAAACACAATGGTATCAATAGTGTAGGCACAACGGCATCAAGAAAGCACAAGCATAATTCATTAAGCACACGTCGTCAAGAAAGTATAAGCACAACGATTACAGGATCGGCACAACCTAACGAGTAACACATATCAGAAATAACATTCAAGTAATATATAAAGTAACGTTCGTCGAATATCCATGTTATTATGAAAAGGTTTAGTTTCCAATGGTGACAAAAGAAGTAAACATTTGTATCTCGTGTGGATGTTTGAGAAATAGATAAGACGATAAGAGTCGTAGAAATGAAATCAAACAAATAGAAGAGGAGGAAGAAAAGAATAAAACGTTCTCGCTTAAAAGTCGTAAAATATATAATCAAATAATAACTCACGCCAAAACGAATAGAAACTTCAATGAAAGAATAAACGAGAAGAGAGAGAGAATAAAAAGGATGGAAGAAATAAGATAAAACAAGCAATAGAAAAATAATAATAGGTAGTTTCGGCATTTACCCAATTTTCCCAAAATAGTTGACAAAATATCAAATCGTATAAGTTTTGAAAATGTTTTTAGAATATCGATAAAAGATTAAGTTTATAAAAGATTTGATGAAATCTTGGCATGATGTGCCCATTTATAGAACATTTCTGAGTCATTTGACTCTTTTGAAATAACCAATTATAGTCAAATGTCACAAGTTATATTCAATTGGACATATCATTCACGTTAATGTTAGTTGTTTAGATTTATCGACCATTTCGTATTATTCGTACCAAATGGTCCATATAGTCCAAATAACCACACCGCAAATCCAAGACGTCCAATTCTCGTCCATAATACAAATATTGTCACAATATCATAATCCGGATCCAAGTCCGATGTCACAATCCGCTTAACTATATCAACTTGTTTTATTGTTTTATATATATTAGCCGAATTTATATTATTCGTCAAGTTACCCCATGTCAAAAATAATATTGCTGAAACCGTATCAAAACACTAATAGATAAACAAGTATGAATAAATAAACAACGAAACCTTGTCGTGACTCGCCATGAGTCACGGCTCAACTCACCTCGAGCTTATGTAGCTCTCGGCTTAACCAAAACCAACACAAATACAATATAATCGTCAAATCCACATCCGAATCAAACACAAACATCACAATAATACTATCCCCCACCACCACCTAAGCCTCGGTGGTGGGGTGTGTGGCTGTCGAGGCACAACAGGTCCAAACGGACCCTCAATACACCATCCAACAACAAATATATATACTCCCTTCGCTACCACATCAAAACAGAAATCAAATACACAAGATAATTCAATTATAAACTTCAAAGTTTTTCTCAACTCAAAAAATTACGAAACTTGCGCCATTGTTTACGAAATCATTTTTCTGATAAAATCAAGTATAAACTTCAAAGTTTTTCTCAACTCAATATAATTCAATTAAATTTGGCAAATGCAATACGATTTGAGTTTTCTAGGTTGTGCCGGCTCGATAAAGGAATAACCCTCAAGTTAAGTAAGATATCCACAGTTTTTCAAACCCAAACAAGTTCAAAGGAGTTCAAGAGTTAAGGAAAATCAAAAGTAACGGTTTTGGCTCGTAAAATAGTTTTAGAAAAAGTACCGGGGGTTACATTTTGCATTTGATTCATGTTGAGTACGAGTGGGAGTCGACTCGATGTTCAACCTGTAAGGTTTTTGGTCATTCGTTGGACCAAGGTCCTAATAAGATTGTATCCAATGTGAATGTGAAGACGCAAAAACATATTGTTAGAAGTCTTCCTATTAGTCCTAAGTCTCGGTTAATCAATAGACTTATAACCAGGCTAAACCGAAAGGTACACATTCTAATATGGTTGGGTATAGTACTAAATCTGGTTCGAAACCTATGGGTGGTGTGGCTAGTTCAAGTGGTACGAAAATTTTGACTTCAAATCCATTTGATGTTCTTAATATGGTTGAAAAGGATGTCGAGACTATTCCTAGTGATTTAGTTAATTCGAAAGGTGACGATGGGAATGTAGGCAACATAAAAGTTGTTAATTTGAATAATAAGGATATAGCGAGAATGAAGTGGAAAACGATGCTAATGATTCTGCGAGATTTATGGCATCGACAAGTTCAAAGGCTACAAAACCCTTAAAAAGTGGAGGTCGAACTGGGATGAAGAGCTTATATGAGCATTGGAAAGATGACTGTGATGATAACCTATATGATGATGATGAGTGTGAAGATTTCATGGAAGAACAATTAGCTTTCTGTAACGCTTATGATATAAGGGTTCATGGTCATACTATACATGAGTACTTAACTATTTTTTGAAGTAATAAAATTTACCAGGTGTAACAACATTTTACAAAATAAAAAAATAAATAAAAAATAGTCCATGATAGGCGTTGTTCACCGGTAAAAGAGTTATTCATTAATAAAAAGAATTGTTCTTCATAGACCATGTTCATCAATAAAAAAAATTGTTTGTCAATAATATATAAGTGGTTATCAAAGACTTTGCTCATCAATAAAAGAGTTGTTAATTATATGTATTGTTTATCAATAAAAAAAATTATTCAACATATATGTTATATGTAAAAAAAAGTGTTCATCATAGGCGATCTCATCGATTAAAATAGTTGTTCATCATATATATTATTCATCAATAAAAGATTTGTTAATAAAATGCGCTGTTAATCAATAATGATGAAATAGGTTGTTAATCGATGAAAATAGTTATTCATCGATAAAGAAGTTGTTTGTCAATAAAAATTGTTGTTCATAAAAAAAAGATGTCGTTGTTTATCAATAAAAAAAATTGTTTATCATAGACGTTGTTTATCAAATATAAATTGTGTTAATCATCAATTTAAAAACATCAAATAAAATTGTAAAATTCAATAATCTTTTAAGAAAACAATTCTTTATTAAACTTTAAATATGATGACAAAAATTGGTATGTTAAATTTATGTAAAGAGTGATAAGACAAACAAAAAGGAAAGGTATTAGTGAAACTAAAGAAAGAAGGGTTGAAATTTTACTTTTCACTCTTATTTATCATAGGGTTCTTAAACATTAAAATTTTTACTTTTCACTCTTATTTATCACTAGGCGAGTACTCGTGCATAGCAACGGAAATTCCTAGCGGCGGACAATTAACGGTATACGATATTGTAGTAAGTGTTTCATGTAACGTTCAAAATAGAACGTGGAAAGATCAAAATGTGAGTGCAAACGGTTGTAACATGCAAAGAAATTAGTAACATAAGATGGGATCCGAAAAAGGTTTATGTATCGCATTAGTTTATCTATGTACATCTAAAATATGAATACTACTACATTATAAACATTCAAGTATTTAACATTATGCATATATGCTAGATTATCTCCATCACCTGAACTTTATGGTGTGATTTTCTAATTGGTTGCTGAAAAATTAACTCAAACTGCTCCAGATTGCCGACTCTGATTTCTGAAATACTATCCTGACCGATCTTTTTGCTCCACCTCACACGAATTCCAAATCCTTTGCAACATCACACCGACCACTTTCACATCGAGCAAGGGAAATGCAACAAAACCTTGTGATTCCATGTTCTTTATCCACCCTCGTAGTAGATAATTCACAACCTGCACGGCTATCGAACTTTTAGGCACACCAAAATTAAAAGACTCGTTTTTACATTAATTGAATAACTTAATACCTCGAGGCTTGTTTGTTATGGCAAAAAAAAAATGATAGATAACATACTAAGTTTTGGTTTTCCATTATCCATCAGTTTATCTATATATAAAGCCATGTGAATAAATAAATGACAATATAGCTAAGAAATTATATCCTGCAACATAGAATCCTAGCAAAACACAATAGTGGATTTCGATATAATGAAGTATAAAAAGTGGAAGATTTGAAAGTTGGAGCTCACATGTTGTGTGAAGATTCAACAAGATAATCATCGCCATCCTCTTCAACCTTCCTAAAGAAAACTCTACTCATGTGCCATTTCTCTTACAGCAGAAACCGATCCAGTTAGACCAATTATACTCTCATCAAATTCTGCACCCCATGTTAAAAGAAAAAGTAGTAAAGCAAGACTGATGTAAAGTATCCGAATCGTTGAAAGAAAAATGATGAATAGAGGTGCCAAATTTGATGCATTTACATATGAACAGAACGATTTATGTTTTATCTCCGGTTAGTAAGCATTTCTAGGATTAAAAAAAAGGGAATGGGTTCAGCAGGTCAAAAATTGCCTATATTTTATTTACAATGCATACAATCTCCGAAATCATTTTATTTGAAACATTCGATTATTCAGTTAAAGAGTAACTGTGACATTTAATAAAATGACCAAAAAAGTTTTTTTCACTTCGTTCAAAAAAACATTTTTGTTAAAGAAAAGGAATGGTGTCTCGTTTGAAACAAGCTAAAATCAAACTGATTGCATCCAATTACAAAAAATTGATAACCAGTTTGAAAATGTTAATATGAACACCACCTTATAAAGTGTTTGGACAGAAAACTGTAGGCGGATCAACCCAACCCAATCCAACCAAAATTCTGTGCTTAACAGGATTACTTTTGACCCTTTACAAACCCACCCATGTGACAGCTCTAATTAGAACTGACCTTTGAGATAAGCACGGAGATGAGACAGGATACCACGTTGTGGATCAAGTGTAACAAAAACAGGTTGAACCTTGATGTTCCGTTTTAAATCAGATGAAGCTAATGTCTTAATAGCCTTTGTTAATTTTAGAAGTTCTGCAGGGCCAACAACAGGGGATGAAATATAACCAAAGTACAGAAGTATCCGGTTTCCTTTGAGATCCTAGCCAATTTACCGTTTGAATCAATCAACTTGAAAGGCCCACCAATTATCGGACCATTTCTTGAGCAACATCCATTGACGGAACTTAGAAGAGATCGAGGGGGTTGCGCCCCCCCCCCCCTCCCCCAATTTTTTGACCTTATGTACATTTTATACCTTTTTATATATGGTTTGAATCATTTTTATTACAAAAATTTCAGTGTAATGTATATCGGCCCCCCATAAAGTAAATATTTTTCAAGTTGACCCCCCACCAACAGTGTTCAAGTTCCGTCCTTGGCTACATCCATCGTTTTTACACCGTCGGATTGTGTGAATTGAGGATAATTTAAACAAATATGTTCACATAAAGAATCCAATAGCATACATATAACAAATAATTGTTTAATAGGTTCTTGACAGGAATTTAGTAACAAGTAGAAGCACATAAAGACACTATTGAAAGCCTGAAAGAACTCAGTTGGATATGTCTGCATCACACGTTCAGGTTAAATATTGGATTAGATAAACTATATAGTGCCAAAGTGGCTTCTTCTCCTCGTGGAATACATCTAATACAAAGGGTATTTAAGTACTCATATATTACCCTATGATAATCAGATTTGTTGGATTGGGATTGGGTACCTAAATGATTATTGCCTAATCATCGTGGCCTGATAGCATTCAGTTGTTAACAACATGAACATTAGTATAAAAAAAATATAAGTGACAACCATACACTTACTATCAAATTGTGATCCATTTAGCACATAAAAATCAAAATTGTAAGATGATAATTCATGTTATACCGAACCTGCAAAAAGTTGAAAATGAGTTGACATGATTCTAACAATAAATATTAATAACAGATATATATTAGTGCCCTTCACACAATTTTTATCAAACATCTTGCACCCAGTTACCAAAATCTCTTACGAATCTTTTTAAATTGCCTATGTCTTAGACCAGATAATCACAAAACACAACATAAGAGATTTATAAAATAAAATAAGTCTACAATTGCAAATCGTATCCAAATAGTTATTAAAATTAAACAGATTACATGATCGAAAAACATACAACTCAGTTCTTGTGTGTCGTGATTAGGGTTGTTAATCCCCCAAAAAGTTTCTAAGGATCTGGTAAAACAAAATTAAATTAAACATAATCAATGAAAAACTCTTATAATTGAATCAAAACATAATAATTGTTATATGGGACTAATACTTGCAAACCCTAAATAATTCAAATCAATTATTGTAATATTATGTAAGTAATAAACCAAAACCCTAAATATATTATAATAGAATAGCTACTTACCAATTCTTCCATGACATAAAACGATTATGTAGTGCACAAGAATCAAATGATCTCATAGAACATTTATGAATGGTGTTTTTGAATCGAAAGGCATCGATCGAATGCGTTGAATGAATTGCACAATTGTAACTGATTCGTTGTTTTTGAATTAGTTAATAATTAATGATTTAATATTTTCCTTTCATAGATTCAATCATTCCTTTCAGCCTATCAATACTTCCTTTGCTGCATTTTTTATTGAGTTTCTCTTACCTTTGACCATTTTTAACATTTCAACTTTTTAACTTTGACTTTTTTTATTTTATATGTCGTATAGATAGGGTCCTAATCCCTATATGGATATGTAGTTAAAGTTTCTAATGCAATTTTTTTGGCTAAAAGACCATGAAAGAACCGTACGCATATATTGTTAGAGGTGAATTATTTAGAGATTTAGGTCTTCTAAGAGCACTAAAGATAGTATACAAATATACAATTGATAATTGAGCTTAGCTAGCGGTTATTACTCGCGCTTCGGAGCAGGATTTTAAGTTAAAAAATTTTACGTTGGATTGAAGTTCTTATTTCTACCGGTTTTGAGCTATTAACTTATATATTTATAGAAGCATTTTTTTTTGGAACGGTGTATTTACAGAAATATTGCATGTGTAAAAGAGATTAGATACGTTTGCCTGCACGTTGCACAAGCATAAAACCATTTATTTTGTAGCTACGAAACCTCTATTTTTAAGCATACTTTTTTCAAATAAAAAAGTCTTACATTTCAGCATACTAAAAGTTTGGTTGCTTAATTCAAGTATTTTAAGTTACGATTGACGCAGTTTACTTGGACTAATCTTGAGCACGCCTAATATACGAATCAAAAGCTCACATACGTATTATGTTGTAATGAAAGTTTACTTGCGTCCATCTTAACCAGTGTTAGTATAACTAACATTAACAATAATAAGGATCTTTTGACAATATGTTCTTAATTAGTTCAAGGAGTAAGTTGTAGGATTTTAAAATCCAAAACTAAGACAATAAAAATTCACATATATGAGGAGAAGGACCAACAGAAACATAAGACCAGGGTAATAAAAGGCGCGTTTCAGGCGTGATTTCCACGTTACGAAATAGACTTAGGTGTCAATCGGCTCTAGCAGTGACGTGAGATGAGGCGCGGAATGGCGTGAGGCGTGTAAGGATAGTTACTTATCTTTATTCCTCATGTATAACACTTTTTGTAAACTCGACATATATGAAATATGATATAAATATATAAATTTATAAATATTTTGTGTTGCTTTAAGTCACGCTTTAAAAAAATGTGACTTCTTTATGACTCCTAAAGCGTAAGGTTTGGTTATGTCGCTCCGCAACACCTCACGTTATTTATAACATTGCATAAGACCCTCACTAAGTCATTGCCTTAGCTTACCACTATGCAAGAAGGGTTATATTTTTGCTTATTGTTTTGTTTAATACTCCCTCCGTCCCAAAATATAAGTCCAGTTTGACTTTTTGAATCGAACTTTGACCTTAAGTATTTTTGTTTGTATGATATAATAGTTGATGCAAAATATATCAATGGATAGTGTTGTATATGTATTTTCATTTGGTATAATTTTCATTAACTGATATACAATACAAACAAAAATATTTACGGTCAAAGTTCGATTAAAAAAAGTCAAACTGGACTTATATTTTGGGACGGAGATAGTACTTACTAGTAACATAAACAAATTAAAACTATTGTTCTACGGTAACAATTAGTTGCTAATTGTTATATATTAAATCTACGTGAAACATAGTTTACAACTCTATTGAAGAAAGCAAAGAAACTCTAGCAGAACTATTGGACATCGAGTGATAGAGTAAATGAGCAAGATATGATCTATGGCATGATGCATACAAGAACAAGATTTTAGTCTATGCAAGTTTTGAAAGTTGTTAGGTTTAGGAAGAAAAATTAAGGTTTAAGGTAGTGATAGTATCATAGTAGTGTGCTACTGGAATGTCACACCAAAGAAGTCTCGCATAATCAGATGGAATATGGCAATGTGGTGCAATATTAGTGGCTGCATGGCATGGTCCCCTGCAAAGAAGTTTTTTTTTTTGAAAGGTGAATTTCAACTTAGAATCGACCACCTTCGCGGACAACGAAGGCCCCATCGCCACCCCCGCCAGACTATGTTGTCTGAACCGGGTCCACGCTGATCTCAGGTGGTAACGGGTTTCCCCCGGAAACCGTACTGCCTCCACACAAGTTTACCTTGCTGGAGAAACAGCCGGATGAAAACCGGGCCATGCTCAAGATTCGAACCCCCGCAACGAGTGGCACAAGGGTTCAAATCCATCATTGCAATATATCTCCGGAACAATATGGTCTACAAGTGGACCACAAGTGAGGACTTCCCGGGTGGTCACCCACCCGGTACTACTCCCACTTGTGGCTCGCTTAACAAGTTAAGCCCCACCCACTAGACCACAAGTCCTTTGATCCCCTGCAAAGAAGTTAATGTGTTATTTCATGACACGTTTCCTATTAAATAAATCGTAATACATTATTTTATTATTAAAAAATGTACCCCTCTAATAGAAAAATACGTAGAAATTAAAGTATAGTATTTTCTTGAATTAAAAACTGGTTTTATTTCTTCGCTAAAGTAATCAATAGATATGATAAGAAGAGAAGAACTATGACATATTGCATGCATTTTTTTTATCTTTTTATCTTTAGTTAATCAAAGTCAAAAATTACATGCATTTGAATAAGGAAGAAGAGAAATGATAGAAATAACACTTGCCATTTTGATTGTGTAAAAAATTACATGCATTTTACGTAACACTTCGAATATTTAATTTATCTATATGAGCAAATGACTAACCTTGATTTGCTTGTAAGTTCATTCAATTATTCTCATTCAAAGCAATAATTTATATATAATAGTCAATAATATATATTTTTGAGTAGCCACTTCAATCATATCAAACATCACATTATTATAGGACCAAAGATCTTTGTATTTTGTGAAAACTACAATGATTTTAGCTCAATAAGTCATTATAACCTTTTGACAAATTTACTAGCAATGAAATGTCAAAAAATCTTAGTTAAAGCCACTAGTGGAAAAAGGATTATTAGGTTCGGTTAAAAAGATTTTTAAGAACGGTTTTTGAACCGTCTTAATAAATGACGTTCCAAGATTAGTTGTTTTTTAGTTCGGTCTTTTAACCGTTCTTAAAAAGTGATTGTAAGTCACGGTTGTTTTTTACCGTTCCTTAAAATGTTTTTTTTTTTTAAGTAAATTTTGGTTTTGGAGCGTTCCTTAAAATGGTTTTGTTGTGGCGTTCCTTAAAATGGCTTGGGTTCTTTCTGGAACAAAATGCTATTTGACAATTGATTGGAGTAGATATTTGACAATCCAACACCATATTCACGTTATTAAACAATCACAACACAATAAGTACTTCAACAATTTCATTTTAAAAGCAATATATTACTAAATAAACAAAAAGGTCTAGCCATACAAAGAGGCACAAAACAAAAGATCCAAAACATCCTATGACAAACATCCTACTTGATTGAAGACAAAGACTCCACACAAGCACTAAAACCTTCAAACGACACACTGATAAAACAAATAAAATATCATTACTGAACCTACTAAAGTGACCCGCCAACAGCAGCAACTAGAAAACCAATTGAGCAACCGGGTAAAAACCAAATATTTCCCACGTACCGATCTTCTAGAATTCATCAACTCGCCTAATTGTCATTGCAATAATCCATGAAAAACTTTCCTCCCCCATTGATTATCCATCCGTCCAACTCATCTTGCCTTAAAGCTCTTGTAGAGTCATGAAGCTATAAACATAATAAATTAAAATGTTAATAATTTCACATAAGCTTTAGAGGTAGGAACATTTGGTTAATATAATAGTTAGATATATAGTTCTTACCAACTGTTTAAGCCTTTGACAATGAGCTTCTCTCAATTCTTTTTTCCCAGTGTCTTTGTTACGTACTAAACGGCCTAAAACATGTTTCACTGAACGAACACACTGCAACCCCTCTAGGTCTGGGCAATCTTCAACTAGCTCTGCCGTATCCTCTAGCCATTCAGCTTCTTTCCCTATATACCCTGATCGTCCTACTCGGGCTGGATCCTTGTTTCGATTTGCACTAGCCTTCGCTTTAGCACTTTTTCCCTGCATGTTAAAAAAAAAAAAAAAAAAAAAAAAAAAAAATTAGTAAAATACGAAATCAATAATATACATGAGTTATTAACAGAAAATGTATAAATATTAGACGCACATACCAAAAAGACTTTCGATCTTTTGGACGCAACGAAGTCTTCCCAATCACGATCGTCCAAAAACTTGTAATCTTCGAATGGTGTTTTGTTTTTGTTGACATAATTTGTAACAAGGTTGTTCTTAAACTTCCTAAATAGATCGTTGGCTATCCTCATTTGTGTGCCCTTTGCATTAACATTTGGAATGTTCCAAGTTTCCTAATGGTTATCAGAAAGAAAAAAAAAGGATATTAACTCGCTGATACAAATACATAAATAAATTAAATCACATATATAATTTAATAAACATAACACCTTGGTAGATAGCCATAACTGATCCTTCATTGCCTATGTTACTTTATCCCATTCCAAATGATAAGAAATACGTGATTTCAACTCGAGTGAGAACCATGAAGCAAATCTACTGCGTGTGGGTCCAATAGCTAGTCCATCCTCATTGAAATCGATATATTTTCGCTTACCTCTTTGTGACATTGTATTAGCTAAAATTCAACAACATAATAAGTTTTATATAGTGATTGAGGTGGGCCAAATATATTAAAGGAATCATCAATAATCTAGCTGAAGCTTTTCTTAATTTGATACATGATTATGCATTCATTTCTAATTTGTTTTTAACTGGTTTAGTATTGAGAGATAACCACATATGACACAATACAACACCAGTTTTTAACTTGTTGGTGTGGGGACTGGGAGGTACTAGTTGTATTTTCTTCTACTAATAGATTTTTAAGTTGATACATGATTATACATTCATTTCTAAGTTGTTTTTAGTTATTTGAGTAAATTGTTTTTGTTAACTGTAATAGCGTAAGAACCACAACAATCAACATTCATAAAACCATAATGCACATACAATAAGAAATTTGCAGCAGTAACTCAACTACTTAATTTGTGTAAGAAATTATGGAGTATATCTTATAAATAGACAAATGCCAAATATAGACTTTTCATGATTTTCATAGAAGGCAATTAGAGTGCTACAGATTAAGCTAATATATGCTGATTACAAAGACTGTCATAATATACAATGTCGAAAGAAACACATCAAATCAGCATGTTTGGTTTAGTGTTGATAAACTCCTGATGCTCAGAAGTGTTAGAGTTAAAATTTGGAATATAAAGTTTGACCTTCACTTCCTGTAAGCCTGTGCATTACAGCTTAAATTGCGTCGAGCTTAATGAAATTCTAATACGTGAAAGTCCAGCAAATCATCTGTTAATTAATCACAGTGACAAAATCATATCTTATATGATACTCTCTCAATTTCAAAAGTTGCTTAGAACTAGTGACAGCTATAGGTAAAAATGAAACATGATACATAGTTAATGACTTAGCGTAATGTTAATACTGACACCCTGATTGGTTCCTAAACGGTCAGATATTATTGACCAAGGTCAACAAGTCAAAGACAGCTCAGTTCCAATTCTCCGTAGATAGTATAGTGTGTCCCCGGGTCGTTATGTCCCAGCGAGATTGCAATGGTGTTTTTGGAAAACGTTTATGAGAATGAGTGGCACTGAGGACAGTAGCCAAGATGATTGGGAATTGATTATGCTACTGATATTTGGTATTTGCACAATGATATAATATTCACAATAACAGATATACAGATATATTCACAAATGCACAACTGGAAATCAGGTTACAGACAGAAAAGTGGGTTTTGAACAATTACAAACTACAGGGGGTGCAAGTGAAACTTTTTAAAACTTAAAATTAAAAGAAAATATAAAATGAAAAAAGAAATTATAAAAATGATTATTTTAATATTTAAATATTAATTAATTAACTAAAACTATTTAAAAAGTAATTTAAACCTAATCTAAATTAACTAAAAATGGTAAAGATTACAAATTAACCTAAAAATTTGCAAAATTAATTTCTAAACTTTAAAATGAACTTGAAGAAAGTATAAAAAATAAAAATAAATATTTTTGTCTTTTTGTAAGTTTTTTTATAAATTAAAAACAAATTATCTTAATTAAACTAATTAAACTATTTTAAATTACTAATAATACTAAAATGACTTCGAAAATTATGGAAAAATTTATAAAACTAATTAACCATCACAGGAATTCTACAAAATTATAAAAAACTTCTAAAAATTATTTTTAGACTATTTCACTAATTATTTACTTAATTATTAATTTAAATCTAATTTAACTAATTTAAATAAGAAAATTAGAAAATGAACAGTAGAATTTATAAGAAAATTTCTAAAATTATATTATATTATATAAGAGCTAGGAAAAATATAAAAACTAGGTGTTTCTTTATAAAAATTAAATATGCTATTTAATACTTGATTATTAATTACTTATTAATAAAAGTAATATTAAATCTAATAAATACTAAATGATAATATAAAAATCTAAGAAAATTAATAAGATTACTTTAATATAAAAGAAATTTAATAAAAATATAAAAATACCAAGTGCTTAATAAAAATCTAAAAATGAAAATTAAAAGTTAAATTACATTAAATAGAAACTATCACTTATTTTAAATTTGGTTTTTCTGGATTTTTCTTTTACAAAACTATTTTATATCTAAAAACAAACAAATTTTATGAAAACAACTTTTTTATTACTTAAAAATAAGCCAAGGGCATGCAATAAGCTTCAACAGTTGACTATGAGGAGAAATCAGCCTTGGTGGGGTCCACAGGGGTGGAAAAATGTTCAAATAAGTAAAATGGACTTATACAAGCTAGGAACAACAAAAGATTAACTCAAATAAGCTAAATAAGCCAAGTATAAGCACTTTTTTATCTTATTAATAACTGAAAATGGGACAAACTATAGGGGTTGATTCAGGTGGGTCCTAGGTGTCTTAAGCTCAAAGCAATGCTCAAAACTTGAAGATGGCCAGGAGGGGTGTTGAAGGAACCTAAAATGGAGAAGTGGGACCCACTGAGGCGGCCAGAAAACACCACCAAAGTGGTGGTGGTGACTGTGTATCTGCTGCAGCAGGGGATAACCTCCCCCTGCAGGTGAGTTTGGTCCAATGTGGGGCCCACAATAAAAATCCTAAAAATTAAGTAACTATGGGACACTGAAGTAGAGGTGGGGGGGTTACAAGTCCTAAAAAGCTCAGGGTCTAAAACCTCTCACAAAATTCCAAACAATTCATGCCATTTTGAGAAAAACTGAAAGAGTGCAAATTTTGACTTTTCAATTAAACACCTACTTTGACTTATGTGGATTTTGGACTTGATTAATTTACTGAAAACATGTTATTAGGCTACAATGAAATGGAAATGAGTGACCTTAACAACTAATGAAACAACATGGGTGATATAGGATCCTAATTCCTAACAGTGGGTTTACAACAAGAGATCAAATAAGATTGACTTTTCTGAACTAAACCTACCACTTTTATTAGTTACTTGACCTAATGCAATCTAAAGTGACCTAAGGGAACAACAAACATCAAATGAGACACCCTAAGTCACCCTGGGTTACCCTAATCCAAACAGTCCTATACAGGATTGATTTTGAGAATTTTGAAGGGTTCCACTGTTTCAAGTTAATTTACTGATTCCTAAAGCTATATCATGATTCATTAGACTGAAATTAACACATAAATCCCTATGATAACAATAAAAACTTGTAAATGACCTAAAAGCTATTTTGACAGTGGAAAAATCAAATAGAGAGCAACACTTAAACTAATGAACCAACATCAAATATTTAGCAATAATATTACTCAATTACTCCTACGAAACACAGAGAACCAAGAATAAGCAGAAATTAAGCTCAGCTACAGTAGAAAGCAATAAAATGAGGGTAAGACTTACAAAAGGCTTGTTAGCATTCAAGTCCAAGAACCATGAACCAAACCTACCCTAACATCTCCCCTGAGATTCTATTACCCAATCCAAGCTCTGAATCAGCTCTGCAAATTCTTGTCTCCTTCTTCTCTTTTTTTTTTTTTTTTTTTTTTTTTTTTTTTTTTTTTTTTTCTTGATTTTTTTTCTAATTTTCTTTTGTATTTTTGGTTTATGATCCTACCTTCACTTTTAAAATTTCTAAAAGCTTAAAGAAGCTTTCTAGGAGCTTATGTGATCTGTTTCAATCCACAATAACAACTAAAAATAACATTAAGCTACGAATGAGATTTTTTGAGTAAAAGTGGCACAAAGTGAATAATAAACTGAAACTTGAATTAGATACTTAGAAAAGTTTTACAATACTCTGAATTAGCTTAATTTAACACTAGAAAGCTTAAAGATACAATTGAAACTGAAAACTATACCATTCGACACTAACTACACTAAAGCTACTCTAATAATTCTTCCCTGCTCTTTCTCTCTTCTTTATATTGGACTTCTAGGGTTTGTGGGACCCATATGAGCATTTCCCAGCAATAAAAATGGCCTTTGGATTAGTATCATTCCATTTCAGCCCTTGGATGGATTTGGCGGGAAAATGGGTTGAACCAATTGGGGTCTGATATTATTGCAATAGGGGGGGGGGGGGGGTTGATATGATGGTTTCTTGGGGAGTGGTATTTTGGCAGGGATAAGGGTAGTGGAGCAAGTGGTGCAAGAGGGGGGAGTGAAACCAGGGGTGGTTTTGGGTTTGCAGTAGTGAGGGTGGTATTATTGATGAAGGGGGAAAGGGTGGTTTTGACCACATTTGACCCTGGGGAGTATTATTTAAAAAATGGGGGTGGGCTTGTGTTTGTGTTTTGTTTGGGCCAGGGAATAGGGATGTGGAGTTGGGCTGGGTGAAACAAAATGGATGGTGGGCTTGTGTTTGTTATTTGGATTTGGTTTTAATAATACAATAGGTCCGTTTGGTTTTGGTAGATGTAAATCACAAGGACTAGAAATGTAATTTTCTGTTTTTGAAGGGCTTGGTTTAACAATCTTCCAAAGTTAGTCCAAGGATGTTTCTTGCTACATTTCAATTATATAAGGGCCACAATTGAATATTTTCCAAAATTGAATATCCAGGGACTAAATCTGCCAAAATCCAAAGTTGAGGGACCATTCTTGTAATTTCTCCAAACTTCATACCCAAGGACCATTCCTGCCATAAATGAGAAGTGCAAGGACAAAATTTGTTTTTCTCAAAGTTTTAATATCTCAGGGACCATTTTTGTCAATTTTCAAAGTTTAGGGACTAAACTTGTCATTTTGTGAAACTTTGCACCAAAGGACTAATTGTGTAACTTTTTGATTTAAAAGGGCCTTTGGTGACTTTTTCAAGTTTTTAGAATAACCAGGGACTAGATTTGACAACTTTTGAAAGTTGAGGGACTGAAACTGCCAATTATGCAAACTTTGTATGTTTTTCATCTAATTTTGATTATTTTGCATTTGAAACATATAAAACACATTCCTGGGATATTTTCACTATTTTGATGCAATATTGAGTGTTTTTAGATGTTTTGGCAGCTCAGAAAAAGTAAAAATGATGAGTATTTACACACTCATCAATCCCCCACACTAAAACATTGCTAGTCCCTAGCAATCTTTTGAGAAAAACTTGATGGATTTGAAAAACTATTTACCAAAAGTCATCACTTCTAGTGTAGCCAGATGTATCTATTCAAGTAAGAACTATGGTCCACCTGATAACCATGTGATTTTGAGCAAACCACCAGCTGTCAACGGATTTGATTAGTCTTTACCAAAAGTCGTTTGCTTCTGGACTAGCCGACTCTTGATGGACTAAGTCAACATCTTGGTGAGCTGATTACCAATTATGGTTTTTCCACGGCCTTTAACACAAGCCATAATCTTGCGGGCTAGCCAACTCATTCACTTTATGGGATATGGCGAGTTGATTTACCATACAATTTTGGGCAAATTGCAAACCATCAACGGATTTGAGATATCTTTACCAAGAGCCGTTTGCTCCTGGATTAGCCAATCCTTTTGTTGTTTAGACATGGCGGACTGATTACCACAAAAATTTTGAAATAAAGTGAAAAAAATGTTGAAAAATTTAGGCCAAAAACGGGGGTACTAGATAGTAAAATGTGATAAAATTCGCTAGAATAGCGAAATACCCCCCCCCCCCCCCACACACTAAGAATGAATATTGTCCTCAATATTCAAATTCCCGGCTATTATGCCGATTCCTTAAACGTAAAAGGGCAACATTACAAGCTAAATGTGGAAACACAATTTTGTTTTTCACTTATTTGTAACCTCAGCGGGGGTAATTCCCCCACACTTAGGGTGAAAACCCTATAAGCATGCTACTGTTTTTGTTTACCGAGTCGCTAGCTTGACTCGACCCCGAATTCAATTGTCCTTGGGGAAGCATGATGTGGAAGAGACAATCTCCATCGGACTTTCATTCAAGATGTTTGGACAAACATTTGAAGCACGTGAAAGTTCCACACCGATGAGATATAATGACCCTGGCTTGAAATAGTATAAACTATAAGCGGTGATGCCGGGGTCAAAGATAATGTCTTCATTCCCGAAGGTGTGAAGAACAGGAGAAGTCACCCTGTAGGTGAAGAAAAGGAAGAAAACCATGATGAAAATCATGATAAGATCTTCTTTCTCGAAAGCGGGCTTATTAGCCTGATTTTGGATTTCAAGGGTTAAGCTCGTTTGGTTTGAAAACATCCCGGGCGGGAGGGTGGGAATTTGTAAATTCTCATGATTGAGTGCATTTCCCTCCGGGCTATCATACTCCGGATGTAACACCCCAACCCGATAAGGGTAGAAGTATTACATTACAGTGACATATCAGAACAAACACAAGCATATGATTCATACATACAACGAAATTCAGGGTTACAAATGAAAATTTGAAACTACAAGGTTACAAAACAATAAATACTATGTCTAATAAAGTGAAACTTCATCTAATCGTCTCTAGTCCAAAGCATAGTCTTCTAAGTCCAGTCACACTCTCTTCCCATAACCCAGCTTCCTACTAAAACCTGCCGCAGGAAAAAGGAAATGCGGCTGAGCTTAAAAAGCCCAGTGAACAGATACATATACAAAACAATGATAATGAAACAGAACTGAAATATAGTGCATTGGGGAAATAGAATAAGGAATAGATAAAAGAGTAATAGAATAGAAAGAAGAAAGGATAGTCATCTACCACGAGCCCAGAAACATATCATATCATATAAGCCGTCAATACCATAATTCTTCATAATCATATAGAGGGGAGTCCTCTCAGATAATCAGATAATATGAGGGGTGTCCTCATTCTTCAAATGGGTGGAGTAGCGAACTCCCAGAAATTATGAAAGGCATGTATAGCACACAGTACCAGTCACCAGACATATATCATAATCATAATCATAGTTAAATTCACTAAACAGAACAGATCTAGGATGCATCCATACGCCCCCGCAGAAATCATAGTGGCCATAACAAATCATATCATAAAGCGCGCATATCATATAACAGAAAGGGGACGGTGTAGCCAAATCACTAGGGCCACACACTAGTCATGCCAGTGGTGCATCACAGACACGCCTATGGTACCTCCATAGGTAGGGAAAACAGAAATGGCTCGGGTATCAAACTAAGAGTCAGGTCTCATATCATACAAAAGGTCATATAGCAAAGGTGTATCTCAGAATCATATCAAAGGTTCATAATAGCAGTTCATAACAAAGGGTTCATATCAGAAATAGTATTCAAGGTCCAATCAGAGTTTATCAGGTCAAGGTTCATATTCAAAAATCAATTCATGGTTCAGTTCAAAAGTCCGTTTCAAAAGTTTCTATTAAAAGTCCAATTTAAATACTCTTTTAAAACAGTTTTCATAAAAATGGTCTTTCAAAATATAGGGTTCATGAAAGTTAAATAACCTTTCTTTAAAAAAGAAATTTAGCATCATTTATAAACATCTTTTCAAATCGGTTCTTCTCAAAACATTTCCATGGCATAATTAAAAGGTTTTCATAGCATGGTTTCATAACGGAGGTCATATCAAGTGGGATCAACAGAGAAAGTTCAAGTAAAGGGGATCATAGCAATGGCATCAATTCGGGAACTAACGGATCAGAATATGAAAGAGATCATGAGAAACCTTTTGAGAAAGGTCAGAATATCTGTACCTCAATCGCCATCGAAATCATAACATACGTAAGCATATGGAAACACTCCTTCTTCAACGAATCTACACGAATTAATGATCGGCTTATTATTAATAACTTATTCAATTCAGATTTCTCATTTTAGTCGGCTTTCCAGTTTTAGTGACTTTCCACTTTTAGCAGGTTTCCATAAATAGTAAGTTTCCACTTTTAGAAAGTTTCCATAATTAGAAAGTTGAGTCATTATTAATGGAATCAAAGTATCTTTTAACATATTTACACATTTGGTCCTTAGGGTTTCATAACTTTACCTTTTACACCCTTATATTTCCAAAATTACACTTTAAACCTTTTAGTATTCAAAGTTACACTTTAAACCCTTAACTTATCCATTTTACATAATGATCCCTTATTTTATCATGTTATACGAATATACCTTCAAGTATTCACAATTTACACTTTAAGTCCTTCAAGTTATCAAAGTTACATATTTAACCCTTTAATTTACAATTACAACTTTTAATTCTTAATAATTACATATTAAGCCATTAATTTACCAAATTAGCACATAATCCCTTGAATACTTTTAAATACTCAAAACAGTTCCAAGTTTCTGAAAATTACATTTTTAGTCCCTCTCTTTTAATTAATTACAAATCGCACCAATTAAATACAATTAATTCATTTTCTTGTAATATTTACACTTAGAACCCTCAAGTTATATTTTTCCCATATTCCTACTGATTTATATGACATTACAAAAATATCCCAGAAGTTTCAAAGTTGGCAAAACACACCCTTATACTATTAATTTTCCAATCGGTTTATATTAAAAATTAACCAAAACTATAACAAACCCAAAAATCAAATGCTAATCATTACCCCATGATTCTAACAACCTTAAACCATCATTAATTACCAGATCTCATGCCTCAAACTCTAACCCTAATCGATTTAGGGTTTTCTTTTATTTTTCCTTTTATTTTCTAATTAGCCGATTTATAAATTAATTAATAATACAATATTTAGGCCTCCATAATTCTAACCAATATTTTTCTGAGATTATACATATTATATATAGTTCATAAAAATTAGTGTTCACGCCCAGAAAATTCATGTATAATTATTTAGAGTTTTGTGGCGTTTTTGGGGTTTAAATTCGTAAATCATTCATAGAACATGCATGGATCGAACCAAACATTTTATTTGATGTTTATAAGGTATAAAGGACCTGAGAAAAATACCAAATCAAGAATGGAACGTGTAGAGAGGGCTGTACAAATTATAGCATACGCGTAGAGCCAAAACGATCCAAAAATCACCATGACTTCACCAATGATCTTCCAACCTTGAAACCAATTTTCGTGGGTCTTATATGATGTAAGGAACATCAGAAAAATAAGAAATCATTTTTATAGAGGTCGTATGAAGCATAACGAATTTACCTTTGTTTTAGGGCTCGACACAAAGAAAACAATGCTACGATCGTGTAAGGCTTCAACAATTCGAATGGGATTTTTCTTGGCTTCTTAGGATGTTGATGAATCACAGAAAAATGCTTGAGAGTGATGGGAGAGTCGAATGGAGGCTAAGAGATTTCTTTGGTGTGTTATTTTTCAATCGGTAATTAGGGTTTAGTGTATAAAAGGTATGGATTGACTATAAAAGATGGAATCCCGTGTGATGGGGGCCTTGGGCCAGGAATTTCGAAATTTTTGGTTGACAAAATATCCTTGGTGATTATCTTCCTTATTTGCACAATTTGAATCAAATTAAATCTCCTTAAAATTTCTTTTATCTCATTCGGCCCTTGTAGGGGTAATTTGGTAATTTTACTACTTGTATAAATGTTAAATGTAATTGTTAAAATTATTTGGATACATAACTTGTGCATTTTTTTGAAGTTTGGGATTTATTTGGTACTTTAATAAGCTTTTAATTAAATTTCAAATTGGTAAGGGCAATTTGGTCTTTTCACATGTTCTCAGATTTTAGGTGTTACACCGGAGGAGTCATGATATGAGTGAGTTCACCGGATAACTCCTCAAAGGTGAATGAATCATATTCGGAGAGAGAAATTTGAGAATGAGGATTGATACTGCCACTAATCTTCTCTCCCATATGATCAAAAGTAAAGGCTTCAAACTCTGGAATAGGATCATCGGAGAAAATGTCACTATCCTTAATGGGGATAGGAGATGAAATATGTTTCTTTTTGAAAGCCTCAATTTTAGAAGTGAGGAGATTGACATTCAATAATGTTGCACGAAGTGCTTCATCTTTGATTTCAGTGTCCATCTCATCATTCTCTTCTTCTAAGCCAACTAGCTGAGAAGGTAATTCTTCCACATAACTGATGTTTCCACAAGATAACGAATCGTCATCATTAGAATCGGAGAACATCTCAACATCATCATTCGGGAAGACAAGAGGAGGAGGGATATCACACATATGATCAAAAGTTCCATGTGACTCTCCTGGGATTGGGACAAGGTTCTCAGCACTAGACTTTATGAATTCGTCCGATTCCTATTTAGGAATAGTGCTAAGATGCTCATCCCCCATGATCAGAGAGTGAGTGTGAACTTCGGGTGTGATAACAGACTGAGGGAGTTGAGAAGGACTAGCAGTTATGGATTCTTCAAGTTCCATTTGATCAACGGCTAGTGACTTCGTCACATTATTTTCTCCCTGATTCTTTATGGAAAGAATCGCAACTGATGAATCTTTTTGAATAATAACAATGTTATCTTCATCATCACTGTCATCATATAGAGCAGCATAGCTTTGATTGGCACATATTTTAGCTGCTCTTTGCTCAACAAGTAATTCTTCCATGCTCATTTCGTTTCTAGCATCTCGTTCTTCAGCAAGTAATTATGCCATAGATTTCTCACGAGAGTTTTGAAACGATGTAGTAGACAACTCCTTCTTAAATTCTTTCAATGCTTCAAGAACCTCATGACAAAGGTCTTGCGGGTATTGAGGAGTTGCTTGGGTAATTTGGTACTGTGGAGGTGGGTCTTGAAACGAATAGTCGTAATTGTTACAAGGGAAAGGATTCCCTGTTTGACAATCCGAGCTAAAGTGAGGACCTCCACAGTACTCACAACAGAAAAACTGATGTGGCTGTGAGTTGTATGTGCTAGAGTCATAATTGTTATCAGGAAACTGCTCATAGACAAGCGTGTTTCCCGATTGACGATCAGAACTGTAGTGTGGGTCACCACAGTACTCACAACAGAAAAACTGTTGAGTCTGACTTGGTGTATTTTGATACGAAGCATTATTAAGATTTGGATAATATGATTCTTGCTCGTATGAATGTGATGGGTAGTTGGAAAAATTTGAGGAGTCGTTGAATGAGTTCTGGTTAGGATCATAAGCAAATGAATTCCTCGAACCACAAAACAAACAACTCCCGTCTTGAATATCATTACCACATTGTTCACATGTACACCAACGACATGGAAAACCGAAAAGCGGCTCACCACAACCGACACAAGGAACAAAATTCGGAGGTGGGACAAGTGGTGTGCTCTGAGAGCTAGGAATTTCCACCACTTCCGTTATGGTCTCGGGTTTTTGAATGTGAAGATTAGGCAAGTCGTTCTTTTCAGTCACAGCTCTAAGCTCTTGGTTTTTGCTTATAACCGTATATCGTGAAAGGTTAGGATCAATTCTTGACGGTTTAGGAGCAATTGTGAGCTTAGATTTTTGGACAACCGAAGGTTGGACGTATTTAGCACTTCCATAGTCAGAGGAAAGTACAGGGTCCTTTGTCACCCCGGTTTCTCGTTCCATTTCCCTCATCCTAGAGGGAATAGGAATCGATGGTCCATCATAATCAACACGACATCTCGACATTTTTAACAAGGCTTGAAGTTTTTCAATGTTGCTCTCAAAGGCCCTTCGTTCAAAGAAATCGTCATCGAGAGATGCCATTAGAATCAAATACAGGAAAAGTGGAAGAAGTCAGGATCAAAAGGATAGAGGGTAAAGGGATGAAGAACAAAAAAGGTGAGAGGGTAAAAGCGAATATTTTTGGTATTTTTGAGAAACATGCTTAGTGCACATGCACTAAAAATAAAATCAATTAAAACAAGACCGAGGCAAAACAACAGGGAACTTAAACCAATAATCGCAAGTGAATGGCTTCTTTGAAAAAGGTACACCACTCACAGGGATACAAAGGCAAGTTTTAATCTTAAGTTTGGGAACTTATTATGTCCACACCCCCAGTTGGTAGGTGTTCTGCCTTGGTTTGCGGTGGTAAGATTTTATGTATTTATTAACAGAAAAATTGTTTTTGGCTTATGGGTGTGTGTGCAGAAAACTTTGGGAAATATTTTTGGAACTGATTCGTTAACCGAAATCGTTCTTTTAAGATTACTCGCAGGCTGGCGGGAGGAAAGAATGGATACCTCTTCAGTTCGCAATTTAATGTCAGAACTTACCTTATACCAAATGTTTCAGGTTGTAATCTTAAAGAAAACGAAGTAATTTAACTTCACAGTTTGTTTTGTTGTTTTTGATTTTTTTGGTGTTGTTAACACTTCAGGAAAAGTGTTAATGAACTTTTTTGATATGATTATATTTTTACAAAAACTTTTTACAAATTGTGTGAAATTTGTACAGGGAGGGTTTTGAAAACCACTAAACTTAAAACGATTTTAAAAACACGCAACAACCTCCCCGGCAGCGGCGCCAAATTTTGATAGGTTCCTAAACGGTCAGATATTATTGACCAAGGTCAACAAGTCAAAGACAGCTCAGTTCCAATTCTCCGTGGATAGTATATAGTGTGTCGCCGGGTCGTTATGTCCCAGCGAGATTGCAATGGTGTTTTTGGAAAACGTTTATGAGAATGAGTGGCACTGAGGACAGTAGCCAAGATGATTGGGAATTGATTATGCTACTGATATTTGGTATTTGCACAATGATATAATATTCACAATAACAGATATACAGATATATTCACAAATGCACAACTGGAAATCAGGTTACAGACAGAAAAGTGGGTTTTGAACAATTACAAACTACAGGGGGTGCAAGTGAAACTTTTTAAAACTTAAAATTAAAAGAAAATTTAAAATGAAAATGAAATTATAAAAATGATTATTTTAATATTTAAATATTAATTAATTAACTAAAACTATTTAAAAAGTAATTTAAACCTAATTTAAATTAACTAAAAATGGTAAAGATTACAAATTAACCTAAAAATTTGCAAAAATAATTTCTAAACCTTAAAATGAACTTGAAGAAAGTATAAAAATTAAAAATAAATATTTTTGTCTTTTTGTAAGTTTTTTTATTAATTAAAAACTAATTATCTTAATTAAACTAATTAAACTATTTTAAATTACTAATATACTAAAATGACTTAAAAAATTATGGAAAAATTTATAAAACTAATTAACCATCACAGGAATCCGACAAAATTATAAAAAACTTCTAAAAATTATTTTTAGACTATTTCACTAATTATTTACTTAATTATTAATTTAAATCTAATTTAACTAATTTAAATAAGAAAATTTGAAAATGAACAGTAGAATTTATAAGAAAATTTCTAAAATTATATTATATTATATAAGAGCTAGGAAAAATATAAAAACTAGGTATTTCTTAATAAAAATTAAATATGCTATTTAATACTTAATTATTAATTACTTATTAATAAAACTAATATTAAATCTAATAAATACTAATTGGTAATATAAAAATCTAAGAAAATTAATAAGATTACTTTAATATAAAAGAAATTTAAGAAAAATATAAAAATACCAAGTGCTTGATAAAAATCTAAAAATGAAAATTAAAAGATAAATTACATTAAATAGAAACTATCACTTATTTTAAATTTTGTTTTTCTGGATTTTTCTTTTACAAAACTATTTTATATCTAAAAACAAACAACTTTTTTATTACTTAAAAATAAGCCAAGGGCATGCAATAAGCTTCAACAGTTGACTTTTGTTGACTATGAGGAGAAATCAGCCTTGGTGGGGTCCACAGGGGTGGAAAAATGTTCAAATAAGTAAAATGGACTTATACAAGCTAGGAACAACAAAAGATTAACTCAGATAAGCTAAATAAGCCAAGTATAAGCACTTTGTTATCTTATTAATAACTGAAAATGGGACAAACTATAGGGGTTGATTCAGGTGGGTCCCAGGTGTCTTAAGCTCAAAGCAATGCTCAAAACTTGAAGATGGCCAGGATGGGTGTTGAAGGAACCTAAAATGGTGAAGTGGGACCCACTGAGGTGGCCAGAAAAGACCACCAAAGTGATGGTGGTGACTGTGTATCTGCTGCAGCAGGGGATAACCTCCCCCTGCAGGTGAGTTTGGTCCAATGTGGGGCCCACAATAAAAATCCTAAAAATTAAGTAACTATGGGACACTGAAGTAGAGGTGGGGGGTTACAAGTCCTAAAAAGCTCAGGGTCTAAAACCTCTCACAAAATTCCAAACAATTCATGCCATTTTGAGAAAAACTGAAAGAGTGCAAATTTTGACTTTTCAATTAAACACCTACTTTGACTTATGTGGATTTTGGACTTGATTAATTTACTGAAAAGATGTTATTAGGCTACAATGAAATGGAAATGAGTGACCTTAACAACTAATGAAACTACATGGGTGATATAGGATCCTAATTCCTAACAATGGGTTTACAACAAGAGATCAAACAAGATTTTGACTTTTCTGAACTAAACCTACCACTTTTATTAGTTACTTGACCTAATGCAACCTAAAGTGACCTAAGGGAACAACAAACATCAAATGAGACACCATAAGTCACCCTGGGTTACCCTAATCCAAACAGTCCTATACAGGATTGATTTGAGAATTTTGAAGGGTTCCACTGATTCAAGTTAATTTACTGATTCCTAAAGCTATATCATGATTCATTAGACTGAAATTAACACATAAATCCCTATGATAACAATAAAAACTTGTAAATGACCTAAAAGCTATTTTGACAGTGGAAAAATCAAATAGAGAGCAATACTTAAACTAATGAACCAACATCAAATATTTAGCAATATATTACTCAAATACTCCTAAGAAACATAGAGAACCAAGAATAAGCAGAAATTAAGCTCAGCTACAATAGAAAGCAATAAAATGAGGGTAAGACTTACAAAAGGCTTGTTAGCATTCAAGTCCAAGAACCATGAACCAAACCTACCCTAACATCTCCCCTGAGATTCTATTACCCAATCCAAGCTCAGAATCAGCTCTGCATCTTCTTGTCTCCTTCTTCTCTTCTTTTTTTTTTTTTTTTTTTTTTTTTTTTTTTTTTTTTTTTTTTTTTGATTTTATTTCTAATTTTCTTTTGTATTTTTGGTTTATGATCCTACCTTTTAAAATTTCTAAAAGCTTAAAGAAGCTTTCCAGGAGCTTATGTGATCTGTTTCAATCCACAATAACAACTAAAAATAACATTAAGCTACGAATGAGATTTTTTGAGTAAAAGTGGCACAAAGTGAATAATAAACTGAAACTTGAATTAGATACTTAGAAAAGTTTTACAATACTCTGAATTAGCTTAATTTAACACTAGAAAGCTTAAAGATACAATTGAAACTGAAAACTATACCATTCGACACTAACTACACTAAAGCTACTCTAATAACTCTTCCCTGCTCTTTCTCTCTTCTTTATATTGGACTTCTAGGGTTTGTGGGACCCATATGAGCATTTCCCAGCAATAAAAATGGCCTTTGGATTAGTATCATTCCATCTCAGCCCTTGGATGGATTTGGCGGGAAAATGGGTGGAACCAATTGGGGTATGATATTATTGCAATAGGGGGGTTGATATGATGGTTTCTTGAGGAGTGTTATTTTGGCAGGGATAAGGGTAGTGGAGCAAGTGGTGCAAGAGGAGGGAGTGAAACCAGGGGTGGTTTTGGGTTTGCAGTGGTGAGGGTGGTTGATGAGGCGAAAAATGATCCGTTTTTAGGGGGTCATTTAAGCCCGAATCCGAATTTATTTGATCAAATATTGCCCTAAATCGTTCCTTTTGTGATTTTAGGTACTTTGGGAGAGAAATCTGGAAAAGGAAGCAATTCGGACGTTTTTGGAGCATAAAAGTGAAGAAAACGCCAAAGTCTTAATTTTCCATGCTGGGAACAGTAGGTGACGGCGTCAAGAGCAAAACCTTGACGGCGTCAAGAGCAAATTTCATGAAAATCCATGACGATCCAGAGAAGATTTGACGGCGTCACATAGGAAGGGCGTCAAGAGTAAAAGAGTCATGACGGCCTGGAAACATATAAGTCTTGACGGCGTCAGAAGTAGATCTAGGCAGTCCGAGAAGAGTTTTGGCGGCGAGGTGACGGCGTCACATTGTTTGTCTTGACGCCGTCAAACCCATTTTTCTATATATAGTTTTCTAAATTTTCACATTTGAAAAGGGAGAAGTTTTGGAGAAACCCTAAGTACGATTTTGGTGCAACTTTTACAGGTTTTTCAAGGGTTCCAAACCCTTGATACCTTGCATTGTAATTGAGATAAGTGTTCTTCTAATTCAATCAATATGTCTATGTGTTGGTTGTCTATATCTTGTTCTTGTCTCAATTCCATTATGCTAGGCTAGATCTCTTTTGTGTTTGCTTAGATCTAATGAAACATAGATATTGATTATGTGTTGATTACTTGTTTATTCTTGTCTTGGATGAATGATTTATATGTTAGGCTTAAGAAAACTGGCAGATCTCCAAATGGTAACATGCTTGAACTTCTTAAGAAACATGAACCGAGGCGTACTAGGTCTTTATTGGTTGTATTTAATGCATGAGCCACTGTTTACAATCCCTATAGTTGTGCTGGGCATGGTGTAGGAGGACATAAGAGCTCATAGAATTGGGGAGTTATGTATGCCACCCCATGAATGGTATTAAGGAATACGATCCGTCATCCATGCAATTATAACAAGTAATTAACATGTAAAAGATATCTAGGATGTAGTGAAATCTAAGTAAACACATTTCACCAATTACTGCTCACAACCTTAGTATAATTAGTTTATTTTCATTTTTAGTATTTTATTTTGATTGCATCTTAGTATTGGGTTAGTTGAATAGCAACTAATTCCGCCCACTCTTCCAAAACCCGAGATTTTTACTTGCTTTCCATAAAATATAAAAACACAAAAAATAATCATCCCTCACCTTTAGAACTAGTATTTAGGCTTTCTAATCCTAGCGACACTATTCCTAAGCTGAACGATCAATCCCCCGGTACTTGTCTATATACTATACTACAACGATCAGGTACACTGCCTGGTGGGGGTTGTAAGCTTCTCGAGATCCCTCGAGAGGTAAAGCCTGTTGCGATTCCCACGCATCAAGTTTTTGGCGACGCAGCCCGGGGAATAGTTATTGTTTAGGTTAGAATTTCTTTTTATTAGGTCTACTTGCTAGATTCCTTTCTAGTAAGATTTTATTTTTATTTTTAGGTTTTCTTTAGTCTATCTTATTTCTTCGTGCCTTTGTCCGTAACTCTTTACCATCCGACATCATGAAAGGTGGTAACATCTTTGAACCCGTCATCCCACCACAACAAAACCCACCATTAGAACCCCTTAGGCCCCGAACCTTAGGAGAGTATTCCCGACCTAGCCACCAAGGCTACCGAAACACCATTGAGCTCACCGGAGCCAATGTGACCCCCTTGCGATCCGACACCATCCGGTTGGTGCAAAGCGGATGTGCATTCCATGGACTTCGTTCCGAAGATCCAAACCAACATCTTAAGGACTTCCTCAAAATCGTAGACTCCATAGACCTAGATGTTGAAACTAGAGAGACTACCCGTTTACGCTTATTCCAATTCTCTCTACGGGATCAAGCTAGTCAATGGCTTGAGCGTTTACCCGCGGGATCCATCACCACATGGGATGATCTCACCACTCGTTTCCTTGCTCAATTTTTCCCACCGGGGAGAACTACTAAGCTTAGAAATGACATCTTGATGTTCCAACAACGTCAAAATGAATCTCTTTATGAAGCATGGACTCGTTTCAAGGACTTACTCCAAAAAGTCCCTCATCATGGCATAGATCTTTGGCTCCAAGTCCAAATTTTTTATGACCATATCGACATCTCCACGAGGCGAGCCATTGACCAATCGGCCGGTGGTAAGCTACGTGATCTTAGTGCGGAACAATCATGGGAACTCATAGAAGATCTTGCTCTTTATGACAACGAAAGTTGGAATGATCCCCGTGATTTGAACAAAACGATCAAGGCAATATCTTTGCCTTCGAACAATTCTAGCACTCCCGACCGTAGGATCATGGAACTTGAGGACCAAGTCAAGTTTCTCATGAAATCTTACGAAGCTCCGAAGCCTTCAAGCCAAGTGAACAAAATCACTTCTTCATGCGAATTATGTAGTGGTCCCCATGACACTCGTGATTGTGTGGAACTCCCCGGAACAGCTTTTGCGGACTACGCATCCACGCGTACCGACGAAGCGGGAGATAAGTGGTACACTTTCAAGCCCGAGCCAAACTCTTACGGTGATTCATACAACCCCTCTTGGAAAAATCACCCAAACCTTAGGTGGAAACAAAATCAACCCAATTCTTCCAATCCGCCTAACCGTTACCAAGCAAACGGTCCACCATCCAACCGTACTTTCAACAACAATCCTTCTAACAACTATGGTAGTACCAACAATCTTGAAGGATTGATGTCAAAGTTCATGGCATCTCAAGAAGCTCGCATATCTAAGTTTGAAGCCGATTTCAAACGAAAGCAAAGCGAGATGACCACTAGAATTGATGCATTGTTGAAAGTTCTCAATGACCGAGAAATGGGAGCACTCCCGAGTGACACGGTCAAGAATCCGAAACTAACCGTTAATTCCATATCCTCAGTTTCGTCACCCACTTCGTGTCCACAATACTACTCGGTTAAATCAACGAGCACGTGTTTCAAACAAAACCAAGTTCCCCAAAAGGACCAATCAAATAAAACACCCACTATAGAGCCGGTCAAAAGCATTGTTGAAACACCTCTTACGTAAGACCTTGACGATGAATTCAAAGAACTTCACCTTGAACGCCCCGTCCTTGATGTCTTAGCGCGTGCTCCCTACTATAGTGCTCTCCTAGAAAAATATGAGAAGTGTAAGCTAGGTAAAAATGGGACCGCCTTCGTTCAAAACAAGTTGCCTAAAAAGCTTGATGACCCGGGTATATTTGTTTTGCCTTGTAAGATAGGAAGATCCAAAGCTTTCGACACACTAGCCGATTTAGGGTCAAGCCTCAACTTGATTCCCTTATCCTTATTCACCACTCTTAAGCTAGGAAAGTTAGAGGAAACGGAGGTATTGATAGGGCTAGCGGATGGGAGTATTGCACACCCGGTTGGAATGATTAAGGATGTAGTTGTTCACTTAGGAAAGTTAACTATATTAGCGGATTTTCACGTCCTAGACATGGTTAGTGACACTACATGCCCATTATTGGTAGGAAGAGGATTTTTAGTAACCGCTAGTGCCATGATAGATTGCAAGGAATCCAAGATAACGGTAGGTGAAGGCGATACTTGGTCGGTGTATGATGTTAAGAAGCATAGTTATGATTGTGATGATGAACCAACACCGCATTGGGTAGAGATGAATAGGAGACCGTCTAGATATGGACCTTGGATAGAAAGGAACTTTATAGGACCTCTATGCCCATTCTATCTAGAAAAAGACTTTGTTGAAAAGACACATTCGGTAGAACAACTCATAGCTAGAGATGAAGAGCTAGACCCCTTTGAGGACCCCTTAGTCTTTAGGAAGATGATTTAGTTATTAAGCGTAATGCCCATTAACATAGAAAGGAATAAATGGAAAAGAGAGGGAGATAAGTGTAAATGGAGGTGGGACAAGCCACCTAAAGAAGGTGACGGGTCATGGCATATTAGAATGACCTTGTATGATCAGGATGGAGAAAAGTTTGAAAGGTCATACCATACTAAGGAAACCGATAGAAAGTTGAAACCTAAGTTTGATCCCTAAGATGTCCTCAACGAGGAACTCACCCGAATCACGTAGTAACCCATGACCTTGAGTCTAGCTACAAGACTCGTAAATAAAGAAAAGCGATTCTTGGGAGGCAACCCATGTTTTGTGTGATTTTATTTGTTTGTTTGTTATTTGTTTCCATATGCATGTTGTATTTTTATTGTTGGTAGATCATGTTTCTAAACTAAATAAGTGGAAATACTTTACTTTGTTGTTTGGCCTAGTCTTAACTCCACCTAGAAGTATTTTTGCAAAAGATAAGTGTAAGGGGAAACCCCAAATATGTTTTTAAGAAACAAACCGATCATGATTCTCCACAATATTAAATGAGCATGTATATTCGTATTTGTTAGAGCCAAATGCTTGTATTGAGTCATAATGAAGTTTTGCAGGATTTTCCAGGAAGTAAGATCAAGTTTTTCCAGAAATTTTCCAGAAACTTAACATAAGAATTTCTGCAGGTCCATTCTGACGGCGTCATAGTTTTACTCTTGACGGCTTCAGGAGTTAAAAATCTGGAAATTTTACCGGTTTTGTTTTTCTAACAGAGTCTTATGGTTTTTGTAAATTATTAAGTTTTATAATCTCCAGGAGATCTGCAAACTTCATTCCACAAGCATTATATCTTATCTTGTTTTCTAGGATTTAGAAACTTATATAGGATGCCGCCGATTTTACGCGAGGTTGTCTTATCTATTTTGTCAGGTTTTACAGGTTATGTATGACAAGGAGATGATTTATATTCTGGAAGGGAAGCTTTGATTGTTCATTTTCTTGGAGGAAGATTTAACCTGGCCATCCTATTATCCATACCGAGCGAATCAGGGGAGTATTTGATTTCATTCTCTTTACTTTTTCACTTTTACATTCTTTACTTGAACATTGGGGACAATGTTCATCTTAAGTGTAAGGGGAGGGTAAAAAGATGATACTTACATATGCACTTTCGCTTGAGTTTGTTTTGTTTAATGGTAGATGTGTAATAAAACTATGAGAAATACTTGTTAGTGTAATTTTAGCGCCAAATTTAAATTTTTTTACAACATTTAGGAGTGAAACTTTAGCCATAGCAAGCGTCTCATGGATAGGAGATTGTATGACTAGCACATAACCGTATATTCAGAAAAATTTTTCACCCAAATATGTGAGGTTCGCCTTTAGATTTGATAGGAAAAGCATTCACTATTAGTGCTTATGAGTGTACCGGTAGCATTTAGATTCTAGAACTTGCGTTAGTGATGCATCCCGAGACCGCTAGTGAGACTACATTCGTGTAGTAGGATTTACTACATGATAAGAGGCATTAGGATTACCCTTGTGTTAAACCCGTATTATAATTACTTGACCATTTAAGTCATATTACTTGGCTAGTTAAGTCAACTAATTTTTCCCACACCCTTAGCGTTGTACTCATTTTTAGTACACGATACCCCTAGTACACCCCTCCGAGCCTATCTTTTCGTTTCTAACTTTAAGCATTTTACTTAAAGGAAGAATTTATTACACCCCACTTAAATGTACACCCAAATCGCCTTAGCCTTCCGTGTATGCGCTCATTTTTAGTGCATTATTGTTATTTGTTAAACCCTAAGTTAACTTTCTAATTGATTACATGGTTGCTAAGTCGAGTCATATCCTTGTACATATTGTTTTGGGACGATTGGGACTCATGGGTAAGTACTTATTTTATGGAGTAATGGGGAAGAACATCATTTATTACCCCCATATGTGCGTTAATCTTAAAAGTGCTCCAAGTGTTTTGATTTTCTTAATTCGAGTCATTAGATTAGTTTATTGTAAAGTATGTAAAGATTCAAGTGTAAGGGGAATGTTCATCCCCTATGATGTATTATTTTGGATGGTAGGGTAAGAGTGTATGAAAAAAAAAAAAAAAAAAAAAAAAAAAAAAAAAAAAAAAGAAAAAAAAAAAAGAACATACGGACTACCATCCCTTTTTATTCTATGTTCATTTTATGTTTTTGTTATTTTCCATTTATTAGCTTAAGTCGAGTCTAGTCTTGGCTTAGCAACGCCATATTGTACATGTAATTAACCAAGATTGTTAACTCGCCACCAGTAAAACTTCCTTTATCCAACAAAACCGTGTATTTCATATCCCTACACCTAACGTTACAACCCTTTAAAAGACCTCTTTGATAGTTTATCCTAGGTGCTTACGCCATGTGGTGGAGGTTTGATCCTTTCCCAAGCCTATGGTAATCTATTTTGCTATGACAGGTAGTGAGAGATATCTTCCGTTTCCATATTGTAATTTATACTTTATTACACCCGAGAGATGTGAGTATCTAAACACTATTTGTGAGGTGCTTGTATATGACCTCCGTGCTTGTCTATTGGTCTTTAGTGGAATGATTATTTGTTGTAATTACTTTTATATTAGTGTTAAATGACCCCTAACTTGTCTTTTGAGTAGAATAAAAGCGCATTTGCTTGAGGACAAGCAAATCTCAAGTGTAAGGGTATATGATGAGGCGATAAATGATCCGTTTTTAGGGGGTCATTTAAGCCCGAATTCGAATTTATTTGATCAAATATTGCCCTAAATCGTTCCTTTTGTGATTTTAGGTACTTTGGGAGAGAAATCTGGAAAAGGAAGCAATTCGGACGTTTTTGGAGCATAAAAGTGAAGAAAACGCCAAAGTCTTAATTTTCCATGCTGGGAACAGTAGGTGACGGCGTCAAGAGCAAAACCTTGACGGCGTCAAGAGCAAATTTCATGAAAATCCATGACGATCCAGAGAAGATTTGACGGCGTCACATAGGAAGGGCGTCAAGAGTAAAAGAGTCATGACGGCCTGGAAACATATAAGTCTTGACGGCGTCAGAAGTAGATCTAGGCAGTCCGAGAAGAGTTTTGGCGGCGAGGTGACGGCGTCACATTGTTTGTCTTGACGCCGTCAAACCCATTTTTCTATATATAGTTTTCTAAATTTTCACATTTGAAAAGGGAGAAGTTTTGGAGAAACCCTAAGTACGATTTTGGTGCAACTTTTACAGGTTTTTCAAGGGTTCCAAACCCTTGATACCTTGCATTGTAATTGAGATAAGTGTTCTTCTAATTCAATCAATATGTCTATGTGTTGGTTGTCTATATCTTGTTCTTGTCTCAATTCCATTATGCTAGGCTAGATCTCTTTTGTGTTTGCTTAGATCTAATGAAACATAGATATTGATTATGTGTTGATTACTTGTTTATTCTTGTCTTGGATGAATGATTTATATGTTAGGCTTAAGAAAACTGGCAGATCTCCAAATGGTAACATGCTTGAACTTCTTAAGAAACATGAACCGAGGCGTACTAGGTCTTTATTGGTTGTATTTAATGCATGAGCCACTGTTTACAATCCCTATAGTTGTGCTGGGCATGGTGTAGGAGGACATAAGAGCTCATAGAATTGGGGAGTTATGTATGCCACCCCATGAATGGTATTAAGGAATACGATCCGTCATCCATGCAATTATAACAAGTAATTAACATGTAAAAGATATCTAGGATGTAGTGAAATCTAAGTAAACACATTTCACCAATTACTGCTCACAACCTTAGTATAATTAGTTTATTTTCATTTTTAGTATTTTATTTTGATTGCATCTTAGTATTGGGTTAGTTGAATAGCAACTAATTCCGCCCACTCTTCCAAAACCCGAGATTTTTACTTGCTTTCCATAAAATATAAAAACACAAAAAATAATCATCCCTCACCTTTAGAACTAGTATTTAGGCTTTCTAATCCTAGCGACACTATTCCTAAGCTGAACGATCAATCCCCCGGTACTTGTCTATATACTATACTACAACGATCAGGTACACTGCCTGGTGGGGCTTGTAAGCTTCTCGAGATCCCTCGAGAGGTAAAGCCTGTTGCGATTCCCACGCATCAGTGGTATTAGTGAAGAAGGGGGGAAAGGGTGGTTTTGACCACGTTTGACCCTGGGGAGTATTATTTAAAAAACGGGGGTGGGCTTGTGTTTGTGTTTTGTTTGGGCCAGGGAATAGGGATGTGGAGTTGGGCTGGGTGAAACAAAATGGATGGTGGGCTTGTGTTTGTTATTTGGATTTGGTTTTAATAATACAATAGGTCCGTTTGGTTTTAGTAGATGTAAATCACAAGGACTAGAAATGTAATTTTCTGTTTTTGAAGGGCTTGGTTTAACAATCTTCCAAAGTTAGTCCAAGGATGTTTCTTGCCACATTTCAATTATATAAGGGCTACAATTGAATATTTTCCAAAATTGAATATCCAGGGACTAAATCTGCCAAAATCCAAAGTTGCGGGACCATTCTTGTAATTTCTCCAAACTTCATACCCAAGGACCATTCCTGCCATAAATGAGAAGTGCAAGGACAAAATTTGTTTTTCTCAAAGTTTTAATATCCCAGGGACCATTTTTGTCAATTTTCAAAGTTCAGGGACTAAACTTGTCATTTTGTGAAACTTTGCACCAAAGGTCTAATTGTGTAACTTTTTGATTTAAAAGGGCCTTTGGTGACTTTTTCAAGTTTTTAGAATAACCAGGGACTAGATTTGACAACTTTTGAAAGTTGAGGGACTGAAACTGCCAATTATGCAAACTTTGTACGTTTTTCATCTGATTTTGATTATTTTGCATTTGAAACATATAAAACACATTCCTGGGATATTTTCATTATTTTGATGCAATATTGAGTGTTTTTAGACGTTTTGGCAGCTCAGAAAAAATAAAAATGATGAGTATTTACACACTCATCACACCCCTACCCGCTACCAGTAGCTCAGTGGCTCATTATCATTAATTTGATATTGTGAATGCTCACAATACTTGTTTCCATAAAATGCAGACAATACCATTGCAACTTTTGATTTAATTTGATCGCTTTAACTCCAAAACACACATAAAGCATCGAAAACCATAACCAAATAATGTTATCTTTAAAAGCTATTGATCCCTGGTATATTAAATGCAGCTTAAGCGATAGATTGCTTATTCATAAAACATATAATGAAGAAGCTCGTGATAAAAAAACAAAGAATATGACAGCATATCAGACATTGAATTCATACGAAACTGTAACAGAAACACATAGCTCTTACATTTCCTGATGTGAAAAAAGTATAAGACTTGTTTGATTAAAATCTTCACAAAGTGTTTTTCCATAAAAAGTATAAGACTTGTTCCTATTGATTTAGAGTTGTCATTTTTCGATAATTTCGCAATTATCGCCTAGCATTGTTTGATGGCTTGAAGTATCATTTAACCATCCAATTCTAGTTTTTAGCCATATTTATCTTCAACTTTACAAGAGTTTTATAATTATAAAGGTCAAGTAGATAAGCTAATAAGCCAAACAAAAAAGGGTGAGCATATTGGCTTTCCCAAATCTCAATAAGCTGATAAGCCCATAAAATAAGCTAATCCAAACACCCCCATATTAACATGCTCTTACACACAACATTATAAGCAAATTAATCAAATCCTACTCAAAGCAACCCACATAGAACATATCATAATTAAGTTCACATTCAACTACAAATGCTCAATAATCAAAGATTGTACCACTAACAATTGACAGTAACAATCATTCGAGACAAAAAATTAACTAATCACTAATTGGAAAATATCACTAATTGCGTTTAAAAAAATAAAAAGTATATAATCTTTACCTCACAAAATTGACTGAAAAGCTTCAAACTTTGATTTTAGGTTTTTGTAAAGGGAAAATTACCAAAATAGATCAGTCGCCCAAAGCACATTCCTTGAATAGATGTTTTTAAATCACTTTCCTCCGGCGGATCAGGGCAACTTGGCGACTGAGCAACCTTCATATATGTGCGACACGTGTCGAATAATTTATTAATATAGTACAGAATCTAGAATCTTTTGGAATGTATAGTACAGAATCTAGAATCTTTTAAGGACACGTGTCGCACATATATGAAGGTTGCTCATTTTTTAAGTTGCCCTGATCTAATTTTGGAAAGTGAAATTTGAAAGTCTACAAAGTGACTAGTCAAAAAGTCAACGATCTATTTTGGTAATTATGCCTTTTGTAAATTAGGTATTGAAGAGGTTTTTTAAGTACTGGAGGATAAGAAGTGGTTAACCCTTTGATCCGGGTAATTGGATTGTGGGTGGTTTCTTCCATGTGAAAGAGGATATGTATCATTTGATCTGGTAATAAGATTGTGCGTGGGTGGTTTTTGCGCATTTCTATGCGAAAGAGAAGAGAAGTGGGGAATATAAGCCCGCCAATGTTACCGCCATTTATTTTAACTATGGACCAGTTAATTTCATGGTACACACAAAATATTATGGTGTATTTAGTTGTGAAAAAAAAAGTCTATTTTTCATAAATTTTTTATGAGAAAATGAAAAAAAAAATGAAAATATTTATATCTATTTTTCATAAATTTTTTGGTTGTTGATAGGTGTGGAAATGAGCCGAGCCGCTAATGAAAAGCCTGGGATCAGATCAGTAAGAAGCTCGAATGAGCCGAGCTTAAACGAGCTTGAGCCTGATCTCGAGCCTAAGTTGGAGCTCATTTATTAATCGAGTTCGAGCCCGAGCTTTACATACAAAACTCGTTTGGGCTCGCGAGCCTGAACGAGCCTATACGACATTATGATATTTTAAGTATTAAACATATATACGAGCCGAGCTCGAGCTTATTAACGAGCTCAATAATGATATATTATGAGCCGAGCTCGAGCCGAGCTCGAGCTCGAGCCAAACTTTAACTTTTTCATTTCCAAATCAAATAAATGAGTCGAGCTCGAGCCGAGCCGAGCCGAGCCGAGCCTGAGCCTATATAACATACCACGACCCGAGCTCGAGCTTAAAATTTAAGGCTCGTAACGAGCCGAGCTCGAGCTCGAGGTTTTTAAAACTTAAACTAGCCAAGCTCAAGCTCTGACAGGCTCGGGCTCAGCTCGCTCGTTTCCACCACTAGTTGAGCTTAGTAAGCTAATGATATTACTAAGAGAATGTCACCTCTAATAATCGTAATTATTTAAGTAGAGTTTAGATAAGTAAAAATGTTATATTCAAGAATAATGTGTTTATTAATTAAATACAATTTACTTTTTATTGAATTATATAAACACCTATATTATCTTTACTACATATAAAATGATTTTTTAGTAAATGATTACCCTGGTAAAATGTATTACTAAAAAGAAGTTAAATACTTTCCTCTGATCGCGCCCGGTTCCTTACATATCCTTTTAATACACCCATATATATCTCTCGAAAGGGTACATATAATGTAGGAATACTGGACCACAAGCCTTAATTTTTCCTACAATGTGAGATACGAGGTGAACCATGACATCAAAGAAGGAAGGCGGAAAATACACCTCTACTTCACAGAGAGTGAGGATAATATAGCTTTTCCATGAATCTAGCACTTTAGGATCAATCACTTTTGAACGAATCATGTTAAAAAAACAAGCGAAGTTTGTGATTGTATGTCAGACGTTGTTTGGTAATAATCCGCGAATAGCAATAGGAATCATATGTGTCATGAACACATGATAATCGTGTGACTTCATACCAACCAATTTACAGTCTTGAACTGACACCAACTTCTTAATGTTTGCAGAATAGCTTAACGGAACCTTAATACCATTTAAGCATTGACAAAATTGAGTTTTTTCGGCTTTTGACATAGTATAACAAGCAGGTGGAAGATATGTGCCCCTTTGCCCTTCTTCGGGCGCAAGTTGTAATCGAATACCCATTTCAACCATGTCTTTTTGAGCATTAACCTCGTCTTTTGTTTTCCCGGTAATGTTTAATAATAAGCCTATCAAGCTATCTAATGATGTCAAATAATCCTGATATTTAAGTGTCAATTTTCCCCTATTATGCTTATTTATTCTACTTATATTATGGATATATACTTTGATTTCTTTATATTTTGTATCCAGGTTACAAATGAGTATAGGAGCTAAAGAGACGAGGAATTTCAAAATAACGTGCAAAGATCTTAGTATGCTGGAAGAAGCTACGGTGTACCATCATCTCTCAACTACGTCGTAGCTAGGAATTCAAATATGAATACCTAAGTCAACACGGACCAAGAGTTATGGCGTAACCAAACCTCTGGTCTACGCCGTAACAAATCCAAGATATAATCCGCACCACATAGCTCTTGGGACGACCTCAGAGTTACCATTACTAGCCTATACACGACCGGATTCTCTGTCCGTTAGGTAGACCTAGGGTAAAAACGAGACTTTATAAATATTAAAACCTGCTGCATCACTATCGCACACGTTTTTTGTTCGATATGCATAGCATCTAGGCAATGTCAGACTTCTAAAAACTCCCAATAAGGTAAGTTCCAAAATATTGACTTTTTTCCATTTTCCTTTTGGGATTCGATTATTCTTTGATTTTCCAAACACAATGTTTACATTTTGAACTCGGGAAAGTGCAACTTTTCCATCAACTCGTGTCCTTACCCTTCCTTTCTTCACCGTCCCATTAAACTTCATTTCCTTTTGCCGATACAGGTGATCTCTATTAAGTGATCTTCGATGCCCCATGAAAATAGTTTTTTTTTTTTTTTTTCAATTACTTAACCACCTCGAAAATGTTTGATCTTTGCAAACAGGACACATAAATTTTCCTTTTGTACTGTACCCTGAAAGATTGTCGTATGCTGGAAAATCACTTATGGTGCAAAAAATCATAGCTCGCATTTGGAAGTAATCCTTTTTATATGCATCATATACATTAACTCCCTTAACCCATAAAGTTTTCAAGTCATCAATCAACGGAGCCAAATAAACATCTATGTCATTACCAGGTTGTTTTGGACCTTCAATTAACAATGACATCATGATGTATTTACATTTCATGCATAACCATGGTGGAAGATGGTAAATACATAAAAGAACCGGCCAAGTATTGTGTTTACTACTCATGTTTCCAAACAGATTAAATCCGTCCGAACTAAGACCAAACTTTATATTTCTAATCTCGCCACCAAATTCCTCATATTTATTATTAATCTTTCTCCAATGAGGTTAATCAGCCACATGCCTTAATTTTCCATCCATTTTACGCTCATCGGAATGCCAACGCAACAATTTTGCATCTTTCTCGTTTGCAAATAATCGTTTCAGTCTTGGTATGATGGGCAAATACCATAATAACTTTGTTGGGGGGCCATATTTGATTTCTTTGTCATTTATTTTTGTTTAACTTTTATACCTCTACTCTTTACAAATAGCCAGGACATCTGTGTATATTTTCATATGTATCTCTGTATAAGATACAATCATTCAGACACACATGTATTTTTTCAACTTCTAAATCCGTTGGACACATCATTTTCTTGGCATGATATAACGAAATAGGTAATCCATTATCTTTAGGAAGCATTTCATGCACAGCCTCTAATAGGTCTGTGAAACTTGTATCCGTCCATCTATGTTTTGATTTTACGCCAAACAACTTCAAAACATCAGAAAGAGTAGAAAATTTTGTGCAACCAGCATCAATGGTTTTTGTGAGTCCTCAAGCAGTGTTTGCAATTTTTCTTGATCATTGTCACCAATCGTATCCTCCACATTATCAGACATCTCATTTGAGTTTTTGCAGTCATCGTTAATGTACGAATCACCATTTTCATTATCAATAGTTATATGAACTGATGTGCTGTTATCACCTAGTAATTCACCGTGTTTTGACCAACATGTGTACTTTTGCACAAAACCACATGTAATCAAATGATACTCAATATCTTTGATATCTTTAAGTCTTACAAAGTTTTTGCAATCTATGCAACGACAATAAATAGTAGCACCTCCACTATTCACTAGATTATTCTCAGCAAATGTAAGAAAATCTTGCACGCCTTTCAAATAAGATGGATCCGAACGTCGGATATCATACATCCATGTAATATGATTCATCTGAAATTAGAGAAACAATAACAATAAAATGCATGTATCATGCGCATAATAAGAATAAAGGTGTTTATAGCTGTTTCTAACCTACTTTTGAATAATGTGTCTCATATGCATATACATTTTTATTTATCATATATACAAATGTAACAATTATATTATACAATCAAATGTTCTTAAGTTATGCTTAAGTTAATGATTACATACTTTCTTTCATAAAATTGGGCAAGGAACCATTGTAGCTTAATTGGTTAAGGTCTTTATTCTCGAAAGGTCGCCGTTTCAGGCCAAGTAAGGGGAAATCAATATTTTTTCGATTAGAGCTAAAGAATTAAAAATTATGTATCATCTATAGATGTTTTCAATGAAGTTCACTTTCACCACACTCATTTTTTACACACTATTTAATCAAACACACAACCATAATTGATAACATCAAATAGTTATGTTATTTTAGTGTTAATTATCTACGTAGTGTGGTAAGCCAATACTTGTTAATATCAATTTACCAATATATGTAATGTAATATATAACTAAAGGTAAACATTCACACATAAATAAGCAAGGATATTAGTTTACCTTCTTAGATTGAAAGTAAATTGTGCATATGCTTTGAGAGCTTTGGTTTGTTCAATGCTTTTGTTATGATCAGGTGACGAGAATAATAGAAGAGGAAATACTGAGCATATGACTAAGACTAGACAATGTAAAGTTGAAATGAACGAATTTTTTTTATAACAAATAGCTAAACAAATGATTTTCTCTTATACGATCCATAAAACATGGAACAAACTATGATTTATTTTTCATTTTCAAAAAATTGAGCCATAAAATACTTCGGGTCCATTTTTTGAATTTTTGGAACACTCCACCTAAATGCCGTTCCAAAAAATGTGTTCCATAAAATGCTTTAATCACTTTTTGAATTTTTGGAACGCTTCAACTAGAAACCATTCCAAATAATGCGTTCCAAGTATGAAGAGTGGCCTTTTGGATTCGGGAGGGAGGAACAATAACCATAAGAAAAAGAAGACTAGTATTGACCATCATGTTAGTGTTATTGTTAACCATGATGTTTCTGTTAAGGATGTCACGAGTGTTAAGGTTAGTAATGATCATCATGTTAGTGTTAATGAGGAGGACGCGAGTTGTATTGCTGCTAAGATCAATGATATGGAACGCAAAATGCTTGAGGGTAAGCTTGTGTTAGTGGGAGATGATGGGGTACCTTTAAAACATGTGGATGCCGATAGACAATTTACTATAGAGCCTTTTCCAAGCTTGTATGAATCATTTGGTTCCCCTAATACGTCCACTAAAGTAGATACTGGTGGTGATAAATCAAATGGTACTATTGTCTTAATAGTGATCCTAGTAAGAAAGTTGCTAATTTTCGCACCTTAATCGCCCCGGCTAGTAATGGAGCTGATGTTTCAATTTCTAAAGAATATGTCCTACAGGTTAAGGAGCGTTTCGAGAACACTGTTTATGAATTATTTCTAGGTAAAAGAGTTGTGTATCGTATGGTTGAAAACTATGTTAAGAATGTGTGGAGTATATTTGGTCTTGTTCGCTCTATGATGAACTCAAAAGGTATTTTCTTCTTCAAATTTAATTATAATACTGGTATGGAATCAATGCTTGAGAATGCTACATGGATGATACGTAATGTTCCATTGATTCTTCGCAAGTGGTCACCTTTGGTGAATGCGTCTAAGGAAGACTTGAAGAGCGTATCAGTTTGGGTTAAACTCCATGATGTGCCAATCACGACATTCATGGAGGATTGATCGAGTGTTTTTGCTACAAAAGTTGGTACCCCATTGATGTTAGATACTTATATAGCTTCAATGTATATGGAATCTTGGGGTCGGTCCAGTTTCGCGAGAGCAATAATGGATCTTCATGCTCATGTTGAGTTAAAAGACACTCTGGTTGTGCCGGTGCCTAAAATTAAAGGTAATGATTATATTTTGCATTTGATTCATGTTGAGTACGAGTGGGAGTCGACTCGATGTTCAACCTGTAAGGTTTTTGGTCATTCGTTGGACCAAGGTCCTAATAAGATTGTATCCAATGTGAATTTGAAGACGCAAAAACATATTGTTAGAAGTCTTCCTATTAGTCCTAAGTCTCGGTTAATCAACAGACTTATAACCAGGCTAAACCGAAAGGTACACATTCTAATATGGTTGGGGATAGTATTAAATCTAGTTCGAAACCTATGGGTGGTGTGGCTAGTTCAAGTGGTACGAAAATTTTGACTTCAAATCCATTTGATGTTCTTAATATGGTTGAAAAGGATGTCGAGACTATTCCTAGTGATTTAGTTAATTCGAAAGGTGACGATGGGAATGTAGGCAACAGAAAAGTTGTTAATTTGAATAATGAGGATATAGCGAGAATGAAGTGGAAAAGGATGCTAATGATTCTGCGAGATTTATGGCATCGACAAGTTCAAAGGCTACAAAACCCTTAAAAAGTAGAGGTCGAACTGGGATGAAGAGCTTATATGAGCATTGGAAAGATGACTTTGATGATAACCTATATGATGATGATGAGTGTGAAGATTTCATGGAAGAACAATTAGCTTTCTGTAACGCTTATGATATAAGGGTTCATGGTCATACTATACATGAGTAGTTTATCTATGTACTTAACTATTTTTTGAAGTAATAAAATTTACCAGGTGTAACAACATTTTGCAAAATAATAAAATAAATAAAAAATAGTCCATGATAGGCGTTGTTCACCGGTAAAAGAGTTATTCATTAATAAAAAGAATTGTTCTTCATAAACCATGTTCATCAATAAAAAAAAATGTTTGTCAATAATATATAAGTGGTTATCAAAGACTTTGCTCATCAATAAAAGAGTTGTTAATTATATGTATTGTTTATCAATAAAAAAAAATTAATCATCATATATGTTATATGTAAAAAAAAGTGTTCATCATAGGCGATCTCATCGATTAAAATAGTTGTTCATCATATATATTATTCATCAATAAAAGATTTGTTAATAAAATGCGTTGTTAATCAATAATGATGAAATAGGTTGTTAATCGATGAAAATAGTTGTTCATTGATAAAGAAGTTGTTTGTTAATAAAAATTGTTGTTCATAAAAAAAAAGTTGTCGTTGTTTATCAAAAAAAAAAAATTGTTTATCGTAGACGTTGTTTATCAAATATAAATTGTGTTAATCATCAATTTAAAAACATCAAATAAAATTGTAAAATTCAATAATCTTTTAAGAAAAGAATTCTTTTTTAAACTTTAAATATGATGACAAAAATTGGTATGTTAAATTTATGTAAAGAGTGATAAGACAAACAAAAAGGAAAAGTATTAGTGAAACTAAAGAAAGAAGGGTTGAAATTTTACTTTTCACTCTTATTTATCATAGGGTTCTTAAACATTAAAATTTTTACTTTTCACTCTTATTTATCACTAGGCGAGTACTCGTGCATAGCAACGGAAATTCCTAGCGACGGACAATTAACGGTATGCGATATTGTAGTAAGTGTTTCATGTAACGTTCAAAATAGAACGTGGAAAGATCAAAATGTGATTGCAAACGGTTGTAACATGCAAAGAAATTAGTAACATAAGATGGGATCCGAAAAAGGTTTATGTATCGCATTAGTTTATCTATGTACATCTAAAATATGAATACTACTACATTATAAACATTCAAGTATTTAACATTATGCATATATGCTAGATTATCTCCATCACCTGAACTTTATGGTGAGATTTTCTAATTGGTTGCTGAAAAATTAACTCAAACTGCTCCAAATTGCCGACTCTGATTTCTGAAATACTATCATGACCGATCTTTTTGCTCCACCTCACACGAATTCCAAATCCTTTGCAACATCACACCGACCACTTTCACATCGAGCAAGGGAAATGCAACAAAACCTTGTGATTCCAGGTTCTTTATCCACCCTCGTAGTAGATAATTCACAACCTGCATGGCTATCGAACTTTTAGGCACAGCAAAATTAAAAGACTCGCTTTTACATTAATTGAATAACTTAATACCTCGAGGCTTGTTTGTTATGGCAAAAAAAATGACAGATAACATACTAAGTTTTGGTTTTCCATTATCCATCAGTTTATCTATATATAAAGCCATGTGAATAAATAAATGACAATATAGCTAAGAAATTATATCCTGCAACATAGAATCCTAGCAAAACACAATAGTGGATTTCGATATAATGAAGTATAAAAAGTGGAAGATTTGAAAGTTCGAGCTCACATGTTGTGTGAAGATTCAACAAGATAATCATCGCCATCTTCTTCAACCTTCCTAAAGAAAACTCTACTCATGTGCCATTTCTCTTACAGCAGAAACCGGTCCAGTTAGACCAATTATACTCTCATCAAATTCTGCACCCCATGTTAAAAGAAAAAGTAGTAAAGCAAGACTGATGTAAGGTATCCGAATCGTTGAAAGAAAAATGATGAATAGAGGTGCCAAATTTGATGCATTTACTTATGAACAGAACGATTTATGTTTTATCTCCGGTTAGTAAGCATTTCTAGGATTAAAAAAAAAAAAGGGAATGGGTCCAACAGGTCAAAAATTGCCTATATTTTATTTACAATGCATACAATCTCCGAAATCACTTTATTTGAAACATTCAATTATTCAGTTAAAGAGTAACTATGACATTTAATAAAATGACCAAAAAAGTTTTTTTTCACTTCGTTCAAAAAAACATTTTTATTAAAGAAAAGGAATGGTGTCTGGTTTGAAACAAGCTAAAATCAAACTGATTGCATCCAATTACAAAAAATTGATAACCAGTTTGAAAATGTTAATATAAACACCACCTTATAAAGTGTTTGGACAGAAAACTGTAGGCGGATCAACCCAACCCAATCCAACCAAAATTCTGTGCTTCACAGGATTACTTTTGACCCTTTACAAACCCACCCATGTGACAGCTCTAATTAGAACTGACCTTTGAGATAAGCACGGAGATGAGACAGGATATCACGTTGTGGATCAAGTGTAACAAAAACAGGTAGAACCTTGATGTTCTGTTTTAAATCAGATGAAGCTATTGTCTTAATAGCCTTTGTAAATTTTAGAAGTTCTGCAGGGCCGACAACAGGGGATGAAGTATAACCAAAGTACAGAAGTATCCGGTTTCCTTTGAGATCCTAGCCAATTTACCGTTTGAATCAATCAACTTGAAAGGCCCACTAATTATCAGACCATTTCTTGAGCAGCATCCATTGAGTGAACTTAGAAGGGATCGAGGGGGTTGCGCCCCGACCCCCCCCCCCCCCCCAATTTTTTGACCTTATGTACATTTTATACCTTTTTGTATATGGCTTGAATCATTTTTATTACAAAAATTTCAGTGTAATGTATATCGGCCCCCCATAAAATAAATATTTTTCAAGTTGACCCCCACCAACAATGTTCAAGTTCCGTCCCTGGCTACATCCATCGTTTTTACACCGTCGGATTGCGTGAATTGAGGATAATTTGAACAAATATGTTCACATAAAGAATCCAATAGCATACATATAACAAATAATTGTTTAATAGGTTCTTGACAGGAATTTAGTAACAAGTAGAAGCACATAAAGACACTGTTGAAAGCCTGAAAGAACTCAGTTGGATATGTCTGCATCACACGTTCAGGTTAAATATTGGATTAGATAAACTATATAGTGCCAAAGTGGCTTCTTCTCCTCGCGGAATACATCTAATACAAAGGGTATTTAAGTACTCATATATTACCCTATGATAATCAGATTTGTTGGATTGGGATTGGGTACCTAAATGATTATTGCCTAATCATCGTGGCCTGATAGCATTCAGTTGTTAACAACATGAACATTAGTATAAAAAAAATATAAGTGACAACCATACACTTACTGTCAAATTGTGATCCATTTAGCACATAAAAATCAAAATTGTAAGATGATAATTCATGTTATACTGAACCTGCAAAAAGGTGAAAATGAGTTGACACGATTCTAACAATAAATATTAATAACAAATATATATTAGTGCCCTTCACACCATTTTTATCAAACATCTTGCACCCAGTTACCAAAATCCGTAACGAGTTTAAATTGCCTATGTCTTAGACCAGATAATCAAAAAACACAACATAAGAGATTTATAACATAAAATAAGTCTACAATTGCAAATCGTACCCAAATAGTTATTAAAATTAAACAGATTACATGATCGAAAAACATACAACTCAGTTCTTGTGTGTCGTGATTAGGGTTGTTAATCCCCCAAAAAGTTTCTAAGGATCTGGTAAAACAAAATTAAATTAAACATAATCAATGAAAAACTCTTATAATTGAATCAAAACATAATAATTGTTATATGGGACTAATACTTGCAAACCCTAAATAATTCAAATCAATTATTGTAATATTATGTAAGTACAAAACCCTAAATATATTATAATAGAATAGCTACTTACCAATTCTTCCATGACATAAAACGATTATGTAGTGCACATGAATCAAATGATCTCATCGAACAATTATGAATGGTGTTTTTGAATCGGAAGGCATCGATTGAATGCGTTGAATGAATTGCACAATTGTAACTGATTAGTTGTTTTTGAATTGGTTAATAATTAATGATTTAATATTTTCCTTTCGTAGATTCAATCATTCCTTTCAGCCTGTCAATACTTCCTTTGCTGTATTTTTTATTGAGTTTCTCTTACCTTTGACCTTTTTTAACATTTCAACTTTTCAACTTTGACTGTTTTTATTTTATATGTAGTATAGATAGGGTCCTAATCCCTACATGGATATGTAGTTAAAGTTTCTAATGCAATTTTTTTGGCTAAAAGACCATGAAAGAACCGTACGCATATATTGTTAGAGGTGAATTATTTAGAGATTTAGGTCTTCTAAGAGCACTAAAAAAAAAAGATTTATATTTACCGGGTCTTTTGACCTTTTACTCAAAAAAAAGAGCACTAAAGATAGTATACAAATATACAATTGATAATTGAGCTTAGCTAGCGGTTATTACTCGCGCTTCGGAGCAGGATTTTAGGTTAAAAAATTTTACGTTGGATTGAAGTTCTTATTTCTACCGGTTTTGAGCTATTAACTTATATATTTATAGAAGCATTTTTTTTTTGGAACGGCATATTTTTAGAAATATTGCATGTGTAAAAGAGATCAGATACGTTTGCCTGCACGTTGCACAAGCATAAAACCATTTATTTTGTAGCTACGAAACCTCTATTTTTAAGCATACTTTTTTCAAATAAAAAAGTCTTACATTTCAGCATACTAAAAGTTTGGTTGCTTAATTCAAGTATTTTAAGTTACGATTGACGCAGTTTACTTGGACTAATCTTGAGCACGCCTAATATACGAATCAAAAGCTCACATACGTATTATGTTGTAATGAAAGTTTACTTGCGTCCATCTTAACCAGTGTTAGTATAACTAACATTAACAATAATAAGGATCTTTTGACAATATGTTCTTAATTAGTTCATGTTAGAATATTAGTAGTAACTTAAACATAGTTTAGGGGTTTAAATGTACATTGTAATTAAGATTAGGACTAGACGATAACTAGGATTGGTTAAGCTTGCCTTGCAAGGCAAGGAAGGCCCATGTGGTCGGTTACATGGTGAGGTCGGTTGGGGAGAATCCATAACCGACTCTTACATGGTTTCCTACCCCCTCATCTCTATAAATAGAGGTGAGGGGGGATGCTAGTGTTAACATTCTTCTTGACTGGAATGTAAGCTTTATTGGAGTTAATAAAGGGTGTTCGAGGTATAACGTGTGCATAGATTCTTATCGATATCTTTGTAGTTTTTGTTCTTCTTTGTTCGTTCGCCAAACGCGGGTTTTGCGTTTGGTGTTGCAGCTTGGTACTTGACGGGAAGCTCTAGATTCCGTGTTTCGATATTCGAGTTTGTTGTCGAGGTATTTTCCAACAAGTGGTATCAAGAGCCGAGGTTATTGTGGTCATCGAAGTTTGTGTGCTAGATCGAGGTTTCGAGTTTGTTCGAGGTTTTGAGGTTCGGGTTTCGAATCGTTCTTGGAGTAGCAGGTTTTAAACGAGGAAGACAAAGTTTGGCGGTTTTCTTTTTTGTGTCTATCCGCACGTGGTAAGCAAAGAACAGTTATTTGTTTAATAGAATATTAATCCCATTTGAATACAAATACTACAAAGGTGGCATATTACAGTTTATACTATTTGATCTTTTAGTATTCTGTGGAAGGGCTTGAATATTTTATTCAACTTTGTTAATCGACTTTGGGTTATTATCTTTTGGATTTTAAAAGTCGATTAAATCAAAGGTTCTTGTTGCGGGGTTTCTTGTAGTTCAAGTTTTGATCATGGTTTGCTTGGGTTTCAAGTTAATGATCGAGTATACTTGTTCGAAATCGAGGGTTTAGGGTTATTCTAATTAATTCAATTTGCAAGAAGGGTTTTTAGCAACAAGGAAGAATATTGCACACGGCTTGTGAGGCTTGTCGGTAAAGTTGGTTAACAAACAACTTGACAAGGTTTTTAGCAAGGTATAAGAAGAATGGCTAGTTCTATAACTAGGTTTGACATCGAGAAATTCGATGGGAAGAATGACTTCGGGTTATGGCAAATAAAGATGCGTGCTTTATTGGTACAGCTCGGATGTGATGTTGCATTAGAGACATTACCCGCGAACATGGAAGCAGGTGAAAAGGCTGCTTTGATGAAGAAGGCATACAGTACCTTGATTCTATGCTTGGGAGACCGGGTTTTACGGGAAGTTACCAAGGAAACATCTGCTGCAGGAATATGGGCGAAGTTGACTAGTCTGTATATGACTAAGTCCTTAGCAAACAGACTGTATCTGAAGAAGAAGCTGTACACGTTCTATATGAGTCCAGGTACGAAACTGGGTGATCATATAGACGAGTTTAATAAGTTGATACTTGATTTGGCGAATATTGATATCGAGATTGAGGATGAAGATCAGGCACTTATGTTACTTACGTCGTTGCCATCGTCTTACGAAAACTTTGTGGAGACATTGTTGTATGGGAGGGAATCCTTGACAATGGAGGATGTTCTTGCGACTCTGAATTCAAGGGAGTTGAAGAAAAGAACCGAAGGCACAAAGGAAGAAAATGGTGACGGGTTATATGTAAGGGGAGGGTCAGATCATTCAAGGAAAGCTCATTCTGGTGGAAGTTCGCGGTTTAAGTCAAGGGGTGAAACTTTTAAACTCAAGTGCTTCATATGTCATTCAGAGGATCATCTGAAAAGAGACTGTCCAAAGAAGAAGTCAAGTGGGTTTGTCAAGAAGGGTAAGTATGATCAGGATTATGATTCTTCTGATGATGAGGGTAACGCCTACTTTGGAGAAGCCTTGGCGGTGGTCAGGAATGATGAGATGACTGAATTGGTAATGGATTCAGGTGGGTCTTATCATATGACACCTAGGAGGGATTTCTTGTATGACTTTAAGGATTTTGATGGTGGTTCGGTTCAGCTAGGTGATAACAGGACATGCACTATCAAAGGGACAGGAAAAGTGAAGATGCAGTTGCATGATGGTTCAAGCTTTATACTGGAAGATGTCAGGTATGTTCCAGGGTTAAGAAAAAGCTTGATTTCATTGGGTACTCTTGAAAAAGAGGGTTATACTATGAAGATGCAGATGGGTAGAGTCAAGGTGATCAAAGGTTGTCGGGTTATGATGACTGGGATCAGGAAAGAAAATTGTGTGTATACTTTGGAAGCAAAAGTGAAGACTTTTGGTGTACAAAAGCATGGATGTTCAAAACAAGTTGGGTTCAAACAACATAGTCATAAACAAGTTGGGTTTAAACAACTTGGTCCTGGTGTTAAAACAGGAGTCCATGGAGTACAGGTTGATGAACGTGTTTGGTTTGAGGTGGAACTGCAGGGAGCTCAAGGGAATCGTGAAGCTGAGGATGTTCAGGTTAGTAACGATGATGCTGCAGTGGCTCAAAGAAAGTTGGAGGACAAGCAACTTGAAGAAAAGACAAACACGGGCTGCTTGGTAAATGAGCAGGAGAAGATACACCTTGGTATAAAGGTGGGGGCAGACATTACGGTAACCGGAGTACCTGGTCAAGAGGGTTCAGAGGGTAATGTTGCTGAAAAGAAGAAAGTGAAGGAGTCTACGGAAGCTAATCTTGGAAAATTACTGAAGTACAATGCCTGGTCGACAAGGTGGTCCCCGGTCCGAGGTTCCAGCACGAGAAAAAGATGCTGAGTATCGGTTATGTTTAAGTGTTACTCCTAAGGTGGAAATTGTTAGAATATTAGTAGTAACTTAAACATAGTTTAGGGGTTTAAATGTACATTGTAATTAAGATTAGGACTAGACGATAACTAGGATTGGTTAAGCTTGCCTTGCAAGGCAAGGAAGGCCCATGTGGCCGGTTACATGGTGAGGTCGGTTGGGGAGAATCTATAACCGACTCTTACATGGTTTCCTACCCCCTCATCTCTATAAATAGAGGTGAGGGGGGATGCTAGTGTTAACATTCTTCTTCCTCGTTGTAATCTTTATTGGTTCTAATAAAGGAGTGTTCGAGGGTAATAACGTGTGCATATATTCTTGTTGATTTCTTTGTAGTCTCTCGTTTTGCTACTTGTGCTTGGTATAAATCGTGATCTAGTGTTCCGTGATCGAACTTCGGGTTTGTTGTTGAGGTATTATCCAACAGTTCAAGGAGTAAGTTGTAGGATTTTAAAATCTAAAACTATGACAATAAAAATTCACATATATGAGGAGTAGGACCCACACAAACATAAGACCAGGGTACTAAAAGGCGCGTCATTGCGCCGCTAAAGTGTGATCAGGCGTGATTTCCACGTTACGAAATAGACTT